>BMAW01065127.1:0-36478 GCA_019974015.1 Nephila pilipes | reverse complement strand
CGTGTGTGTGTAAATGTATTTATGTTTTATGTGCATGTATAAATTTAATTCAATATTTACAAACATGAATACATAGAATAAAGTAAATTCTCAAGCATAAAACGGAGATGCTTGTTTTTTCTTTATTTAAATGACTCTCATACTTAACTAATGTTTAAAACTATTTGATTTTCTCTAGTACGTGTCATGGATAGCAAACAGAGTTCTTCAGAGACAAGGAACACTCCGGGGAAATTAAATTTCATGATTAATAGGATTATTAATTGATACCCGAAACTACATCTCTCCGAAGAAATGAATTTACTATGTTACTGATAATCGAGTTACATATGTAAAAAAAGGAAAAAGAAATGAAGAGGGAACTGCGCATAATTACTTAAGAATTAAATTGTCATGTTTCTTATCATTCTGGCACCACGCGGAGAATGCATTTAAAAATATTTCGGTAAATAAAGAGGTTTCTTCAATCGGCTTCTGAGTGACTAATTTAATTCGAGAACACAAATTAGCATGCAATATTGAAGAGTAGTGAAGAAAAAACATGGATTCATTCATTAATAAACAAGGTTAGGCAAATAAGTAAATGTTGAGTAGTTGTCGTCTTAGTAATGTTTAAAGAAAGCAATCAAAATCACGCGCTAAATCACATTAGTTTTTTTCTTTCATTTTTCTGGCGAAATTTTTTTTTGTGCCTGTCTATACATTGTTCTTTAAATGTTTACAGCAAACGAATAACAAAATATTTGCCAAAATAAAACGGGAGTAATTTATTTATCTTTAATTCATAAGTCAATTGTAACATGTTTCTCGAAACAAATTTAAAGGAAGGTGTAATGATAATAAGCAAAATATGTAACCGTAATAAACGTAAGTTTATTGGTAAACAAACAAATACTTTATGTATATATATATATATATATATATATATATATATATATTATTCCAGTTGTAGTAAAATAGAGGAACTTTAAATATTTGAAGTTATGAATTTGTTAATATAACATGAAAAAGAGAAAATTACATCGAGATGGCAGTGGACGCAATATAATATGAGGAATATTCCAGAACTCTTAAAATATCTTATAAAATGTTAATATGAAGTTAAAATGCTGATTTTAATTACAAATTTCTTAAAACATTTTGGTAAAAATATTAATTAACTAAAAACCTTTAATGGATTGGTTGTTTCAAAGATTATTTTTATTTTTTTTTGGGGGGGGGGGGTTCTATAGATATATCCTCATATCAAAAGTTTATTTTATCACTTACTAAAGTATGCTCGAATTTCACAATGAATGTATAGTCTCCAACTGTAAATTTTCAAATTTAGAAATCAAACGGTAAATCACTTTTAGCTAATTTCTAAGAAATATATTTACAAAAATATTAATGTTTAGGTTTTTTTAAAACTTATGTAATGTCCTTGAATTAAGGAACTAAAAGAAATGGAATTTTATAACTAAATGTAGTTATGTTGGTTTTAATTTAGTTAATATCATTCTTGAACATCATGAGTGTAGTTCATGATATTTCTTTTCACCTTGAAATAAACAATGAAATTCATGAGAACTTTACATTTTAAAATCATCATTAAATACTTTCAAACATTTAAAGTGGTATCCCTTTCAATTTCTTTCATTAAATACATAATACCCTTTATGTTAATTTGAATTAATTACGAATCAAAATTAAGTAATAAGAATATGGTAAGTATTCGAAAACTTTTATAAAACGAATATTCTAACTCTGTAAAAATTTCAATTGATTCCATTAATGTTATTTTATACATTTTTTGGCAGTTATTAATTTGATTTATTTAAAGAGAACTCAAAATGCTATTTCTTAATTTTACATACTTGTTGTATAACTAAATTATTTAAGTATTTTTATTATGACGAAAAAAGCAAGCGAATCAATTTAGATACTTCTGAAAATTTAGCTATTACAATAGTAAAATTCTTTTAAATTAATATTTTAACGTTTTTAAATCTACTATGTTGCTGTATATTGAGACAGCAGAAATATAGGTTACAATGCAGTGACGTATCGATGGGGAAGATAGTTAAGGATCGTAACCCATCCATACGAATTATTGTATTCTGAAATTTTAAAACTAAAAAAAAAAAAAATTATCCAAAATCTCGTACTATAACATCAGTATTCTTTTCACCTTCACAATAAACATTAAAATTCCTTTTGAGACCTGAGTTTAAGTAAGAAGACCCTTAACCCAAACACCTCTATTACAAAATTATACATTTCTTTATGTGTTTTAAACAGTCTCAGTAGACTCTTTAACAGTTATCATTTTATGCAAAAAGAAATATTTTTTCAAATAAATAACTTAAGTGCAAAACAGAAAAATGTGAAACATTAACTATACACTGTCATATATTTTTACGCTATTTCTCATATTTCCATGCAGTTTTAAGACTTTTTTTTTAAAAAAAATAATAAATTGTAAATAAATTAAATTGTACACTTATTCAGGATTACGTAAATTAATATTTTACTACGTGCAAGAAATCTGAAACATAACATTTATCAAAATTTATAAAAGTTATGTTATCTAGTAGAAATAAGTTCAATTTTGAGGTTATGAGTACTCATTAAATATTTAGGAAATCTAATATAAGAAAAATTAAGAAATTTTTGAAATTTTTATATAAGATCCAATTGAAGTTCAGTTAAATTTTTGCTGTACAAAGTTTGTCTAAAAATTTATGTATAAGTTGTAAAGTAACTTATTTTAAACAGGTGCTTGATATTTGAAGTCAATTTGATACATAGCTTCTTTTGTTTCGAGAAAAATGAAGTTAAAGTTTAAAAAAAATAATGGATAAAGTTTAGTTATCCTTTATCGATAAATGCAAAAATTCTAGTATTGACATAAAACCTTTAGTACCAAAACTTAAAAACAATGAGGCTCTAGTATATATTTGGATTTCAAGAAATTAAGAAATTTTGAAATTTAAGGCTCATGAGAGGATTTAAACAACTAAATTGAGCTTAAGTTTCATATTCCTGTAATTTACGAAGCAAAAGTAATACAATGGGAATTAATTAGCATCAAAATATAATGCCTTGCATGATAAATAAATAAATGTACCTTGGTTATATATTTAGATGCTTCTTTAGAGAACAAATAATAGTATTTGAAACAAATATGAATGGTTATACTAATGATGCGTAAAATATGTTTTCCTCACTTATTTGCAAAACAGATTTTTTTAAAAAAATTTACAATTAAAAACCTTTTTCTATCTGAAAAAATTATTACAAAAAATGCTTCAATATTTAGTTGTGAGTTCTTAAAAGATAAGTATTAAAATAAATATAGTAAAAAAAAATATTTTCGTAAATGTGTTTCACACCTACCTCTGTGAGTTAATGTTGATAAATATTTCGTTAATTTATTAATTGAAAAATTAAATAAAAAAGGGATATACTCAAATATTTATACAAAGTTTTAAATGCATTATTACCGAGGTACTTTGAATCAACGTGGGAAACAAATGAATCCAAAAAGTATAAACAAAAAAATTAGGTTCAATGACTTATAGAAAAGGCATTGTTATTTGTCGAGTTATCTGTTTTTTATCCAATGTTTATTTTAAACTGAATTCTTTTATTTTTTTTCTCTTTTCAATGTTATCTAACTGCAATGTTTAGATTTTAGGATTTTTAGAAGATTTAAATCACGCTCAAATTGATAAATTCACTAATTAAATATTATTCTTATTTGAATGCTTCCAAACCTGTCATAAAAAATTAGTCTAACATAATTTCGGCAAAAACATACTTTTAGTAGACATGCTGTTTGGTGTTTGTTGTATCAGCAATATATTTTTTTTTTCGCATTTCAATGAATTGTTTAAAGTATTAAGACAATGTTAGATTTATACTGCTTGTTTTATGGATTATTAGAAGTACATTTTTAACACAGAACTGAAGCAAATTTCTAATAAATTAAAATTTAAATTTGAATTTTTTTTTCTGAGATAATGTACTATAGCACTTTGCATTATTTATATTTTTCATGGAAAAGTAATTACATTTTTTGCCCTTTCATATTTCTTTGAAATTATATCTCTACGACTTTGATATTTTTAGACAGAATTTACTTTAAATTTAGTTTACATCGCATTAACATTTGAGATTTTTGAAAAAAATCATTATGAAAAATCAGTGATTGTTTAAATTTAGTGGAAAATGTTTAATAAATAAATAGGATTTTTTTTTTATATAATTTCTTATATTTAGGAATTCATGAAAAGAACTACCAGAAAGTTTATACCTTAACAAATTTAAATTTAAAAAAGTATGCGCTTATATATTGCATGCCTAGTTTCCTAGTTTTTTTCTTAAGGTTATGAAATTAAAATATTTATGCTTAATTGCTAATTTGAAAATGTTTTTCACAAATACGATTGCAGACTATTACAAGAAAATTTTAGAAATTTTCGGTCTTATACTAAATTTTGTAATGAGGAGGATTCGGAACTGTTGGTCACATCATATTTCCCTTTAAGTATCAACAATATTCATAACTTATATTTTGTGATATTAAAGACGATAAGAACTTAAGCTGAAAAATATTTTCATCTTAGATTGTCAAACTTACTTATTCTGCATTTTTTGTTACGGTTTGTATAAAAAGAAATGGAAATCATAGAATTGGTTGAACCAAAAGTATTTTAATTATAAAATACACTAATTAAAATAACAGCTTGGAAATTAATAGCATTTCTTATAACTTTTTGGAGTAAAAAAACGAAATCTTTGGAATAAATGTATCTGTTATTTTATTCAAATAATTGTACAATTTATTTATTTTTGATAATATTATATGGAAATACAAATTTAACCAAATCATTAACAATACTGCTTTAAAAATTGCTTCTGATATTTTTTAAGGTTTTCGCAAAGAATAATTTTGAATATCTCCATGAATTCATTTATGTTTTTAATTAATAAACTGTAAATGCATTAACAATGGTATTATTAATAATTTTTGCAGAAATGAGTTACAACACTAATAATAGAACATGATGATAATAATATTCATAAAATTGGAAGAAAATTATTGGTAAAAAATATAAACGACAATTATAGTGTTAGAAATTCCGGAAAAGAAGTATTATGCATTAGAAAAAAATTTCTAATAGGAATTGGATGAAATTAAGCGAGAATTCTAATCGCTATTAAAGCAACTTATTATTTTTTAGCGTAAGAAACTATAATAAATGATGCTATCTTGTCTACCTGGAAGTTTCATTAAAATCCCTAATCTTGTTTCCTGAGGAAACCATTAATTTTAAGCACCTTTGGTAACATTTATGAAAAAAAAATGTATGGCATTAGATACAAGGAAAATTACACAGTGAAAGAAAAAAAGAAATTAACGATATTAATACGGCTATAATAAATTATTTTAAATGTTGTCGTAAGATAATTTGATAGGAACATCAAAAGCAAAGAACTGAGGAAACGTGTATGAGTTAAAAGTAAGTCTATCAAAACACAAAGGTGTAAGAAATACGTAGAGTTAAAATTTTCGTTTCTTCTAAAAATTAAAATGAAAATTATTTTGCAAAATTATATCATATTTGTAGTACTTTAGTAAAAATGCGTAATGTTTTGTAAATTTTAAAGCCTTTTAATCATTTAGCTTTAGTTATGTTCCTTTATTAAAAAATTGTAAAATTGTAAGCATAGATGTACCTTATTAGAACTTATTTTATGATGTTAAAATAAACATACATACCACTTAATATTGTGTTAAGGTAAAATTTCTTTAGCACTCTAGATAATCGTTTTTGCAACATTTGTTTAAGATTTACATTGCATTCAGTATTTAATACATTTAATAATAAATCAACCAGTATGCCTTTCGAAGACACAATGATATGTATTTAAATTTACATCAAGCTATCTTCAGATATATGAAGCTCAAATGTTTGACTTAGAACTTAATTTTTTCTAGGAATCGAAACATAGTTTTATAGGTTATTCAACTGCGAATAGATATTACATTATTTCTATATTTACATCTATATATACAACTCAAATATAATTATTTTGCAGATAAAATACTTTTATCCTTTTATTTGAATATATAATTATAAAAATTACAATTAAAGGCAGATATTAATTTTTATTCTTTACTTCATATTATACTTTGTCGTCAGGTACATAATTAGTCTTAGTTATTACAGTATGTTGTTCAGTTAATTGTATTTTTCTGCTTTTATGTGATGTTTATATCAGATTGAAAATAGTTTCTAAATAATTTATGATTAATGTTAGTACTACTTAGTTTTCTGGCATTAATTGACTTCCGTTATACTCACACTTCTTTGACTTTTGATGTAACTTTTTCGCTTATTCTTATATTATTTATCCTTCATTTGGATTATTATAATTGCATAGAAAGCTTCCATCATATGAAAGTAGTAATCCACATTCTCCTATCTTATACTTTTTATTCGATATTATTTATCCTCTTTTTAAAAATTCATCTTTTTTATATCTATCTTGGAATATTAGACTTTTCAAAAAAATGATGTTTGATAAATTTGATTATTTTTAAAACTTTCATTTATCATGATTTATCCCATGGGGATTTAGTATTATGGAAAATTTACAAATGAATATAAAACACATATTTCTCGAGATGATAAATTGAATAGTATTGTTTGATTTATTTTGTGACTTTCTTAACAAATTTAATGAATTTCAGAGGCTGTTAAGAATGCTCTCGTCGAGTGTCAAAAACATCATAGTCTAAGCTCAGAACGAATTTTCAACCAAAAAATAGATTCAATTTTCATATAAATATGCAACAGTGTAACGTAATGCGTGCAGTGTAACTGCGTAACGTTGTTACGCAGGATTTTTAAAATTAAGGAACATTTCTAGAATACGTATTTTCGCCTTGAGCATATAAATATTAAAACTAATCTAGCATTTTACAACATAGGACAGAAGATACGGAAAGTATTTTACACAAGCAAAATAAACAGAGACAGAATCGTACACAAATGAGTAGTATTACAAATATACTACTATCTAAAGTATAACAAAATCAAAATATAATTTTAATTTTTCAATAATTTTCTGTAAGAAAAAGTGCTCTACTTTTAGCTTTTATGTTTAATCATCAATCGAAGAAGAAATTAGCTTCTCTTATGACAAGTTTACAAAATCCCCATCTCTTGAAATTTTTAAAAAAAGGGAAGTTAAATTTTAACATTGAGATTCTTTGTATATTTAGGTATCTGTTTATGTAAAGAAAATCAAGTTTATGTTCAGGCATAATTTTGTATAAGCAATTAAATATTTATATCTCTATCAACAATTATGAATCGAGTACCTGCTTAAATATATACCTTGCATAAACTTCACTCCATTTATAACTCAGAAAATTTATCGAATACAGAGTAACATTACATTCTATTCACTGAACTAATTATAATTTTAAAATTTAAATTTATTAAAATTTGTAACATTTCAGTTTATTTTATTCAAAGGCATTTTAGACCCGTGTGGTGACCGGGAATGACAGAATAGTCCCACTGTAGCTCATGCATGTCATAAGAGGCGACTTAAATGGGTACCCAGCGTCTGGGGGTATAGCCTGCCCCTGGGGCTTATATCAGAAGACTTCAGGGACTTGCCTTCTTTAAGAAAGTACGGGCATCATGACCCCGAGGTACTCTAGTGATCTTTTTCTTTCCCATGGGGTTTACTGTCTTTGGTAAACACGAGCGACGCGCCCCCGGGATACCCTAGCGATCCTTCTCTAGTTGCGTCCCTCCTTCTTGTCCACCAATTTGTTCTTTCCTCAATTTCTTCTCGTCTAGACCACGGTTAATTCTTTTTTTCGTGCAGCATAGCCATATTTGGCTCATGCGCCAATAGACTTTACTTTCTTGCATGACCTTTTTGTCTATCAATCTTTCTTCAATGTTTTATTGTCTAGATCACAGATTTAACATGTTTGGCACAGTATGGCCACATGTGGCTCTTGCGCCAGTAAAACTTCGCTATCATCATCATCATTATCACGTCAAGACTACAGTTAAATCTTGTTTGGCGCAGTATAGCCATATCTGGCTCTTGCGCCAATAAACTTTACATTCACTCACTCACTCACTCACTCAAAGGCATTTTAATTCTTTTATAAATAATGTGCAATACCAAATATTTGTAAGTGGTTATTAGAAAATATAAGTTAAATCACTATACAGAGGAAATAATTTCATTTTAAAATCATTTTGATAAACCACTTTTCAATGACGTAAAATAAGTTTATTTACATTATTAAAGTTCGACTTATTAGCGTTCTATTTAAGAAAATTTATAAATATTATAGCTACAGAATCATTGAATTCGCATTTTAATGTTTAACAAAAACATCAAAAATGCAAAATTTGAAGCATTTCAATAACTCATTTGCCTAAAGCAGTGCTGAAATGTGATATCAATATACTTTCATAGACAATTTAAAGAATAAATAGGTGTAAATTTTCAAATATAGGCATCATTTAATATCTTATGCATCTAATTGCCTGCTTTTGTTTCCCTTGATACGGATTCTGAAATTAACATCGACACATTTGAAAGTAAAGTGTAAATTTGCAATCAATATATTCCAGAGAAATTTGAATAATGCTCATTACATAACCCAGCTATGAACCAGTTTGTCATTTATATATCAAAGTAATTGAAAGTTGAATTAACAGTGACAGTTTCCAATATCGCGCTGTCTGAATCAATACATGTCATCGGAAATCTTTCATGTTTACCTCACAACTATCACTACCGTGTTTGTAATCATTTACCAAAGAACTTTTTACATTATAATAGACGCTTTGAAATATTTTATTAATAATATTTATTTAATGTGTTTATTATTCCCCGAAGACAAAAAATGTGTAGATTATTTTTAAAACAGTTAATTAACATTTCTTGATTAAAATCTAAATTGATTAATGCCATTCCAATATTATAAATAATTTTTCAAATAAGCTCTCTTAGACAGCATATTTATAATTTAAAATTGTCTCTCTCAATGATTCATTAAAAATTTGTTCATTTAATTTTAAAACAATTAAAACTATATAACCAATGATATTTAAAATTTCTTAATCAATCACTCAAATCAATTAATGACATCAGAATATCATAAGTATTTGTTCAAATAAGTTTTAAGTATTGATAGTGTATACTGAATATTTCAAGTTATCTCTACCAATAATTCGCTAAATCTTCAATCATTAATTGGCATATTCATTATAACAAGTTACTTCTTTCTATTGTTAAAAAGAGAGTAATTTAATAATTAATAATGGAAATAAATTAATATTATTCAATTCCAAATCTATCAAAATTCAAATAAATTATACAACAATCTCAACCAATGATTCAATGGAGTTAATTTCACTCATTATCAGTCGCAATTTGAGAAAACATTATTAGAACGAAAATCATTTCATTCAAATATCTATTATTGTTCATATAAATATAGATCAGATTGCACCAAAATTATAAGCAATCCCCACCAATGCATTCATATTGTTAAAAGTGGAAAATTAAAATCCAATGCAAATAAGTTTACAGCATTCAAAAGTCACATTACTGCAATACAAGCACAGTCCTGATTGCACATTCAAATTGTTAAGCAATCTCAACCAGTGATTCATTAGAGCTATTTTCCCTCATTACCAGTCATGATTCGAGAAAACATCATTAGCGCGAAAATCATTGAAATCTCTTCCCCAACAGGGTAAGAAAGTCCCTCAGAGGCCGCGCGTTCTCACACCTACTGTTTTAATGCGACATCCGTTTCGACCGCAAGCACACCATAATTGAGCCCTCGAGGGCTGTTAGAACCACGAAAGAACACGCTCTTTGTCGGCAAATGCATTCGAGGGGGTGGCTCGGGGGAGCAATTTATTTCTTGCTCTCAGAAACCACCCTCCCTGTCCTCAGAAATTAACAGCGGTGACATTTCAGATGTTGGAGAAAGTTAGTAGATTGACTGGGTTGTTCTTAATTAGGAATGGAAAAGGTGCAGGCAGTTTTCATGAAGACTTAAATTTTGGTTTACGTAATACGGGTGGATGTTTATTTATGCTTCGGAGATCGTTCACTCTTTTACCAAGATATTGCATTCTTTATTCAAAATCAGTAGAGGTGCTTCAATATGTTTACATCTTTTCAAAGTGTACATGAAATTACTCAATTCTTCAAACGTTTTCATTACATATACTGATATTAATTCCAAATATAGTAAGTTTTTCTAAAATGATTTTCCATTTCAGTATTTGATAAATATAAAATCGAAGTCTTAACTTTTTAAATCAAACGGTAAGCTTTAAATGGCTATCTAGCTGCTTTTTAAATATTTAATTATACGCTAATATAGATCTGAGTTTCCAAATGAACTTCAAGAAATATCATTCTTTTAATTAAAGTTAAATAACGAATTAAATTTGACAAAGAGTTCCATTCTTTTATTTTTCATCTAAAGTTGTTGGGAAAACTTATAAAATCTTCATTTTACATCTGAAACTCCTATCAGATGAAATTTTCTCCAAGCCTTTCTATTCGATTGTCAGCAGAACATCCTTTAGCGTACAAAATAAATCATAATTCTATCTCTGAATTTTTAAGTTAATGAAATGTTTCATAATTTACATTTCTTGATTTCAGCGTTAAAAATTAGAGAATGCTTTGCTCAAACCGTAGATATATTTAAGAAATTTGATAAATTGAAAATCCTGAAATTGAATTTTAAATCATAAGCAAACATTCTATATCATAGAAAAAAATATTACGAAGAAAAATGGGTATTGTTTACCACCAGAGTTGTTAAGTTCTTTGATGCGAAATTAGGTTAGGAAAGTATTCCAGTTCAGGTGTCATCCTCGACGCTTAATCGCGCTTTTAAATTATAAATACAGTCGTCAATGGTCATCGTAAAGATATTGGAAGACTACACTGCTAACCAAGCAATTTATTTAATTATAGTTCCATGCATTTTACAATCACTTTTTTCTTTATCTTTTATTGATCATTTTCGTGCGCCTGACACTGATTCTGTAAAATATATTTCTTTTGGGATCAAATTCAAAATGGGATAATTATAAAATCTCGATCACTTCATTTCATTTTCTCCTATAATTGAAAAATTCTGATATAAATTTAGATCCTTAGAATACAACTGGAATCCTAATGTTTGGTACTCGGAGTTAGTATATTTATTTAGAGTAATACATAAATTTGAATCAAAGTTTTATTCACCCTTATACGCACTCACATAGAAATTAGACTAAGAATAATCATACATCTAACTGACATGATATTCAAGGAAAATATCAAGTCAGCAACTATTGAATCATATTGATTAGTTTTATTTTAGTTGTACATACTCTCTGTATGAAATGGCTTTGGGAATCGCTTATGAATATTGAAGTCATTAAGGAATATTAAGCGCTTGTGTAACAAATGAACTATCTCTTGTAATGTACTAGATAACTACACTAATTTAATGCATGCAGTATTCGAGTAATACGACTGCTTTTACAAATTGCTGGGAATTTATTGAAGCGCGAGATATCATATGCGCAGCTCATTTAGAGTTGCAAGTCTTGCTGTAATTATATATCTACCAAAAATGTTAAGTGTAATAAAATATTTTTCCTTTCTACCATGTGTCTTTGACGAGTTGAGTGGTGAAAAATATTGTATAGGAATGAGGATGAAGCAACAATGTGTCATATTGCACCAGTCGTTGCATCTTACAACTTTCTCCTCTTAACAAACGGAATATAACATAAAAGAACATGGCTTTCGTTCTGGAGATGAGTTAAAAGCTGCATTTAATGACAAGGGTTTTGCAACAACCATTGGAATTCTTTTTCAAAGGGCTTACTTGAACTATCATGCATTGATGCAGGTGAGTAAAAATAAGATACCTGATATGTAGTTTCAAGTACATCGATTGCTGTGAAAGCAGGGTAGCAACTAAAAAAGTTATGACCATGGACGTATTATTTTTTAATCCAGTTACTTATACTTACTTGAATTTTATTTATTTATTAAATTTTCTTACTAATTTAGCTTTTTCCCCCCTATGCTTAAATTCCTGAATTAAAAAAGTAATCACAATTAATATTGATGAAAAATTGTGAATAGCTTTGTAATACTTCGAGTTTTTTCTATTTTTAAGGTAAGTATAGAATTTATATAAGGAACAGCAATTTTTGAAATTTTAGAAATGTGCACAAAAAGTATTCGGAACTTTAAAATACTTCAGTATAAGTAAATTGCACTTTCCGTCTTACTCATGTAAAGGAAACTATGACATTGTTGACACAGTTTAGTGATCTTAATAGATTTAAAAATTGTGGTATTCATATTTATTCCACCTTCCATTAAAATTATACCATTTTTTTTTTACAATTTCTTATGCTTCTTATTTAAAAATATGAAATCGTGTTATTGCAAATAATAAATAAAATCAAACTTCTTACCTCAACTTTGTTTTTCTCCCTAATTTTAAAGAAAATAATAAGTTAGACAAGAGATTATAAGTGTGTGAGACTCGAAAAATGTGCACATCTTTATTTAGAAACTTAAAAAGATTTTAAATTTTTGTTAATTACATTATACGCTCTTCCCTTGTAAAGAAATTTCAATCATCACACTCAAAATTTAGAATTTGTAATGATTCAATTCACTAATATTTACTTTTCTAACTGTTAATAAAACACGCATATTAGAGGAGGTATCGTAAAGTTTTAATTAATACAAAGAAATAATCAAGATATCTGGAAAAAAATTATTCCACCTATTACTTTATTCCTATCCACATAATTTTGAAAATTACATAATTTCATTTAGATTTATTTGGTTCCAGGAAGTCGTAGATTGAAATAATTCGCAGTGTGGAGATGTGCGTGCTTTGAGTTCTGCTGTGTTCTATGATGACACTCTTCGAAATATATAAAAACCTGACATAAACGTATGACTCTGGGTGTAAATTATAAGAAAAAGTCTTAAAAATAATTAATAAAAATGAAGTTTCTATCTCTATTATTTTTTGGTAATGATTAAAACTTTACGATATTCCTTAGTATAGAAAAGCTTTCATTAAATACATTCATTCAATAATGCACTTTGTTGAACACTTATAATTCTTCCCAACATTTTAATAATGCATTCCAGTGACGTACTAGAAAGGAAACAAAGCAATATTTAAGCAAATAAAATATAGCAAGCACTTTCACAATCAACACATAGAATGGAACGAATGGATTGCTCAGAAATAAACGTAATTTTATGTGTGTGAGTTGGGAAAATAACTGTCCACTATAAAAAAAACCTAGTAGAACTTAAAATAGAAAATTTGCGATTTATTTTAGCTTCTCTGTTGCGTGAGCTGAGTAATTCACATGTTAACGGTCTGAGAGAAACTTTCGCCATGGTTTCATTGCTTCAATAAATCCCAACAAAAAATGTATGATATCAAGTTAATGTGTTCACGTGCAGGTGAGTGAACTTAGTAGTATGTGCATTTAATATTGGAATATAAATATTTCAATAAAAGTAGTTTTGATATAAATAATATGTATCTAATATTACAAAACTGTTATTTAGAAAAATTAACTTTGACTTTTTCCTTTATTCAAATCGTATGCACGCAATAAATAAGCTGAAGTTTAAGAATTGAATTAAAATACTTCATTGATATAATAGGGCCTATAAGGCTTACTTCTATCAATTGTCCTTATGGACTTTTCGGGCCGATACTGAAGTTAAACAACTCAACTTCCAATTATGCAAAGCAAAATTCACTCATAAATTGATGTGAAGTGAAAGGCGCAGGATTGCCAACTTTTGCTCTTGCACCATAAAACAAAACAAAAGAATACATAGTATGAAAGGAAGAAATGGCCAACTCTTGTATATATGTATGTATGTATGTATATATATATATATATATATATATATATATATATATATATATATATATATATATATATATGATTAAAAATGGTGGAAGAGCAGGGTAATGATGGGCAGTTGTTACAAGATAGTCATTTTAAATAGCTGAAATGTAACATGCCTACTATTGTTTTTATTATAAATATAACTTTTCTTAATGTCAACCTAAAACCACATTGTCTTACAAATAATAAAACGTACAGAATCATCCAGCTATCACGTTGCTGTCAGGGTACATTTTTACTAAATAACGGATTAAGTAAATCATGAGTCGCAGAATTAATATAAACTGAGCGGCAAAATAAGTTTCAACATTTATATAAATTTTCAAATATTTCGTTTCCTAACGAATAATTTAGTTAAATTACAAAATAACTGGTTCATTTGAAAAAAAAAATAATGACCATGTATTATACTTTTTGAAAACATGTAAGTAAATTACTTGTTACAAAATTAAAAAAAAAAACTTTATTAAGAGAAAACTTTAAAAAAAACCCAGAAAATTGTGTTTCTGGTTTTATCAGCCAATGTTTCTATGATGGAGGATTTCTTTTACTAGACGGTACATTGTTTCGGTACATAACGGTACATTGTTTCGGTACATAACGGTACATTGACGGTATTTAGTACATTGCTTCTTCTTAATCTCTTGCATGATATATCGTATTTGCTGTGCCGTAATACGAGATCTGTGTTCAAAGAACATAGCTAATTACTAAGTTATTTTTATAACTTAGTAATTAGCTATGTTCTTTGAAGGACCTTAGTGGGTTTTATTTTCGTATATCTTCTTCAATATTTGAAACTTTTTCACCTAGAATATCTTTAACAATACTTTCCTCTTATTACTGATTTACATGGTCATAAATAATTCCTGACCACATTATCAATTTTCGTGAAATTTTATACTCAGCTAGCAATATTTTTAATTATTACAAAAATAATATACATTTGAAAAGTCTTCATAACTCTTAAAATGTGACCAAAACAAGATGGTTGAAAGTGCAGCTATTCTCAGCCACTGTAAGATCTCAAAAATAATCTATTTTCATATATTTAAAATATAAAGAAGAAGAAAGATAAATGTCTCTTCTCTGGAAGAAACCCATAACGATTTCCAAATAAAATATTAATTTGAATTTCATATAGGAAGAAAAAGAAAAAATATGATACCACAGTGTCAAAGAATGATATTAAATTAGCAGTAAAAATGCGTGTAAAGCAAACTCGTGTATTGCTGATGCGCGTGTTAACGCGATCTGATTGTATTACTGTAAGGAGTTAAATAAAAAAAAAATCAAAGCAATATAAACTTCAACGTACATGATTCTCAGTCTATTTTTATTTAATCTGTTTTAAGTTCAATAATATTATGCATGTTAGCAAATTTTAAAGCATTATTCCAGCTAGATTCTATATCTTTATTGTCCTTCAAGTAAGAAACTGAAGGGATATGTACATTAAAAATGATTCATAATTCTAAATATTTCCTTTTTTTGTTTACAACATCACTTCACATATAATTAATTCTATTATAAACATCATTAACACACATCGGTCTCATATTATTAAATAACTTTTAATGAAGATATAAAAAATTTACTAAAAGTGATTAAATAAATATTAATTATGATATTAATTCATTAAATAATTGAAATGAAAGTATTTAGAAAACTCCAGTGGATTTTTAGAAATCAAAAATATATTTAAGGTAAGAATCTTGAATAAGGGTCATTTTTCATCCCTTTTATTTCTTTTATGAAATTTACAAATTGAATCCATTTCTAGTTTTACTCATCCATTAGTTAGAGCTAAATATGCTAATTAATTAAAATAATAGTTAGCATATTTAGAACTAATAACGATATCCTCTGATGTTTGCTTAGTATATAAGAAAAATTAAGAATTCGAAAGTCCTACATTTCTTTATATGAAATAAGTTTTCCAATATTTTAAGAAAATTTTTGTTCTACAAAGTATTACATTTTAAATTGAACAAAATGTTACCACATAAGAATTTATTTTAATTAAGCCTCATTGATCCTTCTAAAGCTAAACTACTGTATCTGAAATTTCAAAATATTTTTTATATTATTTAATGATAATTAATGTTATTGAAATAATTGAAAAACATCTATAAATTCAACTAAAATTTATAAGTCAAAATTGCTGTATAATAATTTTAATTAAATAAAAATTTACTTTTATCTTGAAAAATTTTACTTTTATATCAAAACACATTTACATTTATCTCGAAAATATTTCTATCGTTACCTGAGCATATTTTAAATATTCACAACAAATTCTTCCCTCGGAAATCCTTCTCTTCAGAAGTAAAATTTATTCCTTCCAATTTATTCACTTCTTTTCAAAATTCATTAACTGTGACGCCCTTTCCTCCATTCATTAACCTCTCTCGCTATTATTGAGTTTACGTAGGTAATCAATAATATCAAAATCAAATAAGGACGACTTCAGATAAATAATGAAGAATCATATTAATATTCTTCATATTATAAATGTTCAGGCAGTATCTCTCTCTTTTTTCCTTTGCTTACGTATTCTCAACGTCCTCGAATAAAAGTTTGTAATAATATAATCTAAGTTTTGTTTCTTGCACTAGCTCGGGTTAGAGTAATTAAAATCTTTAAGGTTGAAAGTTTGAGCAGAGTCCATACTAAATGAAAGCATTCTGGAAAGAATCCTTAGTTATCGATGGTTCGATACCGATAATCACTTGTCGAACTTGAATTTATTTCATCCACCATTTACCGACCACTAATTCTTATATTCAATTTTTCGTCACTTATGTATGCACCTTGTCAAACTAGTCATTATACTTCTTAACTTCATTTAAATTTGTAATTAGTAGATGTTTCATTTTAAATAATTCATATTATATGAAGGAGCTAAATTTAGTTAAAAGGAAATCGCGAATAGTCCAACAATACAGATCTTCTAATACAATCGTAGAGAACCTACAATGAAACGTTTAAACAGACAAATTATGTGTCAAAAATCTAGAAACTTAATATACATTCTATAAAATCGATAAATAAACTGGGTCATTACGAAGCGATATCCCTAACTGTACTTTTTTCCCGATCCAATATCGTGTTCTCATTCTTGTAAGGTCTCTTCATTTTTGCTTGTTACCGCTGGATTACTCTGAACTAATCCTATCATCAGTTGGGCTTATTAGACCTCAGAAATAATACGCTTACGTAGATTCTTACAGAGACTTTTAGCTTGTAAGTAATGCCATGAGCGCAGCCATAACCGAAAATCCAAATGTCATGAATCCCCTATTCAGCTTGTGAACGTTGCAACTAAGAGCAGGGTAGCATTTTTCAGAAAATTTTGCTGTAATATTTAAATTGGATTGCTGGAATTTGAAAGAAAGTAATCAAGAGATGTATACATTTTTATTTAGGATACTAGATGTCGTATTTTGTTGCGCTTAAACTAGGAATGAAGAATCGTATAGAAAGAGCTTTGTTTTTCATTTTAAGTGCTTTCGAATTTCATGAGAAATAATTCCATGAATCCTTTGGAAATAACAAATAAATTCAAAAGAACTAAAATATTTTATAATATAAATAAATCAAGACATGAAACATTAATTTTATTAAAATATAATCATATGATGTATGATATATAGGAATCCATGTTAAGGTAAAGAAATATCAACACATAAAACATAAAACAATTTCTTAGATGAAACTAGGACAATTAATTTTTAGAAGTTTTAAATGAGAATTATTGTTATTTAATCTGTTATATTTTTCTAAACACATGTGTAATAACTTTTTCGAGGGTAACTGCTTCCACAGATCTGCTTTATAATAGAAAGTTTTACATTATACTAGAATAATTTAATTATTTTTGATGCAGTCTCTAATTTGAAAAATATTAAAAAATAGATATAAAAATGAAAGATAAAATATTTTACGCTTTTGGAGAAGTATCATGTTCATAAGATTGGTTAGTTTTATGAAGTGAAAGAATCGAATTAGGAATAAATAATATTAATGTAGAAAAAGTATGTTTTTGCAAAATTCAGAATATTTATGATATGGAATTTTGTTACGAAAGTCTTGATAAGAATTGATATTGTAACGTGTCTAGTAACTATTAATCTGTAAAATTTTGAAGAAAGTAATTAAAAGACAAATATAGGATGATGTTAAATTTCTTCACATTAATATTTTATTTTCCACGAGTATTTTCAAGCCATCAGATTAAAATTTTAGACTGCTTTTACGCTTTTAAATAACCGAAAGGTTTTGCTGATTTTTTATCAGTAAATGTAATTTATTTTTGTCATTGACGAATGCCATCCTTTTCATGGTCATATTTATTTTTGATAATATGAACATACTATCAAATAATGATATATTGTGACATAAAATGTCTCTTCATTTGAAAGCTGCTATTAAAATAATTCTAATAAGGAGTTTACGCAACAAAAAAACATCCATGTAAGGAATTTATCGCCATCAATTTCGCACTAAAATATGCAAAGAAACAAAGTAAATAGTTTCTTGTAAGTAATTTTCATGCATGTATTCCTTTTAAATCTCAATTAACAAAATAAAAAAATATTGGGGTAAACTGTATCGATTATGAAAAACGACGCTATTTAACTGTGGTTTAAGAACGGTTTTTTATATTAAATGGTGGATTTAATTCAGAGATAAGGCTTTGAGAGTAACAGAACTTAAATAATCGCTTCGTATTCTAATTGTGCAATCTAATTAATAATATTCGATAACGGAGCCATTTCCCCGAGGACATTTAGCTGTGCATGTGCTCTCGGTCAAAATTTTCTAAAAGGCAGAATACAACTTTCTTTTTCCTCTTTCATTTTATTTTTTTCTTTCTATTTCCTTTTAATTATTTTTCCCTTTTTTTATTTTCCTCTCTTTTAGCATCGAAAATGACGCAAAGTTCAAAAGAAAAGTCGGTGCTTTAATTGGTTCCAATCCCAAATCCAGCTGGAATTAATGAAGATTTGTTGAGACTCCAGATTTCTCCCCAGAGAGAATCAGGAGTCATTTTTTTGTTCACTTTAATCACTGGTTTTACCTTTGTAAGTCACGAAGATGTGGAAAAAGAAGGAGAGGGAGGGGGAAAGATGGGGGGAGGGAAAGCGGAAGAATAACTCATATCGAAAGAAGCGTGAAAGAAAGATGAAAAAAAAATTGTTGCTATCTTTTGGTCCTGTTGATTGAGAGTAATGCTGCGATGAAATAAGTTTTGCTTCCCCATCCGCATGCCCTGGTTCTTTGGAACGAAGTAATTCCCCATTAATTTCTTATCATATAAGGTTCATTGGCTTCCGTTTTGTGTATAGATAAATCTTAATTCGAGCGGGAATTTTTGCCTCTTACAACATATCTAGCTTCTGAATAACGAAGAAAGCATTGTTACCATTTTGAATTATCATTGCCTGCATTTGCATTAATTTCTAACAATGGTATTTCCGAAAAAAATATTTATTTTTATTACCTCATTTTTTAGAAAGAATATCATACATTCTAGATTTTTTTCATTCTATCACTCTATATGGCTTGTTTTGATACAAATGTTGAAAGTTATTTTTGAAAAAATAAAAATTTTAGAACATCTGGGTTTTTGAAAATTACGCAGTCTTATATTAAAGCTAAGGATAACAAAAATAAACAAAACCCCATTTTCATAGATTTTAAGCTGAATTAATTGCACGATGAAAGCAGTCATAAGCATGTTTCTGTCGATTTCAATCTTAATTATTTCAATTAAAGATATAATATTGTTTTGGTCTTATGGAAACGTGATTTTGAATAAATAGTGCACTGATATAACATATGTATACTTTAATGCTTAATTATTTCAACATATAAGCGTGAGAGAAAGCTAATTTTGATGAATTATTTTATTCAATCAGCTTTCACATATCTTCGATTTCTGATGGATTGAAAAAAATGGCTCCTTTTTCTTCATAAAACACATAATTATATTACATACTTCTTATCTTTAATAGATTTATGCAAGTAGTTTTACAAGTTTTCAATTGAGCCTAGATATTAAATTCTGATACGAGAATTTATACAGCTTGCCTGAATCTAATTTGACTCTTGTTACAATTCTTAAATATATTTATCTCATAAATATTATTTCAGCGGTCTTCCTACTTGACCCTTTGTTCAAAATAAAAAAAAAAAAAAATAACAAAATATTAAAGAAATGATTTAATTATTAAAAAAAGTACTTTTTAAAATTATTCTTGATTTTTTCAGCCTCAAAAATAAAAATTTAACAAAAGTATAACAAATATAATATGAAAATAAATAACAATAATTTTTATTCCACTTCCAAACAAAAAAAAAAATTTAAATGACATATCTCTATTTTTAACTAGTTGCTAGAAAATCTGCTTTATTTAAAATTCAGGATCAATTACTCCCAAGAATTAAGTACCATAGCATGCTGATTTATATATATATATTGGTATGGATAAACTCTACAATCAGCTCGGAAAGGAAGTACGACTAACTGAAGTTGATTTTCTCTTTGGCTCCTCAATAAATATTGCGGATTTAATCAAGGACATATATATTTTAATTAGAAATCAAATGAATTTATTGTATATTTGTTTTATTGCAGGTCTTTTTCCTGATTATCACCATGCTAGAAATGACGAATCCATGATAGAAATGACGATGTAAGAAAATTCACTCTTTATGCTTTACATGACAACGCTGTCCAATGATTCACCGCTTGCACTGCGCTTATGCGTTGTATGTAACACACACACATATATATATAATATATATACATATCAGTTGAAATTCTTTTGTATTTGACCACACGAGTTAAAATTCTGATTTATTCAAACATGTATTTTTCAGAAAACTTAAATAAATCAATTGCATATTCATAGAAACTTTACTTCAGAGATCAGCAACGGCTAAATAAACATTAATCAGATTTCTTTTTGATATCAGCCATCATTTTCTTTTATACCAGAATCAAAGTAGCAACTATTGAAATAAATACCTTGAATATTCAACTCCGATTAGTGATATATCAACTGACAAAGGTAAATCATCTTAATCACTAAGAACATGCCTCCTACTTTAGAGTACGAGTCTCGAAATAAATATTTTCTAACGAGTTTTCCTCTCCTCTTTTCCATTTTCCGTTGTTCATTTATGAAACTGCCAAGAACATTTTCCTTTTAAGTACCGATTACAGCGTTATATTTCAGCCAGCGTTCGCAGTTCATTTAAAATCGTTGCGCACCTCCAACGTTGTTGGAAATCTGCAGAGCATTATCTGCCAGACAGGAAAACAAACATTAACGGCTTCTTTATTGAGTGAGATTTTATGCTCTGCAACGGCATAATGTGCTTTTCCTTTCATTTAGTACCCGTTCTACTAGCATTCATTCGATCGTTATATTTTCCTGTAGTAACTGTCTGGAGTTTTAATGGCCTATTACATACTAAGAGAATGATGCATTAGGTGTGCTGGGGCGTCCTTCCTTTTAAGTCAAGAATTTGTTATCAGAGTCTTTTGATATTAAACATATTTTCGGAGTTGTAAAACATGTTAATTTATGAGTTGAAATGAAGATTGTTTGATTGACGTTGAGACACATTTTCATTTCAGTTGGATATATAAAGTCGTTTTGATAGATTCGTGAATTTAATAACAGTTGATGGCCAAGAGTAGGAAATGAGTTTAAGAAGATTAGTTGACGTCGAAAATTTGAATGCTGGAATTACTTTTAAATAAAATGATTATTGAAAAATTATATCAGATAATTAACTATATTATCATTTAGTATCAAATTTATTAATTACACTTATCAGTCCTTTTGTATGGAGATTTGACCATAAATTAAAGATTACATAAATTGATTAATGAAAGATTTTCAAAACAAATTGAAATACAAATGACTCTTTCTATAAAATTCATAATTGTAAAATTCATTTATGTAAAATTCATCATTGTATATGCTATGTCGATTTAGGAGAAATGGCCATAAAAGGAATTTTAATTGACAAATGGATAATTTTGCAGCGAAAAATGACTCAAATATCTGCAAATCAAATAATTAAACTGCATGTATTACTATTGCCATAAATTTTAGAAATACTATATATACTGCCTAAAACGTTTACGGACACAAGATTGATTCAATTTTAAGTTTGTGATGTAAAATTGAAGTATTCGATTCATTTTACAAAATGTAATCTCAAGTCATCATTTTGATGAGCCATTATGCTTTCTGAAATAATTTCAGATACTAATTGTAGAAACGTTGGGCATTCAAAGCTATTTCACCTTTATATGCACTTTATTAATATATTTCAGTTCAAGTTATGAGAGCCAGTGGAACTGATGCACAATACAAGTAAAACATATAAAGGTGAAGAGCCTTTTAGAATCATTGTAGAATTCCTAATAACAGAAATACGCTTTTAGAGTATTGAGTGAGTCGGCTTAAACCAAGGCCATTAGAAATAAGTAGTTCAATTAAAACTAAAATAGTTTTCTCATTAGAGATTAATTATCAAGAATGAATAATCGTGTTTTAAGACTCTAATAATCTCTATTTAAACTAATGATGATGCATTTGATCATTAATTTCAGGAAATATTTGCTATCAACTCTTTAGATAAATAATTTGGCTATCCGTAAATTAAATTAGTTTGCAGTTTAAAACAATTTTGCTAATGTGAGATTAGTTAAGTGGGTGATTTATAAATAAACATAAATATTGTTTAAAATCTCATGAGTCAATGGAGTGGGCTATGAAATACAATGAGCAAGATTATTGTGGATAATCACAGAATATTTCATTAATGCTGAACTTTTCCTAAGTCACAATCAATTAGTTGAAAGGAGACCTCTTAAGATTTTAAAATTTATGATTTCAAAACCATTTACTTAAGTATTGCAAGTTAAAAGAATTTTTATGCAGTGTATGATTGTTTCAAATATTATGGATAATTAAAAGTGAAACAAAATCAATTTAACTAGATAACAACATACCTGTAGCAATTCTATTTTAATGTGATAAACTTTGTAATACAATCTGAATAATTTAAGGAAACTTTCTTTTTGTAAGTTTCATTCCACATATATTTTATTTGCCTATAAATATACGTGCTACATTTTAAAACTATTGTAGGTTCAGTTCTGTAGTAAATAAAATAATAATGCATAGATATATAATTAAAATTGTGTATGAATTATTTTATATTAATAAGTATCAATGAATGATTATGATAATTAGTTATGAATTACGAATAATTTTGTTTAATGTACAAATATAAAATTTGTTCTTAAAGATGTCACTTTTGTGTTCATGGCCTTTTTAATTCTCTATAAAAAGAATTACATATTTTTGCAAATGATGTTTTCACATTTTTATTATTATTTCTACACGCAATTTACATCAAAGGAGTTCAGATGCAGAATATTTTATACTGATAATAGCCAAGTTAGATTCGTAATTAGACAGAAACCATATTTTTACAGGCAAGTAAAGATTATCAAGAATCATACAGGTGAAAATGTAGGAAAGCCATACATTCAAAATAAATATTTGAAAGATTAGTTAAAGAAATTAGTAAAGAATTATACGGTTTTATTCAACAATTTCCTTTTTCTTATCTTTATAATTCAATTCAAATTTCAATTAATAAAGTTATTTCTTCTATATCCAGAACTTCCTTTTGCATGTGGTTTATAATTTGTAAGTTTCAGGCCTTTTGCGCCTAATGGAGTTATACTTAGAGTTAATGAAATGTATAGATTGCAGTTTAATGGTAGTAAAAGTTCTAACCTTCAAATATTTCTCTTTTTACAATGTATAAACAATTTAAACCTTTTTGCTAAAATCAGAATATGATAAAATCACGTTACTCATTGTGAAAGAAAGGAATTATATTTCTTATACATTCACTTGATTTTGGGTTGTGGACAAACATTCAGTACAATGAGATAAATTCAAGTAACATCGTTTTCTTTTATATGCTTCCTTATTTTACTTCAAATTCTCATTAGTTCAGATAGTAAGACTCCTCTTATAACCTTATATTTAAAACAAATTGCCTATGAGTATTAAGATATATTTATCTATACGATTTACTTTCTCATTAATTAAAGACATATACCAATATTTTTTAATAAATAATATCCTTTGAATTTTTTTTAAAAATGTTTTATGATTTACTAGAATTTTATTATAGTAATTTATTTTCATGTACCTGAACTATTTTAAATTAATTACTCTCAAAAAATTGATAACGGCAACAGTTAAGTTGTTCATTATTAAATCCTATACAGAATCAATATGCTTAATATTTTCTTGAACATTTTAATCGTCTTCTTAAACTGGATGAAATCTTCATATCAATACATCGAATAACATAACATCACAGAATAATATAAATTTTGCTAGATAGTTTTTATTAAAATTTAATTGTTTGTTCGAGATTCATAAGATAAATATATTCTTGCAGCATAAAATATTTGAATTTTTTTATTTCAGATTCCGCATTGTTTTCCTGAGATAAAAATAAACTACTTATGAGTAACAATAAACTTTAAAATGTCATAAATATAAATTACAAGATCTGTAGCTTTTGCTAGAATTTTAAATTGATAATTCTGAAATAAATTACTCTAATAAATTTTAAGAATTGGATTTAAAATAGAGTAAGTTATTAGCTGAAACATTTCCTAACAAAATACTGTAAGTGTAATTCCTGTCAAGTTAGTTTTTAAACTAGCTTTAATGCTGTAAGCAGTTATTTTATGCAATATTAATTTATGTCATTATAATGTTTTAAAATAACGTTTTCTGTTTAAACAAAATTTAGATACCACAGTAAAACTTTGGGGAAAAAACAACAATAAATATCCTCATAACTTATCCAAAATATTCTAAAATTTATAGACTATTAAGAATTTTATAATTCAGAATAGTGAAAGTAGAAAGAGATTTTTAAGATAAATGCTGTAGAAATTGAACATAAGCAGTTAAATTCTTTGAACCTAAAATAATGCTTTAAAAGAAAATGATAAAACAGCAAAGTTACACAATAATAGCTTTTATAGGCTTTTTTTATTTAAATTAGGCATGTTTATATTTCTTATGTATGTCTTCCATAACAAACTTTACTCTAATTTTACTGATTTCTATTATTCGAGTTGAGCTGAAGTGAATACATATATGACTCCGATAACAATACCATACTACGTGGATACTCTAGTGTAACATACTTTGGGAAGGATAAATCCAAGTAGCTTAGTACTCGAATTTTAACCTCACTTATTATCATCAATCGTTAAAATTTCGTATACTCATATAACTCCATTGACAATTAAATCTATGATGTGCTCAAGCAGCACAGACTTGGGGTCTTGGAACGATGACTAACAATCCTGAATGACCTGAACTTGTTCATCACGTATACTCAACTAGATTTTTTCCTTAAATTTCCTAATAAATATAAATAAGTATATAAAAAATGATTTTAAACCACCCTTTTATTTTAAGAAAATGACAAATTTATAAAATATTTTTATTGAAGATAACGAATTTATAACAAGTTGGAGGGTTTATGTTATTTTGCACTTATATAAACATGTATGGTTATGGTACGTAATCTTCTGTAATTACCGATGTGTATTATTTAAACACCCAAATATTTACAAATTATATAATTTTATATTTTCTCCATTTTAAAAAAGGTATTTTAGAAATGTGTTTTTTATTAAATTATTATTATTGTGAAGTTTTAAATCAAGACAAAACATGATCAATGAAGAATTAAATTTTAAAAAAAAATATCAATAAAGGAAATCTTAATGCTATTAAAAAACTATTAAAGCTCAATAAGAGGTGTAGATCTGATATATTACTAAAAATATATACAAATATTTATCTTTAAGTTGTATTCCTTTATGTAGGAAATGAAGATCTTACTTCTAAAACAAGAAGAATAAAAAAATTTAAGACTCATGAGAAATATTTTTGTTTCAATTTATTAATGGCCTTTAAAATGTTGACTACCGATTAGCATATATATACAAGAAGCTCAAATATTTGATTTTCCTATAAGTTAACGGCGTACCTCAATATACATTTATTACTAAATTATTTGTTATTACAAAATTTCATTTAAGCAATTAGATTACGGGGAGATAATTTCTTTATTTCTAATATTTCTTTGTTGTATTTTGATAAAAAAATATTATTTGAATTTTAATGGAATCTGTTAATTTGTGTTAGGACATTATGCACATTTTGCCTTTTTTTTCAAATAACCCTTACAATAACATTTAACTTTGTAACATACATTTACAAAAAAGAAATCCTAATAATAAGTATAGAAATATTTTTACATTTCTGAACACTGCAGGGCATACACTTTTGAGCATTATGTTATAATCTTTATACTTGGTATATTAATTATTACTTAAAACAGTATATTTAATCATTTTTTGTATAGATAGTTTTACCTCATGAGCGCCATGTATAATAATTTTATTTATATTTTGAAAACTAAACCGTAAATATAATAAATCTCAACTTTCTAGTGAAGGGTAAAAGTGGTTTATAGTTCCTTCATATTATTCAGTCCTAGCATAAACTATGGTTTACGCTGTAGTGCAAATGTTAATATTTTAATTATAGTTATATAAATACCCAGCTTATTGAGATTAAAATATCAAACTGTTCTTGTTAAGCTAAAATATACAGATCGCCATTTTTATGATTTCTTTCTTCTCATGCAGGTCTATCATTATTTAGCTACACTTTTAATTAAATATGATGCATTATTATTATCTTAGGATATTTTATCATCAACAGAAAGATTTTAATATAATTATAAATCAATAATGATTTACACTGATTAATTATCAAATCTCTTCCTAGATTCTACATTTACTTTGAAAAGGATCGAGGATAATATCTTTGTTAAATGCGATCTAATATTGAATCGAGCTTTTATTAAATATGATGAATTCTAAAATCAATTTGTTCCCTTTTAGTTAATATTTTGCAAAGCGATCATGCTGTATTTGACATATTCTCTGTGATATTATTTAGATTAGAAATAATTTATTATATGCTTATATTAATAGATCAACAAAAATGTACCATTTCTTCATTAAACGTCATTATTCTTCACACTATTTATTCGATGGTAATCACTTTAGTGACTTAACAGTGTGATCGGTATGATTCACAATTTATAACGCAATTTATGATTATAATCTTGAATAATTTCTTAAATTTAAAATGATAAGTATATCATTTAAAATTGAATAGATGCTGCTATTAAAAAGAAGTCCATGCAACCAAATCAAAAGTAAACGTAAAAAAGGTGAAATCACTGTGGTGTTTTAAAACAATTACAAAAACATACAATATATTATTTTTGTTTCACATTAGTTTCGTTATTAATTAATATGTTCTTTAATCACATTTCTTTAATTATATAAAAGTGATATATAGATTAGTGATTTATTTATTTATTATACTCTGATTTTCTATACTTTTATTTATTGCTTAGTCACATGTATGATATATCTCAACAGCTTATGCAATGTATTCTTTCATACAGTCTTTGCCCTATGAAGCGCTATTAATGGTTTGTTAGGTTTTTGTAGATCACACCCACACCACAACACCCCACAATACTAACTTAACACACATTGTGAACGGCATATATATATATATATTTTATAAAGGAGACAATATATATTATAATATATAAATTATATTAGATAAATTTTGTTACGTATAAATGATTTTAGTGATTTTGAATTTCTAGAGGCAAAGGATTTCGATTAGTTTGGATTTAAAATTAGAATATATCATGATAATTTCTTTGTTATGTATTAAACAATCATTTTGTGGATTTTAACATTAATTAATCTATTTCGATCAAGGAGAGGGTAACAGCGAGTAAATACAAATATATAATATAGTCACTGAACAAAAATTTTAGTTTCTATGAAAATAAACTAATAGTTCCTTACAAAATATGATTATCTATAGTCTTAATATAAAATACATCAACAACGTATATGTAACTCATATTTCCTGTAGAATTCTAAGTCACCTTTAAAATATTTGGCAGGTTTCTTGGAAAATTTGAGAAACCCTTCAGTTCTGTATTACAGAAACTCCAAATGGCTTTGAATTAGAAAAATAAATTGTGATTACTTTTAGTTAGGGGAAAATTAACAATTTACATTGTGATTATTTGTTAAAGTTTTCATCTCTTAGATTTAACGTTAATTATATTTTCATGGATATAGAAAACAGTTTTAAGAAATCGAAAAAATACAATGGATAAGCGTTAACTACAGTGAAAAGAATTATTATTTAAACAGTGATAACAGTATGATTCATATTCGTATAAAATTCTAACATTTTGCTGCAGCAAATAATTTGAACCTTATGCCAAAATATCTCAAATATTAAAGAAGACAGATTCAGAATAAGTACTTTCTTAGAAATAGGTGAACTGAAGAAGTCTTATAAATAATGCATTTGATGTATGTTTAGAACTATTTATTTTTACATATAGTAAGTAAATGCTATTTAATACGCAAACTTAAGTTTTATTACTGTTTATGGAGATAACAACGAGGATAGAGGCTTTTGAAAAAATTGCCATAATCTTCAATGACACAATTATTGCAATGTTTAAGAATATTAATCTTTTTAGTACTTTAAAACTATTTATCATTATGTAGTATTTATATTAGTATAATGAAAATATTTTGTTTTCTTTTTTGAAGAATTAACTTATTTTCTGTTTCTAAAAATATCAGTACTTTTAAACTTCATTGTAAGTTTGAGTTAACTATAATGCATGCCAATAAAGAATTTTCAGAAATTTCGAGAACAAATTAGATGATATTACGTAGCAAAGTACATAAGTGTCCTAATTATAAAATCTAGAAAATTTCTGTTGTAAGATAATCAGTTATCTCATGGAGAACTGTGATTTTAAAGTTCTCAAAATACCAGCATATTATTTGCACCATTTAATTTTCAGTCACTGATATTAATTGAAAAAATTTCATGGAAAGGACTAAGATAACTATGTATTAAGTTATTTTTATTTAAAATTAGAGAGTTATGTTTATATATTTACAAAATTTATATATTTCTAAATGTCAAATTTCCCACGTATTTTATTAGTCGTAATCATGTTTCTTTTAATTTTTCCTATTTCATTAAATACATGTAGTATCAATACATAATTTAACCTAACAGTACAAATACAAGCTAAACTCTGTTAATGTAAAAGGTCATCAGATTTCCTATGGACAGATGAATCTATTTTGTTTTCTGATCGTAAAAATTCAAGTAATAAATTTGTAAAACAACAGATCCGATTGTCTTTTTCAAGTATCTATGATTATCCTTGCTGTATTTACGTATTAAATGGAATGAATTTTTTGCGTTCAATAACTTTCAAACAAAAATAGAATATAAAAAATGTAACACAATACACCATAAGAAAATGCGATTCAAAGAAACGATAGCTTTTCATGCCTAGATTTCGATTTATTTTGATGTAATTTCTTGATCAATATAAAAATAGAACGCTTTTCATAGACATTAGTGGTGATTTACATAGTTCATCATTAAATTAAATTTAATAACTTAAGTTATAAAATCAGTTCATTTTATTGTTTCATCCTTTCATTGATGGTTATGATATAGTTTGATTTATAGTGATGAACGATTATAAGCATATATCACTCTTCCGTTGAATTAGAACCACAAATGTGTCTCTGGCATCTAACTCATTCATCTGATTCTTTACTTTTGGATAAAATCCAGCAATGAGTCTAATTCTGACTTACGATTCATTGGAGAAAATTCATTTTCATGACGATATGACTGTATTGAGATCCAGCAGAATTTTCATTGGATACATTCTTGTATCAGAATGTGTTCAAGATTTAATAAAAGTATGAAGTTCAAAATTCCTACAATAAATTAAATTTCAGCTCTGAAATTGATTCGTTTAAGAGCATTTCCTAATTTTCTTCATAAAGTCATTCTGAAAATTACTCTTCGAAGAATTGTTTTGGCATTTAGAAAGTGGATTGCAAATGTAAATGTAATTTTACAGTATACAAATTTTTAAATAAAAGATATAAAATTATCTCGTTTAATAACTTTTGTATTCTTTCAAATTTCAATATTAGACACTTTATATTACCATTTAATTTAATTTTTTGTCTATTCATAGACTTGTGTACATTAAGTTTGAATTTTGAGTATAAACTATTAATGTAACTATAATCCCCTAACTCTTAGTATGCTGTCTCATATAATTTTTAATTTTAATATCGTTATACATCTGTAAAACAAAACAATGTTGGAAAAATTGTTCCCAGAAAATCATTTTAAATTATTATCCAAATGGTTTAATTATGGAACAAAATGAAGTATCAAAGGTTCTTTGACAAAGGGATATAAGGCCCTCTTTTCTGCACAATCTAGAAATTCCTTTCATAATACAATTCATTCCAAATATTTATTAGTCTATTAACCAAATGCCTGTAATTTTTTATGATTTGAAATATTATAAATTTATTCAATGTTTGCAGAGCTTTACCTTGTCCTTTCTCAAGCTCTAATTCTCTTTTCGCTAAGAAATCTGAAACCGATAAAATCACGACCAAGAGGTTCAATTACTATTCGAAGCAAAGGGTTATAAATTTATTCTTCGGTAAATGCATCCTCTGGCAGAAACAAGGCCGTAAATAAATAGGCTATTTATAACGCCGCAATACATATGGTAATTGAGACAGACTTCTAAGAGTCGACCGTTTTCAAGGCATACCAGCACAATTTAACCACCCTCGCTGTAGCCTTTGGAAGAAGCGATCTTTTCAGTGAAGTCATTAGAGACTTACGTTCATTCACAGGCAAAGTGTTTCTTTACCATGGACAAAGAACTATATTCAGATACAAAGTAAACCTGAAATGAAATGAATGTCCAAGGAAATTTGTGGCTTCAGGTTCGGCTAACCTGATAGGTCTCCTATTCATCATCGTTGCTTTGTTTCGTCAGCGAGTGACATTATTTTATGCGTGCATATTTATTTGCGTTATTCGTGATTTGCATTGGATTTTTAGTATTTTATGAGCTTTAAAGGTACGTCAGTACTTATTTTTATATCATAATGGTTTGTTCAGCAGTACCAAATACTGATGAGCGAATCATTATTGCAAGATTGTGATAAGCATCTTACTTTATACATAAGGATAAAAACATTTACAAGTTTAATGTATAATGGATTAATACAGTACTCCATTATTATCCGAACTCTTTTCTGAACTCTCTAGTAATCCAACATTTTACACATGTGGAAAGCCATATAGATGTAGTTTATGCCTTCTATAGAAATGGAATAATTTTGACTAATACAAAAGAATGCATTTTTTAGTATTATTTGTAATTTTGAAATTTTATTTGAGTGTACTGTGTATATTAATTCGCAATATATACTTGAGTTTGCTACTTATATGCATTATTGTCAATTATTTTCAGTGATCCGACGATGTCTTAATCCTAAATCAGTCGGATTACCGAGAGAATACATGTTACTAAGAACTGAAAACATGTTTCCATTTTTTAGCATTTGTATGTATCGCATCAGAATTTTAATATATTTTGTCTGAGCTCTGAATATTTCTAAGTACAGCTTAATATTTCTAATAGATAAATAATATGTTACCTATTCGAACGTATTAAAATGTGACAAAGCAATGTGAAATTTATACGAAATAAAGATTCAAGAATCATAGAAATAAGCAAATATTTTGAGTATATTTTCAACAGAAAATTATATTTATTTTAAGTTAAACAATGATTAATCAATCATTATGTATTTTCAAGAAAACTTATATTCTGAAGAAATAAGACAATCAATTGTAACAAATAAAAATCAATATTTCTTTTTCTTTTAATTATTTTAGTTTTCAACAACCTAACTAAAGGTGATAAAATATAACTAAGACATACATCTGAAAGAGGACAACACATAATTAAGGCTCACAATAATAATTATAATCAACTCAATACATAGCGTAAATAAATAAAGAATTTACTTGAAATAATAAGAACTTTCATTTAATATTACGAAAAATACATATATCTAAAAATAGAAAGATACATAATTAAATTTATTAAAATATAAATGTTACATAATTATAATCAATTCATAAATCAGTATTATAATCTATTTTAGTAAACATTGAATATACCAAAGAAAGTCCTATACCAAGTCCTCATACATTAGATTATTCTTCCAGAGTATTATGGAACAATTTTAAAAGTAAACAAGTAAATACTTGTGTGTAATAAGAACGTATTTTTTCACATTTCAAGAACACTTATATTTATAGAATAAATTTTCTAACATTATATTTTAGAATAAATTTCTAACTTACGTTTTTTAGAATAAATTTTTCTCATGAGAGACTTCTCTGCATATAATGAGTATATAAAATCGCATGTTATTGAAACTTTTAAGTCAAAGAGTGTTTTTCATTTTTTGAAAACACTTCAGGCTTGATTATATTGGCTTCCTTTCTTTGCAATACCAAAGTAATCAAGAAAGAAAGTTTTTAAAATTATTTATATTTCTGAAGATTTTGAAATGCTTTATTCTTCATCCTTCAATGAAACCATTTTCCCTCTAGAATTAGAAATGTAACAAATCAGTAACAGTTTGAACATTTTAAAAGACATATTATGACCCAGTGATTTTATGTAATTTAAGAGTGTGGTATGTATTTGTAGTGAAAATTTGTTTTTCCTTTCAGAAAAGAAAATAGAAATATATCGATTTTACAATATAGAAATACTTATCTATTATTACTTAGAAGTTATATCTTCCCAACCTGATTTGGTGACACTTTTATAAAATTAAAATAATGGTAAAATTATTATAGTTGCAATACAAGAAAAGTATAATTCCATGAAAATGAATATAATATTTTAGTTGAAGAAATTTGTTTAATTTACTTATTTTAATGTCATATATTAAAATACTTGTGATGACTAAATAATGTAAGTTTGTCATTTGGAATAAAAGCAGTGAAAACACTTATTAAGTCCATGTATTATTTTGGACTTTTCAACAAATTTATTAGGAAAAAATGGTTTAAATAAAGTGTCTTTAATTTCATGCAAAGAGAAAATTAATACACACACACAACACACACACACAATATATATATATATATCATAGCGGTGTTCAAATTCATGAGAAATACACTCACAAGTTGTTGCCCCTATTGTTGCATATTTTCCGTCAAACACAGAAATAACTTCAGACGAGAAGCGGCATTGAGTTAAGATATATAGAATCGAGAGGCTGCATTCGAAGAAAAGGCTTCAAACAAGTGAGGTCACTGGCGTTGGCGCGTATTTCTGTAGCAGCGTCAGTCCATTATTTAATACCCAAACTTGAAAATGTAATGTGATTGCATTATTTATTCAACATCGCTCTAAAACGAATGAGATAAACTATGGAGATAAAGTATATAAAATGTTCTCATATATCTTAGAAACTTGTAAAATGAGTTGTATTTCTTAAAATAATTCCTCCTTTAAAAATATGTGGTATAAATAAAAAAAAATAAAATGAACTGAAATATGTAATATGAATATATACAATCACTTCACTGAAATATTTCACAAAGATATCTAAAGATGTTTTTACGGACCTCAGAGAGAGAGAGAGAGAGAGAGAAGGTTCTATATTTTCTTTATGCTAAAGTGATGTTTGAGATAAAGAAAACGATATGTATTTTGAGAAGTGGACGTTTGAAAGAAAATAAAGTATCATTCAAAACGCTTAAAAATTCTCCGAGAATTTTTCATTGTTAAAAAGCTTCATTTTTTATTAATTAGAATAGCAAATGATGATCTCTTATTTCAGAGTAAATTGAAAACACATTCATTAAAAAGATCATTAAATTGCAAGTGAGTAAAAAATTTAGCAAATAGAACAAAAGTTACAGTAGTGTTATTCTAAATTTGTAGTTTGTTTTCCGTTAAAAGAAGTATCAACTGTTTGTGTGTTTATACTCATACCTAAAACAATTAATACTCAATACGTTTTGAAATCTCAATAAAAGAAAACAGTGAAAGTAATCGAAATCAACTAAACATTCTAAATATGAGAAATTTCAAATAAAACAAATATTTTTAAAATAAAAATCCTCATTACTCAAAGTTAATTTTATTTCATTCTTCTTCAAGTTATCTTGAACAAGTAAGCTATTTATATATAGTCATCCTTGAAAGAGATATGGATAAAATATATATATATATATATATATATATATATATATACACATCGATCAATAACTCCCAGTCTAACATTGAAAACAACATTTTTTTGCAAAATTTTTTATTCATCAACATAACACCTTTGTTAATCACCTTTTAGGGTGATACAATCGTTCCAACCTTCTCCAAATCTTTTTTTTTTTTTTCTTTTCTTTTTTTTTTTTTCGCAAGAAATCTTTTTTTGTTCGAGTAAATAGCGATAAACAGCTTTTCTAAATCATCGACTCATTGCTGTTTTTGTTCCATCGAAAGCAATCGCGGCACCTACTTGAAAAACCTTTTCACTTCACTTTAAAAAAAACCTTTTCCTGGTCCGATCGACTTAAAATTTTGACATTCCATGAAGGTTCCATTACTCTAAGACCTGGTTACTAGTTTACTACGAGCGCCATCTCTGGGTTAGTCTCGGTAGTTATTGATCGATGTGTTATATAAAGTTTAAACACTATTAATTTTTACCTTTTTATTAATAAAAGTATTGTTATTTTACAGAAAAGGAATTCTTACCTTATTAAAGTACTTAAGTAAACCTACGTTTGTATTCATTAAGTATAGTAATTTTAAATTCATTATATACTCATTTTATATTCCTACTGCACTATTCTATGATATACACTGGTGTAAGAAATTAAGAGAATTTTCATATTTTATTTATGATCTCCAGGACTACTGGACAGATTTTAATAAAATTTGGTGTGAACATAGTTTGATATAATACAGACAAAATAAACATTCAACAGTTATAATAGACACACTTGTTTGTGCGTAACACTCATGGGAGTCTAAAGGTCTGAAACAGCGGTTGCAGAATACACAAAAGAAGTATATTAATGGAGGGTATGGTCCCCTCTTACAGCTATACACGCTTCGCAGCGTGATGACATACTGGAAATAAGCCAGTTTATCAGTGACTGTGGCAATTGGTCCCACTCATTCACTAACGCTGTTTTCAGTTCCTGGATTGTTCTCGGAGGGGTGTTGCGAGTTGCAATTGCCATTCCCATAGCGTCCCAGACATGGTCTACAGGATTGAAGTCTGGAGACCTGGCTGGACAATCCATGCGGCGAATATCTTCACTCTCGAGAAATTCGTCGACCAGAAGAGCTCTATGTGGCCTCGCGTTATCGTCCATTAAGATGAACTCTGGGCCCACTGCACCCCGGAAAAGGCGAACATAGGGCTCCAAGACCTCATCCCTATATCTCACACCAGTCACAGAGCCTCTGTCAAAGACGTGGAGAGGTCTGCGGCCATTCAACATGATGCCTGTCTAGACCATTACACCGCAAACGCCATAATTGTCGATTTCGTGGACATCGGAGGGTAGGTAGCGGGTCCCTGGCTCTATCCATATGAAAGTACGGCGAAAATCAGTGTTTAGGCTAAAACGGGACTCGTCGATGAACAGAACGGTCGCCCATTGCAGTATTTTCAGTATGACATTACGCTGCAAGGCGTGTATATGTTATCTGTAAGAGGGGACCATACCCCCATTAACTCATTTCTTTTGTGTATTCTGAAACCACTGTTTCAGACCTTCACATCCCCATGAGTGTTACGCACAAACATGTGTGTTTATTATAACTGTTGAATGTTTATTTTGTTTGGATTATATCAAACTATGTTCACACCAAATTTTTTTAAACTCTGTCCAATAGTTTTGGAGATCGTAGATAAAATATGAAAATTCTCTTAATTTCTTACACCTGTGTACTTTATAAACTGCCTTTTTACTTTTAAATTCCACATCAGCAATGAATTCACTTACTTTTTAAGTAGAATTAGAAAACTTAGTCTTAAAAAGAGTGAAAATAAAAATAGCTTACACTTTTCAAATTTGGCATTTTCTATATTTGAAATAATTCTTCGAGCAATAATTTTGAACAAGGGAATGTTATTAATTCAGATTTTTTTTATTACTTAAGATAAGAAATTTTACGTCATTCAACTGAATTTTGTAAATTTTTAATATTCTTATTAGAAATCCAGTATTATTGATTCGATTGAAAATTCTGTTGCAATAAAGGCACTTTTGTGCATGACACTTATGTAA
>BMAW01065123.1:88576-102487 GCA_019974015.1 Nephila pilipes | reverse complement strand
TGGTTATGAAGAGGTTTGAAAGTGTTTCCTGTTTCTTTATAAATGAACACATCTTCATAACAGTGATTCACTGGCAGACGATTATTATTTCCTTTTAACAGAATTCTTTTTTGTGCGTCACGTGACAAATTAATGCTCTAGCTACATAGAATTCTTTTAACGTTTGCATAAAATTAATGCAAAGTATTTAATTGGATGCAAATTTGATAAAAGTGCGAATTTGTCGCCTGTTGCACATTTTTACATCGGCGCACATCAGCGACGCTTTTCTTAAATCATCAAAATTACTACTTGACATTTGCTATGAATCATTTCCACAGCTAAAATGAAGTATATTCATACTTCCTTATGAATATTCATTTTCGAATTACGAGAACGTGTCATTTAATTTTAAGAACACATGCGATACAAAAACTCACCTTTTGACAACGTCAGTCCAGAGGGGGCGGGAAGAAGACAGCCACAGTGCGAAATGCACGCGCGATTTGATGCTAACGAGCCGGGAATCGGGAAACACGTTGCCCAGTCTTTCAGCTGCTCGGTCCGGCAGTCTGTCGTGAGCTACCCGTACAACGGAAAAGAGGTTTGGGGTTGTCGCAATTCGCTTGCGTCGCCAAAGAAAGCCAAGAATACGATAAGCTCGTCGATACAGCACGCTGTTGCTGAGGGGACGGATTATTTTTACAAATTTATTTTCTTGCGATTCGAAAATTATATAGAATGTATCAAAAATGTTTTTTTTTTCCCCGAGAGATTTTAAGAACGCCGCGTCAAAAATAATTTCTGGATTTTTCTCTATGCTCTTGATTATTTGTTTTTCAATCCATTATTCTCATCAATCACAGACGGCTCGGTGCTATTAAATATTTCAAAATCTTTCCAGCACTTCATAATCATAATGTGTAAGGAAATAACATTTTTACATAGCTTGGAAAACATTTTTCACAGGTTCTTTATCTCTGCTAGACTTTTAGGCTGAAGCAGAATCAATCTTTATGAGTTAAATGACTTTACCTAGCTACACCCATTTTCTCAAAGCGAGGACATGTTACAACTTGTCTATTTCTGTAGGAATTTGCTTATATCTTTGACCGTTATAGGTATTCTTTTGTTGTGATTTAACACTTCGGCGTGCTACTTTTGCTTTTAAACTGCGTTATTTAAAATTCGATTTTAAATTTCATGATATTTTGAATGACAACATTATTTTCGAGCAATTCTTCTCAAGCTCTCAGGTAAGAATTTACCATTGCTTTATTTCTTCACATATGGATATAATCTGGATATTATTCGTTCTTATTTTAAATTTGTAAATTTTCCTTCTCTAAACTTGTCAATAAGCCGTATTATTCTAATTATTCCAGATATTCGAATAAGAAATTAAAAAAAAAAAAAAAACATTTATGCTTCTGTTTTCAACTAATTCCTAAAATACAAATAAATATTATTGCTACTTAAAAAAATTATTTGCATGAAATAAATTTGATATCAAGGCTCTTTTATAGATCGGTTCTATAGATTCAGCAGAAAACATTTTTAATAGGTTAATTTTTCTTAGCTTTGTACGTTAATGTATAACTCTTTTTGTTTATGGATGGAATGTCTTAAATTCTGCATGCAACTGACTTTTAATCATTTTAAACGAACGAATTTGAGGTTTTATTTGCACAGGGTCATTTAAAAGGATGTAAGATATTTTAAAATACTATTAATAAACATATGCTTATCAGAACGAGATACATTTTGAAACATATGCTTATCAGAACGAGATTAAAATGAAAGAAAATTCAAACATTTTTATTTTATTCTATTTTGAATGTTCTATATGACTTCTTGGAGTCACAAGGTTACTGTCCAGTTTATAGTTAACTTTCTTGTTACTAACACGTGACTATGTGACCACGGTAGCCTATTGGTCATGGACTCGCGGCTGACATGTTTTCGTTGAATCGTGGTTTCGAGACTTGATGCTATTAAAAGATCCACTTTGTAGCGGGGCGGATGTACGTTAAATCTGGTTCAAGTTCAAAGTCCCCCATTACCGTGGTGAGGAGAGGGAGGCGCCAGCACAAATGCCCTAATCACTTGACCGAGGTTCCAAATTACGAGGTCTGTCGCAAGTAGTTTTCGAGTTGTTTATCAGTGCGACTTAATAAAACAATCAAACACGTAAGTTCTCTGTGCTTTTGTCTATACAAAGACAGCCTATCTCTTTAAATTTACCACTTACGAAACATTTTTTCAGAAGGACGACTATCTGTTCCAAAACGTCTATGAAAAACACATTAGACGAAAATTACAGATTTCTTTTTCAGTACACAGATAACTACAGGACGCAAAATGTTCTTTTCATGTAGAGACGCCATTTTTAGCTACCCGATGGAAACGTCTTCCGTAGCGTTGCCGGTCAAGGGGAATTTGAAAATATTTGAGCTTTCTTTCGTTATAAGCCCGTTCTGTTTAGTGTATGCTTGAAAATCAATTTATTTCAGTATTTTAAAGTAGCGTACATTATTTTGTATAATCTTATACATAAAATCATTGCCTCTAAACTTAACAGGGATGGGTTCCGTTTTAGGACACTACCAATTATAGTTTATTAGTTTGGTGACGTAAATAGCAATCCTAAAGAGCTAAAGTTTGTCAAGATAACTGAAACGCCAACGCAAAAAAAAAAAAAAAAAAGAAAGTGCTTAATTTTCGCCAAATAATCTTCCCTTTTTAAAATTAAAAGCAATTGAAGTCATATTTTAACATTGAGGTGTCTGTATACTCACGTAACTGTTTTTGTAAAGAAAATCATATTTACAAACATTAATTATGTATTACGAATTAATAATCAATAGCCGTACTTATATTTGTAAGTCACGTACTTAACTTTAAGTATATTTTGCCTGAATTCAACAGCTTTTATAACTTTAAAATTTTGCTGAATAATTATACATAATACATACTATACACTGAATATAATTATAATTTAAAAACAAATGAGTTTAATGAATTTTTTCAAAAATGATTTTTTGAGTCAAATTTCCAATAAATTTTATAGAAATGTTGTGCTATACTTTAAATTTCAGAGCTTACGTTAGAAAAAAAATTAGGCTCACTGTATAGGAAATAGCCTAATTTCGTAACGTGGAAAAATATAAGCATTATGGATAAATCGTATTCTGTAAAAAGTGTACCGGAATCCTAAAAAATCATATTTTGATTCATAGAGAAAAACGTGTATACAGGTATTTTTCTCTATGACGCGCCACGCGTGTTATCAAATTTAAAATTTTATTTTTGGACGCGTTTTATTTCTCAAATTCTTATGGATATTACAAAATATATATATAAAAAAAAAAAAAAAAATGATCTCTTGATCTTTCTCAATGAATAGTAAATAAAGGAAACGGTTGAACTTGGATTCGACTCGCATTCTTCATTACTTAAATGTTGTTACACACACACATATATATGCTGATCAACATAACTTATTCTTGTTAACCACCACTTTACTTTTTCGTAACACTAATAAAAATTTAACCTTTATAAAGCATTTTTTAATATAAAGACCTTTTAAAAGATATTCACCTTCAGCGAAAATACTTTTTTACTGCGTTACTACTGATTATGATGATTTCCCAGACAGAGGAAATCATTTTTACTTATGTCTCTCTAAAGCAGCGGTGGTTGCGAAATTAAACGTGTTTAGCAAATGGATTTTTTTTAGGAAAACACTGGTACACTTTCCAAATATTCGAACAATACTTAAATAGCATAATGTTTAAAATTTTTAACTCCTAAACGCTCTCATTTCCTTTTCTATAAAACGGTCAAAAATAATTTCATTTTGTTGGTAATCATTTAATCTATATCTATTTTTCTCTTACATATGATTCAAATTTGACATTGATTGTATCCAGTGAATGTTATAATTTTTGAGAGGAAAAGTTATGGGAATAAAAATAAGTGACGTAAAGAAAAAAAAAAACGTTAATTATTTTTCAACGGAACGTAATATGTGCTAAAGAACAAAATCTAATTTTTAAACGTGCAATACGAGTATTTTATAATGATAAACACGCGCTAAGGCAAACATCGAAAACGAAAACTGGAGAAAACGCAGTTTATTCCAATCACTTGGCGCGATTTCAAAATTTAGCGAAAATCACATGGGTTGCCATGATAGTAAAGAGAAAACAGGGTAGCCAAATTATCGCCAAAAATCCCGTCGCCAAGGGTGGTTGGCCTGAATTACATTTCAACCACAAAAATTTAATAAACTTGCAATGATCATTACATGCACCTGTGATACAACTTTATTACTATGGTTACAGCTTTCACTCGAAGCATTTGTAAGTTTATTTTATGTTAAGTTTCCGACAGTAAATGAAAAAGCTAAATTATGAAATAAAATTTTATTTTTAATTTTCACAAATTTTAAGTTTAATGTTTTGCATTTAAATTTTAATTCCATTATAAAATTTATCCCCTTCTAGCAATTACTTTAAAATTTTTCTAGGTCAACACAACAGTGTTTTATTTCAGCCTGTAATTTGTTTCGTATTTATGTCAATAATTTTATGAATATGATAATTAAAATTCTACACAAATATTACAAGCCCTTTTGAGTACCCGAAATTGGAATGAAACTAATGTAATCTATAAGAGCACTGAAACTGTCGCGGGCAAGTGGAATAAGAATGGATCGCTGACGAGGCTCAAAAAGGAAATGCCAATGTAGTTTCAGGTGGTTGAAGAGCAGGAAGTAATAGCCTCCTAGATTGAATAATTGTAGACGCTAAATAATTTTTTGTACTTTTTCATTTCGCCGTCGCAAATCTCGCCAAGCAGGCTTTATAGGCGACAACACACAATAAGCACATATTTGGTGTTGGTTGTATCATTTTTGGTGACTTTATCGCTTGCTCCAGCGAAATGGAAAAGTACCTAATTTTTTATTTTTGTGTAAGAATAATTCAAATTTCTCAACTCAAAAGTTGTATTTCCCATTTTTCGTTGTTAAGGCAAATTAATGTCATCATTGTGTACTGTCATTTGTTAATTGGCTCCCAAACAATTCTGGGATCTTCTCTCTTTCAGCGACTCCCATCAAACTGCGATTACACCAAAGTGGTCGCCAAACTCTTCTAAGGCGATATTTCTCGGTCGCGTGACAATTTGTCGTCGGGGACCATTAAAACAGGGAATGACCCAAATTTGGGAATGATTCAGAGAATATTTTTCATTGCTGCCGCATCGAGTTGTCATCATTATAGAAACCCGAGTTCCTCATAGTAAACTAGAAACCATGCAACAATAAAACAATGGATTGCTTGTGGTGAATCTACTACAAATAAGAAGAACACAGACTCATCGGCTGGAAAAGTTATTGTGGCGACTTTCGGAATGCAAAGGACTCATAGACTTAGAAAAAGGAAAGCGATTATTGGGACAGTTAGTTTAGTTTTATTAACGTCGCTCTAGAAGCAACGCGAGGGCTATTGGCGATGGACCTCGTAGTTCTGAATCTCGGTCAAGTGACAAGGACGACACCTGAGCTGACCCCTCCCTCTCCTAACTTCCATCCCACGCCAACTGGAGAACTTTGGGCGCCGATAGATTTATTGTGCATCAACTTCGGCTACACAGCGAATCTTTAGTGGCCAAGGCTCGAACCCGCGACTCAACACAAACAATCGGCCACAAGTCAGAAGCCTTGACCATTCTTTACACAAGTATTATTTGAACCTCCCTCCTATAATATTTACGAGGCACAAAAATATAATTTTAAACCTAAAACCTAATTAATAAAAAGATAAACAAAATTAACAAAAATGAATAAAAAGTTAACAAGAAATATAAATTTTTTTAAGTCAATTCCTACTTAGGTCATCAAAGAATTTTTATTTTATTTTAATTATTTTTTATGAAATAATTACAATCAATATATATATGACAGAATCATAATATTAAGTGGCAATTTTTTTTTTCCAGCGATCTACACGCTTCGTCACTGACGGTCTTTATTCTTAAATTTATATCCTGCTAAATATCTTTTATAAGAGAAAAATTTTTTTTCTCCCATATAAAACTAAAATTAATTATTTGAAAATCAATTAAAAGAATTTTATACTTCGACGATATTCGATCCGAAGGCATGAAGATTCTACGCTGACGCTCTACCAACTTTGCCATTGCAAGACAAATGTCGTAGTAGAAGCATTGGCTTGTTTCTTAATTCATCCGGTAAATTAAAGGGTTGGAATGCAGTTTAGCCCAACCATCTTTGGCGATAGGAATTATTTGGCGGTATTTTGCTAAATGGGGTTACCCTGGTCCAATTCGCGGACTTGACGTTCAGCCAAAAAATATCGCCAAGTTTGGCAATTTTTTGAAATCACGCCAAGTGGTTGGGCTAAATTGCATTTTCACCAATTAAATGAATTAATATTTGAAAAAACTGTATTAACATCAAGTGTCATCCACTACAAGTTTAAAAAAATATATTTGAACTTGAGTGGATCAATAAAAAGTATTTTATTAACGACTGAAAATTTAAACAAGATATATATATAGAGAGAGAGTGTGAGCTAATAGTAGGAATTTAAAAATAAGTTTTAACAGAATGAAAGCAGAGAGCAGTGTATATATAAAACTCATTGTAACATATATCATAGAAATTGCGTGAGTGAAACTTAATTTTTCTTTAAAATAAGAAACCAACAAATATGCTTACTCATGAATGCTATCAATCTTCTTGACAAGTTTGCGCATGCGGAAATTCCCTGAGGGTACGAATCGCCTAAGTCACCCTTAGGCACGATCAAACCTGCCAATTACATAAATAAGGATGGGAATCTATTGATATTGGCAACCCAATAAATCACGTACATATCTGACATTTATTTATAATTTGATTAAGACACATTCAAAATATTTAAGTTAAATATATACTTCAAAGCCGTCATTTACGTACCTATGATCTTGCTATTATATGCGGAAAAAAAGTTCAGAAATATTCGTTTTTCAATAGCATTTTATGGCAGTGGTGCAAGTCATGGGGAGAAGTTAATATATGGTCTAATCGTACTGAAGTGGTATCACGTGTATGTAAGAAATTTCATTAAAATTTACAAATAGGCAAAAATAGAATAGACGCTTATGATTTAATAACATTTTCACTGTTGCAAATAATTACGTGTTTTTGTTTTATTTACGATTTTAAAAAAATACAGAGAAGTATAGAATATTTATGAAGATAATTTTCACTCCAGACAGATTTACAGCCGGGGTAGCCAAGTGGTGATGATTCTTAGTTTCGTATCCAGTGATGTTCGAATCGAGTCATATGTTTGAGACCTGATTCCGTTACAGATCCGTCGTGTAGAATAACGGTGATTATCACAGATTAAACGAAAGTGAGCCTCTAAATACATAAGCAGCGTGATATGAAAGTGCAGCGACTCTTCTACAACGACGCCAGTTAAAACGCCTTACTTAACTGCCAGATGAGACGTCTTTTCAGCCTAGTTGGTTAGAGTGCAGCAAAAAGTGACTAGTCAACTTTTCTTCGGATTCAATGGTCCAGGACTCGAAACAACAGCGACAATCAAGGTCAACTCCCTCTCCCCTCCTCCGCTGCGTACTGGGTAGAATAACATCCATTGATGTTTTGTCCAGCGCTGAAAAAGGAAAGGCTCTTGGATAGAGTGACAGTAGGAGTTCATTGCAAAAGAGTGAAAATTTAGCTATTATCTAAATCTGGCACCAATCATTTGCTTAAAATATAATTACGTGGAAAGTTTGGACTTTGTTTTCTACCCCTGCGACCGAAAAAAAAATTTTATAGTCAAAGGGAGAATACGCCTGGTAGAGTAATGTTGAACTGGTAGGGGTTACCTTGGCAACAAATTTGGACGGCAAATGTTCTCGTCGCCAAATTGGTGACAAAAACTAGATGCCTCGAAACGAATGCTCAAGTCTGTAAAATAATCTTTGGAGGGTAGTATTTTTGAGTCACTGGTCATATCAATGTATGTGGAATGTACACGTTTTAAGTGATTATGTGAATACATATTTTGAAGTTAAGTTAAAGTCTGAACAGGCCTAAGAGGTCCCTTCAGATGGCGCCCATCTCCGTTTTTGCAGCCTTTGAACCTGAGGAGTTAATTACTAGCCAGTGTCCAGGCCAAGGGACTAGCTCGACGCTGGACCCTCAGTTAATTTCCTAAGAGAGCTTGGGACTCCCTTCACGATCCCGGAGGGAGGAAGGACGAGTTGACCCATGACCAGCTGTCCAAGTCGAAGTCACCAGGAATCGAATCTGGGTCAGTAGTGCTCGTAGTTAGACATTCTGATTACTATACCACAGCGGCCACACGTGTTTTAAAATTTTACTTTCAAGGATGTGAACTATGTTTTCGTGGTGAATTTGTACCACAGTGGATTTATGTGTTTGTGTTAACTGTTTCTTTTTAAAAGGAAGCTATTATTTTTACTAGAGTCTTTGAATAAAAATTTATATTTGTTTCGAAAGATCCCGTTGTTTAATTGCGTGGTCCCTACCTGCCCTAGGAGTCGTTCCAATATGTAGCAATATAGTAATAGTTTTTTAAACGCAAATTAAAGTAAAATAATAAATAAAATATAATGATAGGTAAGATACAAAGAAGATAAATTACAATGTAAAATGTAATGGTTAGAATCTTAAATGTGATATAAAAACAATTTATATAAAAACGCAAATAAATTTCAGTGGAGTGGGAGGGATCCCTCACCAAGTCACACAAACTTAAAACAGACAAATAAAAAAAAAAGAACGATGATTGCAGACCACTGAACAATAAATTAAAATATGACGAACAGTGCATCGGACATCCCTCATGATAGTTAAGAAACTAAAGTACTAATTCATGAATCGTCTCCGTCAATTGATAGTGAATCAGAATTACACGATCCGACACGAATTGCTTTCAAATTGACCTAAAGCATAAGTTCCCGATCCTTATGGGCCGCGGTAGCCTAGTGGCCATGGTTTCGGATTCGTGGCCGGCGGTTTTCGTTCAGTCGTGGGTTCGATCCTTGGCCGCCGAAGACCCACCGTGTAGTGGCGGCTGATGAACTTCAAATCTGCCGAGGTCCGAAGTTCTCCCGTTGGAGTGATATGAAAGTTAGGAGAGGGGGTGCCAGCTCAAGTGTCGTCCTTGTCACTTGACCGAGGTTCAAAATTAGAGGTCCGTAGCCAACAGCCCTCGTGTTGCTTCTAGTGCAACGTTAATAAAAACTAAACTAAAAAACCGGTAAATAAAAACTAAAATAAACGTGAATAAGAACTAAACTAACTCCCCCTTCCTATTCAGTAAAAGACAAATAAAAAAATTATCGGCTCCTCTATGTTCCTGCAATCATTAAAATTGTCACAATTTCCCAATTTTTTTTACGGGCATTGTAATTTTGAGCCTCAGTCAAGTGACAAGGACTGCACCTGAGTTGGTGCCTTCCTCGCCAAACTTCTCCACCACGCCAAGGAAGGACTTGGGATCTCCACCAGAATTAACTTGCATTATCCCCACTATACGCCGGGTTATTAGTGGTATAAGGGCTCGAATCCTCGACTCGTAGGAAACTTATTTATAAAGATATGCTAGAACAATAATCTAACAAGGAAGAGAGAGAGAGAGCGGTGCCTTTCTACCACATTTATTTACTATCTCAACCCGCCATTTATACATAAACAAATATTTACAAAATATACAAGGGCTTCCAAATAGCCCATACTTTCACTAACCCTCTTTAGAGGTTAGGAAAACAAGAACCCCCCTCCTACGTGGTTAATAACTAAAAGTAACTAAAATCTTTTCCGTGATCCCATGCTCCCTCAATTAGAGGAGATAAGGCTTCCTCTGGTGGTATCCAAATAAACTATTTCCAACAAGATGCTTTTTTATTAATGAATTTCTAGATGCTTGATCAACAAATATATATATTATATTAAAAAAAAATTCATTTCATTAGCGAGACTGTTGAGATTCATGTATTGATGTTATTTTATTTATTTATTTATTTTTTTTTTGATATTTGGTGTCGTAATTGTCATCAGCAATCCTCATGTTCCTTTATGGGCAGTTTCTTTCTTTTTTTTTGTTTGGAAGTTGCTGTCTACACTAAATCCTACATCGGATAAATATAATGAAGAAAATTCTATGAAAATTCCTTTGATGCACTCTATAAAGCGGGATATAATACTGGAATTTTTTTTGAATGGTTGCGCACTGTGAGGTGCATTGGGCATGTTGTGACACGTTCAGGAACTAATAAAAAAGGTATTGGTAACAAAGCTATGATGAAACAATACCTACTTTTGACACGGATTCATCTAGCTTAAAAGACATTTAGAACGGTTTGTTGAAGCATACATGTAAAAGGAGGATTATACATCCCGAATCTCCACTGGTTGATATATTTTGAATAATTAGTTCACCGAAGAAGATTGATGGCAGCCCAAATTTATGGAATATTGACGATGGGCATTGAAACGCGCGTTGACGCTCCGAACAATTCTGTTAGCTATATCGGGAGAAGAGAAAAGTGGAAAGGGAGGAGAAGAGAGCGAGAGCTGTACGCTCCTCGGTTTTGTTCAGGAATAGGGGGTGCTGCATGAACTATCACATGATGCTGATTCGTGCTGCCATCTATCGAGCAAATGAGAAACTAGTTTTGCAATATCATTGAAAATACAGTTAATAAATTGATAATTAGCTGGAAAATCTTACATACATTCGGTGATATTTAACACTAGTTAAGCTTTTCAGGGAGTTCTTGTGAGTATTCTCCAAGGAAGGTGGCAGTTGGTCTTCAATGTACCCTAAATTTACCTTAGACCAAAAACGTCCTCTCAGATATCTTCAACACCCCTTAAATTTGCCTTAGAACAAAAAATTCTCCCTTAGATATCTTCAACGCCCCTAAATTTGCCATTAGCCAAAAACACTCCTTTCGATACCTTTATTGCCCTCCGATGGGTGGTACCAAACCAATGGGAGCTATTACACTATAAACTACACCAATTCAAAATCAATGAATTTTTTACAAGATCTGAATGTATTTAAAGAGTAGAACTCGGTGATTCATGAAGTTGTGCTCACGATCTTAAGACTGTTTTCAGCCTAACGTCAAAGAATCTGGTCGAAATTTCGAACTAATTCCCAGGCAAAAATTTGTTTCAATTTTCATATAAATTTGTGACGCTGTGACACATACACCGGCTATTGATGCAGTATTCTTAAAATTTGGAACCATTCAAAAAATACCCCATTTTTTTTACGTGAATACGTAAAGTGTACAGGCCATTTGGTAAAATAGAATACGAGACGAAACATGGATCACATTTTACACCAATGGTTCAGATCGAAATGAGTAATATTATAAAATACGCTTCTCTCAAAAAGATAGCAAAGTCAGAACATAAAATTATTATTCAAGCGCTTTTTTTATATCCAAAAGTATATTCCAATTTCGGGCCTTTTCCTTAGAATTCCACGGAGGGAGCTATAATGCTATAGGTTTCTTACATCTGCACCAGAATTATTAGTTTGAAAACTCAATGGGAATAGATGTTGCTAAATGTTAAAGGCTTTCAATGAAATTTATTTGACTGCTTTCTGAATACGATTTGGAAATCAATATTCAAAATTCATAAGATTAAATGCGGATGCCAAATTAAAGTTGCTATGCATCTCTAATAATACTGATTGATTGATTGGTTTAACTAACGTCGTACTAAAAACACTACAAGGACTATTGGCGACGGATCTCGTAAATTTGAAACTCGGTCAAGTGGTGGGATGACATCTACGCTGTAACCTCCCTCTCCAAATTTCCACATCAGGTGGACTTTGTGGGCCTCGACAGATTTAACGTACATCAGCCCGGCTATACGGTGGGTCTTTAGTGACATCAAGGCTTGAACCCATGACACGACGAAAACAGCCGGTTGCTAGTCCGCGACCATGACCACTAAACTATCACCGCCACCTTATAATAAAACAACTAATATATAAGAAAAATTAAGTCAATTCCTACTTAGGTCAACAAAGAAAATTTTTTGTTTAGTTACTTTTTATTAAACTATTTGGCGGTATTTTGCCAAATGTGACTATCCTAGTCCGATTCGCGCACTTAACGTTCAGCCAAAAAAATCCGCCAAGTTTGGCTATTTTTGAAATCGCGCCGAGTGGTTGGGCTAAACTGTATTTTCACCAATTAAATTTAATTAAATGAATTAATATTTGAAATAACTGTATTAACATCAAGTGTCATCCACTACAAGTTTTAAAAAAATGTATTTGAACTTGAGTGGATGAATAAAAAGTATTTTAATAACGATTGAAAATTTGAACAAAATATATACAGAGAGAGTGTGAGCTAATAGTAGGAGCTTAAAAATAACTTTAATAAATTCTAATTATATAATCAATCTTAATTCTAATTATATAATCAAAATGTGACTGCCAGATGAAACATAAATTGAATTTCAACCTTCCATTCCAAGCTTACAACTGAACTTAACTAATTCAAAAGCTGTTAGAAAAATAGAGATATATTTAATTGCAAATTATTTTTTTCTTCAAAAATTCCATAATAAATAATAATATATACAATTAAATATGTGCAATAATACTTTCAAATATATTAGCGACTTGATTAGATTTTTGAAAGGCAATTAGAAATTTTGATTTTTACAAAACATATATAATCAAAATATTATTGTAGAAAAACCTACATATAGGTAAAAAAAAAAAGTAAAATAACGATAAGAATATAAATACACTTTTTTCAGTGGCAATAAGATAAAGGGCAATATTGCACTGTATTTGAAAAGCAAGTGCACTTTTTATCCACTTCTAGAACGCATGAAAAATTTAATCGATTCAAACTGTATGAAAAATGTATGAGGTTTGTGAAGATCAAGCTAAGAATCTATAAGTAGTATGTAAATAATTCGATATTTCAATGAAAGATGGGAAAATGCTCATCGCTACGCGACAATCATCAGTGAATGAATATTTGGTGCTTACAATGAAAAAGAAGGTCATTTAAAACACACAGTTCAATGCTAAATTTCTACTAATTTCATGACATTTTTTTTCTCACGGAGTTATTAGTGTGATTAATTTGAACATTGTCATGCCTTTCATATCGCAGTTTGAATCTCTTTGCAATGAAAGGGATTAGTTAATTCCTTTCTATGATAAATATCTCATAAACTTCTTCGAAAAACAATGAACGCATTGTACATGCAATAGAGATGTAAATAATCTGAGAATATTTTTTTTTGCTTTCGCTTAATTGCTCATGGAAGCTTCGTAGGGATATTCTTTCTATCTTGCAAATCCATTAGAGTGGAATTCTAGACTAATTCCAAAATTTTTTGTGTTGAAGGAATTTTCCACGCCACATTACTTTTATAGCCATCAGCAGAATAACATTTCACATCCCGCAGATTAACTCAATATAATTTCACAGACTGTTTTTGAAGCAAGTGATAAACTTGTAATTAAACCTTTGTTAAAGAAGGAAATTTATTTTTCATTTAATTACATGTAGACTGAGCATTATCATTATTTACGCTTCGTTGACAAATTTTGAAGCTTTACCCAGTTGTAAACTAGTTGGAAGAGAGAAAGGGAAGCACCATGTATATTCTTCTTATCATTTTAGAAATAACTATACATATTCTTAAAAATCATCTTTAAGTCTTGTAATAAGTTATTTTTATGTAACAAATCTTCGATTATGTACAATCCATCTTTAAATCACAATATTTAAATTCTTCCAAGGATTTAAATTCTTTTAGTTCACTATATCAGCTGTTTGCGATAAATACATGTACAGGGTACCAATTTAAGAGTTTTCGGCTTA
>BMAW01065123.1:65530-78610 GCA_019974015.1 Nephila pilipes | reverse complement strand
AATTGGCGGATAGAAAAACAATGTACAGAATAGGAAATGTTTAAAATTTCACAAAAATTGAATGATTTATTTCAGAGTTACGTAGTTACAAAGTAACGAGCTCAATAAGGTGTTGACCACCTCTAGCCTGGATGCAAGCTGCCACACGACGTGGCATAGAGTGATAAAGTTCCCGATGGTTTGCTAAGGTATTTCTTGCCAAATTTGCTCCAATTGTCGGGCTAGGTTATCAACATCCCCTGGTAGATGCAGCCGCTTTCCCATCATATCCCGGACATCCTCGATTGGAGAGAGATCTGGCTGAACAAGGAAGTGGTTGAGAATCTGTAAGATAGTTCATAGCTACACAAGCCGTATGTGGTCTGGCATTATCTTGCTGAGAAATGAGGCCAGGGTATTGCAAAAGGAACGGTAACAGAACAGGTCTCAGAATGTCGTCGACGTACCTCTGTGCTGTAAGTGTGCCTCTAATGACGACCAAAGGGATCCAGCTATCAAGGTAACTGACACTCCAGACCCTAACTCCTGTGTGGTCGAGGGCCTGTGTGGCGCGCAATAGTAAAAACTGTCCTGGGCGACTCCAGACACTTCTTCGCTGATCGTCAGGACACAGTTGGAAGCGTCGCTAAACACTCTACGCTCCCATTCAGCATCATTCCAACCTGATCGAGGCAAGCACCACTGTAATCTGGCTCGACAGTGTGCAGGCGCGAGTGGCAGGTGGCGTAGCGGTTGGTGCGAGGGTAGATTTCTCTGTATCAGCCGTCTGTGAATGGTCATGGTGGACACTCGAGTGCGGATCACACGTCTGATGGTTGATAACGACCAATCAGGAGCTGTGACTGCTGATTTGACAATCATTCTGTCCTCCCGATCTGCTGTGGCCCTAGGTCGACCATTACCATCATGACGCTGAAATTTGCCGTTGTCCACCCAATCTTACCGCGATCTTCTAATCACCGCATCGCTTCGACCCATATGGCGAGCGATTCTCCGATTTACCCAACCTGCCTCTTTCAATCCAATGATATGACCTCTTTCAAACTCTGACAGTTGCTCGCAATGAACTGGAATACTGCAGCCGAGGCATTTTTTTCAGTCGTTGAAAGGTATCCTAAATCGCAATGCAACAGAAAATTTGACCATTTGATTGAGAATCGCTTTTTATATACACCTGCTGAGTGCACAGTTCCGATGCGCTGTAACTCCCGCTATTCATTCATTGGACACCAAATTTTAATCATTTGCATGTTTGGTCCAAATGTCTTTGCAAACGAAATTTCATTACAATCGGGCAACTCCTTCTTGGTAAGTCGTTTTCTTTTGCTATAGGGTGCATATATATATATATATATTAAAGTTTGTAGAAACAAACTAAAATAACCTTTATAAATCATTCACTAGAAACTTCTTATAAGAATTTATATATGAATTTCTTGGCTCCATAGCACGACAATGTATTTGATGATGGATTTCCTAAGCAAATATTACTTTTTTTTAAAAACATTCGAAAAAAAAATTCAAAATCTTTGTATGTACAAAATAGCAATTACTATAAATTTAATTCTTCGGGAAAGCCAAAATCACGAATTCACAGATAATGTATCTCACCAGATTTCACGATTAATGCAATTCTCCAACTTCACGGAAAATACCACCATTCAGTCTCATGAAATTATGAGGCTGGTTAGATCGCATGATTGATGAAACTCCAAACCTCACGGATAAGACTAATCAGTCTCAAAGGTAATGCGGCTCACCAGATCTTACGGATAATATTATTGTTTGATCTCAAGGATAATATGGCTCTCTAAATTATAGGATAATGCGGTTCACATATGCCTCACGATTAATACAGCCCTCAAACGTCGCATATATTGTGACTAATCAGTTTCGTGGATAATGTGGCTCATTTGGTCTCTCGATTAATGCAAATCTATAACCTTATGGATAATATGACTATTTAATCTCACAAATAATTTGACTATTCAATCTTACAGATAATATGACAATTCAGTCTCGTGAATTATGTGCCTAACCAATCTCATGTATAATATGACTCACGGATAATGACTCTCTATGCCACACAATTAATGCAACTCTCAAACTTCACGGATAATGTGACTTATCAATTTCTAGGATAATGTGGCTTACCAGCCTCGTTCATACTGAAGATAAAATAATTTTGCCACCATGATAATATGCTTTACATTTCCACTTATAATCATTCAGCGTAATAATTTTTTACAACTTTTTTACGTATTTCACTTGGTGTGTGTCTGTGTGTGAATATCAGCGCATCACCATATTTTCGATCTTTAATTTAACCAACTTCCCATCAAGCTAGAGCTCTGAAACTTTGGGAATCGTTCATACTAACCTAACAATGCAAAATTTAGACATTAGCCACAAGTTTTAACTAATATTTCAATAATTTTTTTCAATAACGTAGTTTGTGTAGTAAGGTGGCGCCATCTTTGGAAGGTATATTGGATTACGCAGAGAGAGTGATCTTAAAAACGAGACAGAGATGAGGGTTTTTTACAACGTTTTTATGTATTTCACTTGGTGTGTGTCTGTCTGTGTGTGTATCAGTGTGTCATCAAATTTTCAATCGTTAATTTAACCAACTTCCCATCAAGTTAGAGCTCTGAAACTTTGGGAATCGTTCATACTAACCTAACAATGCAATATTTAAACATTTGCGACAAGTTTTAACTAATATTTCAATAATTTTTTTCAATAACGTAGTTTGTGTAGTAAGGTGGCGCCATCTGTGGAAGATATATTGAATTACGCAGAGAGAGTGATCTTAAAGACGAGACAGAGAGGAGGGTTTTTTACAACGTTTTTATGTATTTCACTTGGTGTTTGTCTGTCTGTGTGTGTATCAGTGTGTCATCAAATTTTCTATCGTTAATTTAACCAACTTCCTATCAAGCTAGAGCTCTGAAACTTTGGGAATCGTTCTTACTCGCCTAACAATGCAATATTTAAACATTTGCGACAAGTTTTAACTAATGGTTCAATAATTTCACCATATAAAAACCATGTTTTTAAAAACGTTGGTTTTTATATCGAATTATTTAAATTATCGTGTCTCAGTACATGGATCCAAATTATTGACAAATAATCAACTTAAAATATCGTTGGAAAAATCTGCCTACTCGCTTAATTATCATTTCAAAAACATTATTCTGCTGATTTATGTTTTTGAAATGATAATTAAACGAATTTGATGATAATTCACAATTTGCTTACTATCTTTTGATATGAAAGGAACAATAACGCACCAGTTCTTCAATATATTTTTCATGACGTATATAAACCATTACTAACTTATTATTCGGTTTATTGATTCGAGTTTCCATAAGATTTACTGAATAATCTTTTCTGTTCAGTTGGTTGCGTAATGTATGAGTAATTTAAAAAATGGTACCCCCAAAGCAAAATAACTTGATTCTTAAATTCTAACAAATTCATTTTTTTTTAAAGTCCTGTTCAAGCGCCATTAACTTTGGGGAATCTTTCATTCATAAGAGTTTGTAAATGAATTTGAAATATTTACGAAAACATTTTGAAATATTTATGAAAAATTAATGGATTCGCTTTTCTTAAACTGGACTGATTGTATGTCATTAGTAAATCACTAAAGATTTCTGTAAACAGCTCAAATTTTATTAAGGAATTTCCAATTAGATATTCAGCTATAGTATTTTTATGGCATATACGAAGGGGGGGGGGAGGATTCAAAAAGTACCTGTATTAGGATTAGGAAATGAGGTACAGTCAGACACCATTAACTCAGGGTAGTTGGGGCTCATGGTTACTCTATTATATTATTAATATAAATTAAACGATAATATAAATTTGAACTTGGATATGAATTTATGCGTTGTATTTACATTCTTCGTGCATTATTTTAAATATTATGGAAGTCACCCACACAAGAATAAAATCTTTATTGCTGTTTTAAAATTTGACTTATCAAAATGGTTGAATGTACATTTAATCTCTTCGACCACGAGATCTTGAAATTATGCTCTAACAAAAAAAATTAAGCAGGAATATTTCATTTTCCGAGAAATGGTGATTCATTTATCCAACCCAAACATTCAACTCTAAAAAAGATAAGTAAAATGTATGAAAATGGAATATCCTCTCTTATCCACAAACTTTCAAAGGACGCGTCTCAAATACAACGGTGACCGAGGTTCAAATTACGAGGTCAACGCCAATAGCCCTCGCGCTGCTTCTAGAGTGACGTTAATAATACCAATCACTCACTCATTCCCTCACTCAAAGACAACGGTTATTCATCTCTTCTTTTGAAATTTTATCTCCTCTCTTTTGAGACGAAAATCACCGACTATACTTTAGGATAAGGGGACTTAACGGCTCTGGTTTCGTAAAATATTCCTACTCTACCCCTATGCTTCTTTTTTGCTCGTTTTAGGTACCCAAGTACCATTTGACTTATTTCTTTCTCGATTTTCTAATTTCTCTCTTCGGAGAATAAGTTTGCTTTAGCAGATTGGAACTGTATGACGTGCCTATCCCCCAATAAATAAAATAAGAAAAAAAAGTATTAATGTTTGTTCTCTTAACAGCCATTCCTGACGTCACCTGAAAAAAAATTTATATGAATCTCATAAAAGGGAGTCATAGTTAATACCAAGAGGTATGTGGACTCGCGAGTTACCAAAACACTTGTGAATGAGCTCCTACTGTATTAGGCATGAGAAATGGGAATGGGATGACTCACTGTGTTCTTGTCCATTCATAGTTTTCTCTTTTTTTGAGAAATTCAAAATTGATGCCCTTCGCATCCCAGAAAAGTCGTCACCATAACTTTTCTGGTCCACGAAACCATTTTCGAATTCTTTGGTAGCATCACCAAAAGCAATAAATTGTTTCGATTATGCTTGGTTTCAATAGTTTAATTACAAAGCCATTAACAATTCCAGTGTCAATCAATTACTGCAATCCAGGTCTCATTAACGATGACAACTCGAAGCGGTACAAATCAAAACTGATTTAAGATCAGTGTCAATTTTTTTTTGGTGCCGCTCAACAGATGGCAGCACATTATGGTAACAACAATATGCCTTAACAATGTCATCTCTGTCGTCAAAAACAAGTACTTTTTAATCACTCCCGTACACATGTTATTAAAATATCTAAGAATAGCTTTTATTAACGTCTTTCTAGAAACAACACAAGCGGTATTGGCAACGGACCTCGCAGTTTTGAGCCTCGGTCAAGTGACGAAGACGACACCTCAGATGGTTCCTTCTTCTCCTCTTCCACACCACACCAAAGGGAGAACTTTGAGCCTCGATAGATTTAACGGCCCTGACTACAAGGAGGGTTTTTAGTGACATCAAGGTTCGAACTCACGACTCGACGAAAACCGGCACGACTATGACAACTAAGATACCGCGGCAACGACTTTAGCTTTTAGTTGAGTTTTGCTTCTTTGAAATATTGGTTAATTATAAAAAAAGATGTTCGAAAATAAAAAAAAAAAGATCACATTCTCTTGAAAATTGTGAAATGTACTAATATTTTCAGATGTAATATTGAGTGAGAATGTTTGGATCCTTTTGATAATATTTTAATTCAAGTGTATCGGATTTTTAGGCCCCATGCGACTCACGGTGAATACCTTTGTAAGCCTCCAGTCGTATAAAAGTACGAAATAAAAATCTTAATAGAAATATCTTAGCTTAAATGTTGCAGTTATACAGTTCTGTTACTCATAAAAAAATATTTTTTATACAAAATGTCGACACAAATGTATAATTGGCATTTACTTAATTAAAATTAAATACTTAGAATGATTGGCGGAAAAAAATTTAAGAAAAAAAACCTTACATCTAGCAGACAAATATATTTAAAAAAATCTCAATAATTTACCATTTTTGATGCTGCAAAAACGTTTTAAACTTTTCTGTCAATAAAAAAAATAGCTTCTACTATTTTTTGCGAGCTTTGACATTTCTTCAAAAATTGTAGCATCAGCGCTTCCAAAACAAACTTTTAAACATAAACACTACACATTTATACGTTATCATCCTCCCGAAATACCAAGTCCCTTGTTTATATTTCTACATATTGGTACATGTGCTTAAGAAATTAAAGTTCTTCGAAGACGCCCTGCCTGATCAGAATCCCAGAGCCCAGTCTATAAGGGTATTTTCCCTTCATATTTTGTAGTATAATGGGGTATAAAACAAAATTTTGAGTAAACTTACTGGTTGGATTTCGTCAAATTATCATTTGTTGATATTTATTTTGAATGCCCCAATTTTTTTAATGAAACTATCATTGATCTTTTTTTTTTTTTTTTTAATTTCCCGAAATTCTTCTATTTAATTGTAATACATATGTAAACTGCTGTTTGTAGAAAATGCAACACCATGAAGGAATCATCAGAATCAAATGAAATTCGCAGCAAATGTCAATTATAGGATATTATGCAAATTAATAAAGTTTCAGAGCCATCGCGCGTGCGCGGCGCGCGCAGCGCCCTCTGAATTGATGCTGAAAGCGTATAAATAAAGTGCTGTAGCGGGACGTTGAAAAAAGTCTATGATTATTTGTTAGTGGCAAACGTTTAGTGAGACCTGAGTATGCCTCCACGACGGAAGAATAAGAAATTCAAGCAACTTACGGAGTTTGAACGAGGGAGGATAATCGGCCTTCGAGAAGGAGGATTTTCCTATCGCGCAATAGCAGCTCGTATGCAGTGGAACAGTTCCACAGTGATGCGAGTTTGGAAGCAGTGGACCGACGAGCACCGAACAACTCGAAAAACAGGCACTGGACGACAGAAGGTGACGTCAGAGCGCGATGATCGACACCTGCTCCGCATGGCGGTGAATGATCGCACAGCTTCCTCCAGGCAGCTGGCAGCACGTTGGTCTACTGCTACAGGTGTACAATTGTCGGCTTCGTCAATTCGTCGTCGTCTGCTGCGCCGTGGATTGCGTGCAAGGGTGCCTTTATACAGGATTCCCCTCACGGCGAATCATCGACGGCTGCGTCGGCAGTGGGCTCTTGAGCACAGAGACAGGCGAGCTGATTGGCACCAAGTTGTCTTTTCAGATGAATCACGCTTCAATTTGTGGACCCATGATGGCCGTGTTCGTGTTAGACGTTATGCCGGTCAACGCTGCCTTCCTGAGTGTATTATTGAACGACATAGTGGTCGAACACCCGGAGTTATGGTCTGGGGTGCGATTTCGTATCATGGACGATCCAATTTGATACGAATTGAGGGTAATCTCAATAGCAACAGGTACGTCCGTGAAGTGCTACAGCCCGAAGTCGTTCCTTTCCTTCAAGGCATCCCTGGAGCTATCTTTCAGCAGGATAATGCACGCCCACATGTTGCGCGGACTGTTCGAGACTTCTGTTCAGCACAACGCATGCAACTTCTTCCTTGGCCTGCTTATTCACCGGATATGTCGCCTATTGAGCACGTGTGGGATATGGTTGGTCGGCGTCTCGCTCGTGATCCGCGTCCTGCAGTTTCCAAAGCCGAACTTTGGTTGCGCATACAAGCGATATGGAATTCTCTTCCTCAAGCAGATATTCAACATCTGTTTGACTCCATGCCACGTCGTATAGCAGCACTTATTGCAGCGCATGGTGGCTGCACCAAATACTGATTTCGGACGCTTAATTTGTTTCTTTTGTTTTGAAAATTTCATCATTTATTTGTATCAGTACAAGTCGTTTCTGCATTAAATTTCATTTGATTCTGATGATTCTTTCATGGTGTTGCATTTTCTACAAACAGCAGTATAATATTGTTTCTTAGATGAATTTGATTATTTTATAAGTTTTCTCTCTCTTTCTCTCTCTCTGTGTGTATGTAACACATCAATCAATAACTCCCGAGACTAACCCAGAGATGGCGCTCGTAGTAAACCAGTAACCAGGTCTTTCTAGAGTACTAACCTTTGCTTGAAACGTGTCAAAATGTTAAGTTGATCGGACCAGAAACAGCTGAGTTATCGAGGTTGGAGTAAAGTCGTTTTGCAGATTGTTTAAAAAATGGAAAAAACCGAGTTTCGTGTTCTGATAAAACATTGTTTTTTAATGGGTAAAAACACCGTGCAAGCGAAACAATGGATTGAAAAATGTTACCCGGACTCTTGTCCATCAAAAGCAACGATTTGTCGGTGGTTTGCCGAGTTTAAACGTGGTCGTACCGACACAAATGACGCGGAACGCTCGGGTAGACCTGTGGAAGCCGTTACACCGGAAAATGTGAGTGAAGTGACAAAAATTATAATGAAAGATCGTAAAGTGAAGCTCCGTGAGATTGCTGAGATGACACAGATATCATATGGAAGTGTATTTACTATCCTTCATGAAAAATTGAGGATGAAAAAGGTTTTTTCCAAGTGGGTGCCGCGATTGCTTTCGATGGAACAAAAACAGCAACGAGTCGATGATTCAGAAAGCTGTTTATCGCTATTTACTCGCAACAAAAAAAATTTTTGCAAAAAAAAATGTTGTTTTCAATGTTAGTCTCGGGAGTTATTGATTGATGTGTTATGTGTGCACTTAGAATCAACATGAATGATCTCAAAATTTTGAGCCACTGTCACATGACGGGAACAATATCTGAACTGGCACTCCACTTCCCAAATTTCTCCATCACACAGTCAGAGGATTTGGAGCATCGATAGATTTAAAGTGCATCTATCCCTCCATACGTCGGGTCGTTAGTGGAATCAAGACTCGAACCACTATTCGATAAAAAGAACACAGGCAACGAGTTCGAGACCATGATCCCTCTTCTATTGTGGTCACGAGCCTTTATTGAAAGCTATATTGCATAGAATTAAACGGAGAAAAAAAATCCGTAACGTTAAAACTAAATTTCAGTAAAGTTAGTATCAATTGTCTTTAACTTCTCTGTCCAAATTCGCTCTGAATGTGTCAAAACGTTACCATTTTGTAGCTAAATTTCTAAATTTGAATGTATGTCTACCCTCTTTACACTCCCCAACCCTCCGTTATTGTTATTTTATTTCGGCTGTAAATTTTTCGCAACTCCTCTTACTTCTAATTTCTACTCAGAGCCGGTTTATAGGCTTTTTACTGATTTTCACTTGATTATATGGAACAAAGAAGGAACGACACAACATGGATGACATTGCATGAAATTTCTTGCATATCGAAGAAAAAACCAGCTTGAGGTGCCAACTACCTTTCCTAACCACAACCGAATTGCGACACCCCGTATTCATGTTTTGATAAGCATAAATATTTGATTAATCATTATCACTTAATTTAGAGTGGCGTGAACTTCGATATGCTAAAAATATTTTCTTTTTCAAAAGAGTTGTTGACATATTACGGAATACCACTGGATTCAAAATATCTTCGAGATTTGAAGTGAAATATATATATATATATATATATAACGTGTTCTAAAATTAAAAATTTACCACTTTCCAATTTTGGGCAATGCGGAAAAATAAAGAAAAAGGATTTTTTTCGTTCATTATGTCTTAAATGTATCTTTTAAATTTCATTTATTTTCATAAACAAAAGTTTTACTGCAGAGCAACCATCTCCTTGAACTATTTGGTGTGGAACAAAGTAGTTTCTATTTTTTCGCAGTAACGGTTCAAGAAAAATAAAGTGTTTCATAAATGAGGTAAAATATTTCAAACAGTGACTTTCTGAGTGTTTTTAAGAAGAAAAATATTTGACGAAATATTTCTTATAATAGTTATTTCCACCTTTTTTTATTTTTACTTCCACTTTTTCTGTTTTCATTTTTCTCCAGATGCTGGAAGAAAAACAAAACGAAAAAAACCTGTGTATTAGAATTTACTCAAGAAAAGAATGCGAGAAGAAGCCATGATATACCATGACTAAAATTGCTCAGTTTTCACGATAACCAGCGAATACCCAAGCCAACGCGGCCAGTACTAATTGTCCATCAACGCCTCAATTACCATTGGAATTACTATACGAACCTAGCAATCAGATAGTGTTAGACATTGTTTTGTTCGGGCAATTATCTTCAACTCCAATCGAGATGGTCGAAACATCCGAAGAAATAATGGAAAAATCTAAAATTACAGCAGAAGATGCGCATTTGCCAATCCCTGATGGTCTCGCTTTAAGGTCATGTCCATTATTATTTCCCCAAGTTTAAGCCTTAATAGAAAATGATCCAAGCTATAATCAAAACCAAGTTTCCGATTTCAATTACCCTAAAGACAAAAACGGCCACACATTTTCTGAGATACACTTTTGTCGGATCTTTACAAACAATGAAAAAGTTAAAAAGGATTGTTTACTATATATTCTGTTGAAGAAAATTCAGTTTTTTTTTTGTTGCAAAATTTTTAATAATTTTAGAAACTTAAAATTAAGTAGTTCTAGCCTTAATCACTGGAACCACTTAGGTGAGCATTTAAAACTTCCCGAAAAAAGTAAAACATATTTCTGGAATCTACATCTTTTGTCTGATTTCTTAGAACGACTAGGAAATTTCAAAATTTATTAAAAAGGGAATCTAAGTATTGCCGCGATATTATCTTAAGAATTATTTATACCATTCGGTTTTTAGCTGAACAAAACTTAGCCTTTCGTGGTTCCAGTAACAAATTATTCGAAAGAAATAATGGTAGTTTTTTAAACTGTATAAAAAGGATCGCAGGATTTCACCTCACCATGTCAGCATATAGTAATAGAATTCAAACTCAAGAAAGTATGCCTCATTATCTTGGAGATAAAATTCAAAACGAAACTATTAGGTTATTAGGGATAATGTAAAATATATTATTTTAAATAAAATCAAATGGGTATTTTTTCTGATAAGGTAAACAGGTATAAACACAAAGTATTTTTCTATCTTACTTGATTGTGTCCCTAATACCAGCTATCAAGAACGGATATAAGTTTGTCTGAGGTTTCTTAATAAGGAAAATAGAGTATTGAAGAAAAGTTTTTAGAATTTTCTCCTGCAATAGATATAACAGATGATGGTTAAATAACATTCTTATTAAAGATTTTGGAGGAAAATGGCTTATAACATATATTAGTAATTTTACATGGCCAAGGATACGAAAATGGTTCATACATGAGAAGTAAACGTAGAGGTGTGCTAGAAAGAATTTTAGAAATCAACCCTAGAACATTTTTTTTTGTGCACTGTTGTAATAACATTTTGAAAATTGTTGTAAACGAGGCTCCGAATAACAATTTTTTCGGTATCCAAAATTTTTTCGAGTGTTCAAGAGTTTTACCATTTTTTTTCTGGTTCAACTAATCGATGGTCTGAATTAAAATAGGCATGTTTCAAATTTAACATTGAAATTTTTGTTGGATACGAGGTGATCGAGTTAGATAGACGCAATAGCCCTTTTAAAATTTTCAATTAAGAGAGATTTTTGATGTCCTGTATGAAATAACCGAAAAAATCTGATAACACCACAAAAAAACAGGCCACATCTTTTGGATTTGTTGATCGGTTTTTTTAGTGTCGCACTAGAAGCAGCACGAAGGCTATTGGAGACGGACCTCTAATTTTGAACTTCAATCAAATGACGAGGATGGCACCTGAGCTGGCTCCTCCTCTTCGACAGAAATAGTCTAGAACTTATGAACGAGTTAAAGTTCTTGCAAAATTTTGGTGAAGATGTAGCGCCATTCAGTTGGAATTTTGAAAAGGACATTTCTTTCCTAACGGTTATATTTCTTTACGCATTTCATTAACAATTCCAGTTCCAGTACCTACAGCAGAAACCATTTTCAAAACTGAAAATATTTAAGAACTACTTGAGATTTACTATGGGTCAAGGAAGACTGATAAATCTTGCAATTATTTCTATTGAAAGGGATATTTTACAAAAATTTGATATAGAGCTATAAATGACTTTGCTAAAAACATAGACAAAAACTTCAGTTTCTATAATTTAACACCTACCAAATGTTGAAAAATTTTTGTTTATAATCGTTTCAGTTTATTAGATCATATATACGTAGGATGTTATGAGAGTAAGTTTCGTCATTTTCTTTTTTGATAGAACTCATGGTACACCAGATGAAACAACCAACCACCATAAGAATCCACACCCGTTGCTCGTTCATCGACGACGGTAGCGTCAGGGTAGGGGGATTGACACGTGTGCAGAGGGACGAATAAAAGAGAGTAGCAGCAGACCAGCATGCCCGAGATGTGACTGACAACGTGGTCGGCAAAGAAAGGGTGTGATGTTATTCGGTATAAATGGGCACGTGGGACGGGTCATCCCTGAACGTCCTTGAACCGTGTATGGTGATCAGATCATGTCTCTTCAAATGATTGGACGCTGATTTTACATGTTCAGTGAAGGAAGAGAGAATGTGGAGGGTGGAGATCGAAAGGGGCGTTCCTCCACATCTACGAATGAAAACAACACTGATGGGATACGGGACATGGTGTTAACGGATAGGCGCATAACGGTGTCAGACGTGGCGTCCATGCTGCGCATTGGCCGTGCTCAGATCCATCCAAAACAATGCTGAGGTGAAGGAGGCGGTGTGACAATTCCTTGCATCGCAGGGAACCGAGTTTTAATAAAGTGGTTTCTTCAAACTGATTGCCTGCTACAACAAATGTCTCAATGTCAATGGCAACTATGTCGAAAAATAGTGCAATGTATATAGTTCATGATGACATGGTTAATTTTTTTTATGCAATAAATTTTCGTTGTGAAAAAATGACGAAACTTAATTTTCGGAACGTCTCTCGTATATTATTTGCTTTGTTAACATGATAGAACACACAGATTATGTGAAAATAGATTTAATGTGTTAATATGATTTAATATTAATAAATAATAAAAATAAAATATTATTTAGTTTTCTGCATTTATACATAACGTATCTATCTTAAACTACATACGAGTATTTCTTAAATTTAATTCTAAGATGATAGTGTTAAGCAATATATTTGGTATTAAAAATTTTTACTATATTTTTTCGCTTAAGTTGTAATGCTAATTTTTTATATTATATATATATATATATATATATATATATATATATATATATATATAT
>BMAW01065123.1:0-65452 GCA_019974015.1 Nephila pilipes | reverse complement strand
ATATATATATATATATATATATATATATATATATATATATATATATATAAAGAGAGAGTTCTTCAATAAATGTGTTTGAATCTAGGTTTTAACAAGTCCCAAAATGTTTATAAATTAAAAGTAAAAAATATTTTTTTAAAAAAAGTTTAATATTATTTTTATGTCAATAAAACTTTATTTCATGTGTTAATTGTAAGCCATTTCCCTCTAATATCACTACTGCTCAAAGGCGTTCATTAGACATTTGTACGAGGGCTTGTAATTAGACTTGGCGCGGGTATGCTCAATGATCGCCAATGATCAAGTAGCATGTGCAATCGAACTTCTATATTTCGTACTTCTTTATAACAAAAATCTCCACATATCGAATCGAAATTTTTCAAGAAACCTGAATTTTTATCATAAATACAGTTTCCGCATATCGAAATAAAATTTTTGGATAAAAATTATATTTACCAGCTGCAGTGCAAAGCGCCAAAAGATTTCATCCATAAGATGGGATACATTTTAAATAAGAAAGTAACTGTTTTACCAATTCTTAAAGCAATAGAAATTCACAGAAGACGGGAAGTTACTCACACCGGATATAACATTTGCCGATGAGTAATATATGTTAGTTTTGAATTCTATTTTACGATTTCTCCTTTCCCCTAACTTGGAGCAATTTTTTTTTTTTTTTATTTTAAATTATAACTTACGATTTCTCACAATAAACATGGACTCCAAGCGAAAATCTCCAAATGGGATACTGAAGTTCAAAAGACGTAGAAAACGAGAGTAAAAAAATAAAGTTGTGACAAAAAAGAATGGGTTTTCGACAAGTTTAAAAAAGTGTGACTTTGTCATCAAAAACTTTGAATCTGTTGAAAATAATCGAAAATGATTTGAATCCATTCTTTTATAAAGAAGTCGAGCTTAATAGAAAAAGACATAGAAGGCGGGATGAAAAATCAAGTTGTGACAAAAAAAAAAAAAAAAAAAGGAATTTCTACAATATGAAAAATTGTGATTCCGCCATTAAAATCTTTTGAATAGGTCGAAGGAGATTAAAATTATTCATATATTTAAATTTTAACCAGACCAAAGGAATCATATTAAAATGGATAAAATTTATGTGAGACAAGAACATACCTGTGAATGGACTGGTCATTAAGGATACAACAGTCAAAAATTTGAAAAAATAAACCATATAAAAATGTTCAGTTAAAAAAAATGCAAAAAAAAAATTTTCAGTGTACATATTTGTACATAGAAATACAAAACATGGAATTTTTTTCCAGAAAAAGTTCGATAAATAGTGGTTCGACTGTATTTTGAGAAGCTGCCAACAATCATTGAATAGTTTACGAACACGAAAGGATTTATGAGCATTTCATTGCATAATCTTATTTTACAAACAAAGGAACAGATGCGAATTTTCCTTTTCGACAAGTTCGCCCAACTATTTTAAATGAAGAACAGATGTTTCCACAATTCACCCGTTATTAGGAATTCCGAGTGCTTTTATTCCACCCACTGGTAAATCTTTTATACTTCAATATGTCAAAAAAAAATTTGGAAGTGTGAATTAAAAGTTCTTTCAAACAATAAACTTTTTGTGGAAAACGAAACAATATATAACCATTAAATTATAATGAAAATATTTGCATTCAATTAAGTATAATTTTAACCCAATTAATAATTAACACTTATTAGTAACGAAAATTTAAAACATTTAATTCATTGATATTTTTTCTGAAAAATAGTTATTTACTTTTGATTGATTGATTGAATTATTTTTGAACATTATGGTAATATATTTTATTTATACATTTAATAGAAGTTTTGGAATAACACTTAAAATCACGAAATCACAGAGAGATTGTTTCTTCAAAAAAAATGAAAATTGTTAACTATTAAACAAACGAATAATATACATATTAAATCATATTATGAGATGGTATTGTTACATTTTATTGATATAATTATGACACATTCTTTATCTGACAATTTTTTGCCTTTGAATTACTGAATTAATATCAATGAATATTAATTTAGGAACTGATTAGATAATCGAAGAATTTTGAAATTTTTTTATATAAATTATGCTGTAATTTATCAATTACGATGATGCTTTGATACAAAATTCATATTTAAATAATGTTTCATCAATGTATTGCTAAATTATTGCCAAGTAACATAACAAATGTGTTATGATTGACAAAATTATATCTCGGCGTCAAATACTGACTAAGAGAATTCGCTGTTATTGTAAATAAATCACAATCCTTTTCTTCAACATTATTTTTTCAAAAATTTTTTTGAATACAAAACAATAGGAATGCATTTCAAATTACAAATATGCGAATTCCAAGTACTTCAAATTATGTATTTTAGAAATATTGTACGATTTTTTTTGTCAACGCAATGCATTAAAACGACAAAAATCAATGCTGTCATTAATTCACGCTTTGATAATTATTTAATTTTAAAAGTGGTTTCAAAATAGAATTCTAGCTTCAAAAAAAAAAGAATAAATGTTCAAGTGACAGAAATACAATCGTTTGGTACAATTGTAGCGAAATCTTCCATGACGTCATATTTCCTTCTTAATAATAAAATGCAAAATAATAAAATTAATTGCTCGTCTAGACAGCTGAATAATTAATGAACGTTAAATTACGCCAGCTAGGAGATGAACACAAATTTTTATAACCGGGATGCACATTAGAGCCTCAATAATTAGTAGACATCGACGTTACAGATTTTAACAGAGCTCACTCAATCTAATAAATTATTTAATTTGAAGATTCGCAGAAAATTGGGGCTGAAAATTCCATCTAATGAATTATAACTTTATGAATTAATAAACTATTAAGCTTCTAAGGATTGATGAACTTAATAAGTTTATTAAAACGAATTTTCCTTAATAAACTTAATAAAATTACACAGAACAGTAAAATGTTATCAGTTTTTGATGTAAAAATACTTCAGAATTAAATTCCGTGGCATTTTCCCATTTGTTTCAAATTTGGTTATAAATTTTTTTATATGGTGTGATTTTTCCGAGAAATTAAAATGTAAAAGAACTACGAGAAAAAAAAACATTTTTAAATTTTGAATGGATGCATTGTTTTTAACACATATAAGCTATTTTTACTACTTAATTATTTCTTTAGAATGTTATTGTAATTAGTTTTTTTTTTCAGAAAGTTCATCTTTTATTTTACTTGCGCGTTATAGTAGCGAAAAATCGCGTGATAATGGCGTAATTTTGGTAACCTTACATCCTGAGCAAATTCAACTGGTTTGCCGTTCACCCTTCAAAAATTGTAGCATTGTTTGGTTGATGAAATAAATTATTCTACAAACCATTAAATTTTGAATTTTTTTTAATCGTTAATATGCATAAAAATTGATTTTTTTTGAAAAAGTCATTTTTTAAAAATCCTTCCTAGAATTTTAAGGCTCGATAAATGTAATGTTATTTCTTAACATTACATTTCCTAATATCTTATTTTTTAACTTTTCGTGTAATGTTAAAAAATAGGATACAAAATTGGAACACTTAACAGCGATAAATCAGCGCTCAAACAGGAATTTTATATTCAGACCGTTATATTTTAGAGAATAGCATATTTTATAATATTACTCATTTCTATCTAAATCAATCTCTTTTTTCAGGTGTAAAATGTGTCCCACATTGCGTCTCTTATATTGTTATACTAAATGTCTTTTTCACTCTACGTATTCACATGAAAAATGGCGTATTTCTTAGAATGTAGCTAAATTTTAATAATACTTAATCATAAATGAATGTATATGTTACATAATCGTGAAGTTATATGAAAACTGGAACTATTTTCTGCTGGAAATATGTTCCCTCAATTTCGATCACGTTTTTTGACATAAGATGAGGACAGCCTTAATGAAATACGTTATTTATTTATTTTCTTCTAAATATTTCCGAACTTAACTTAGTTTATATTTACATATGTTGAAACTTTTGTTTTATTTTAAAAAAATCCAAATTGGTTGCATTTTTATTCTTCTTAATTGTATCAATAATGACAGTACTTGTAAAGAATTTATTTACTTGTTTTTATGAATGAATAAATTATTGAATTATAGCAGTTCTGCAAATCAGATTCGAAAAAGACAGAGTATTTATGTTTTTCACCATTTAATGACGTCTTTACAAAAAGCAGTTGATGAATTTGTTTATTCTCGCATTATTTCTAATAAATTAATATGTAATATACAGTACATACTCAATCAATATTTTTCTGAATCATCCAAATGATTTAACAATGCCCTTTTAACTTTCTCCAAATTTATTTTAAATTTCACTAATGCCGCTATAACGAGTAATCCTAGAGAGATTAATTGATTGCTTATTGTCGTCACGCTGAGAAGCTACACGATCACTGTTGGCGACAGACCTCGTAATTTTAAGCCTCGTTGAAACATAGGACTACAACTGAGCTAGCCCCTTTCTCCAAACTTATATACAACGCCCTCGGGAAGAATTAGAGCCTCGACAGATTTCACGTGCAACAGTTCCGGTATATGGTGGGTCTAGTGGCATCAGGGCTTGAACCCACGACTCGACGAATTAAGCCGGCCGTGAGTTCGCGACCATTACCACTAAGTTACTGCGACCACATACTTCCTGAGAGAAAGAGGACCTTTTTAATAATTAGGATATCTTTTATGCACAGTTTTAACCATGAATAGGTGACTTTAGATGGGAAAACAATTTCTACTTGTATAGTGTTAATAATTTCTTATTTAATTATTGTGTTTATTTCATGCTGAGGTTTACTATTATTTTACTTCCTAAGCTGAAATGATTAGTTAGTAAAATAAATGTGTTTTTTAGTTCTTAATTGTCTTGTGTGTGTCTGAATTAGGCTTTGTATAATTCATTCAAGTGATTTTATTTAAGGTCAAAGATCATATCACTTGATTTACTTAATTAAAAAAAATTTCGAGTAATCATTGGCCTTTTTTTGCTGAAAATAATTACTATTCTGTCTGAGTTTCTGCCCAGTTTTTTTCATACATAATGATAAAAATTATCTTTCTTCTTATAATATAGCTTTTGAATTGTTTGGAAAAATTAAACTGTATTAGTTACAGGAAAGGCAAATTTCACACCCTTTAAATGTTATAAAAGTTTTTCCAGAAAATTATTAACTACGTTTTGAGTACTCTTGGCCGTTTTGAGTATTCTGTTTGAGTAATTCGTTTTGAGTATTCTGTTTGAGTAATTCGTTTTGAGTATTCTGTTAAAAAATTATTCAATGCATTTTTGAAATTACATGAAATAAATTCACCTAACTTCTACGTGTCATTATTTATTCACACCCGAACAAAAAAAAAATCAAGAAAGATTTTATTTTAATTTATCAAATTTCAAAAGAATAATTGCTATAAAACATTTCTGTTTTTATTTAATTCTATTTAAATTTTCTATTGATTCTGTTTTGATGAGGGTTTTTTCGTGACATTTTTTATGTAATTTTTTTTTCTTTTATATTAAGATTTGATATAATATTCACTTCATAACGTTATTTCCTTCACATGTTTGTTATTTTATAAAAATTTGATGAAAAATTTCCTAACATACATCACTTATTTTTTAAAAAGGAATCAGAATGGTATAATTTGATTTTTTTAAAAAAAAATCAATATTTATATTTTAGTAAGGTCAATTAACAAAAAAAAATTAAAGATAAACTTTTATACAAGAAACAAACTTAGAAATGATTGAACAATTTAAAACAAAATTGTTTTGTTTATTAAGTGGTGTGTAATAAACAATTTTTTTTTTTTTTATAAAAATGCCATTTTTTAACGCTTTAAATAATTGTTTTTATGCGAAAACTTTTGAACAGAATCTTATGTTTTATCCAATAATTTCCAAGTAAGTAATTTAAAAGCACTTTAAATTACAAAAATATATTTGCTTAGCATTGATTTCACATTTAATCAATTAAGGATTTTATCTTAAAAAAACCCGGCTGAATTCGTAAAAAAAATTTTCTTTTACGACTCAAACATTTTTTTTTTCTAATGTACCGCACAAAAGCGAAGAAAATATCCTGTAACATTGTAACAAATTTGTTCCAAGAACTCATCCCAAAAAAGAAGATTAGAATTTCACGCAAAATTAAGCAAATAGAAAGCTATTAGGTTGATACAAAGTTAAAACATACGTTACCGCATGGTAACTCCCTCGAAGTTTGAATTTTTTTAAGGGCATCCGCAGATCAAAGGGTTCCGAAAATTCCACAGAACAGAGATGAAGAAGAATTGTGACAACCTATTGTTCATTTGCACTTGATTAGTCTTCACGCTACTCATCAAAAGATCGCCGAAATATTCCTCTGGCAACACGAATTTTATTGCGTCTGGCGTAGAATTTTTTTTTATTTATGTTGAATTACAGCAAATTGCCTTTTAGTTCCTCCTGTTTATGATAGATTTTATTGCTTAACCGAAGTCAAACTCTGGAAAATTTCACCGTGTAAAATGAGATGTGCAAGTAGAAAAAGAAGAAATACTTAATCTTAGAAATACCTTAAATGACAAAAGCATTATTTTAAACTGCGTTAAAGAAGTATTTTTAACACATAGTGAAAAGGAAAACAAGTACGACACCAAAATTAGATAAATTTTACTTTAATTTTGAATTATTAGATCTACCGGAAATTTTCGTCCATTTGCGAAATGAGAAAGAAAATGATTCACATTTTCATACATTTAATGTTTATTGTAAAATATAATTTCCGTCGCAACATATGACCTCTTGCTAGAGTGATGGTAATTTGTGAATACCATTTTTGGATAATGTCTTGTCCTTAGAGGCGAAGAACTCGAGTAATGCTTGTTTGACATCTGCATCAGTTTGGGATTTCTTTTACGAAAAAAAAAATTGTGGAGAAAGAAATGGGTGATAATCAGAGGGTACTAGATCTGGAGAGTACGGGGGATGCGACAGAATTTTTTTTCAGTTTAACTCCGCTATTTGGATTGCTCTAATAATTGGGATGCAGAATAATGTGCTTCCAACTGAGCATCGCTGGCTTCTTTTCTGTAAGTGTTTTGTTTAAATCCCTTATTTGTTGACAGAATTGACCTCTGGGCTTCAAAAGCTCGTAATGCACTGGTTCTTGGACGCCCCATCCTATACAAGCGCCCTCTTGTTCAGGCTCATACTCGGTTTAGAGGTGGAAGAGGCAAGTTGCTCTTTTCCTTACAATGTTTTCTTAAGTAATCCACTTTTTATCATCAGTTTTCATCCGGTCCAAAATGGTTTGTTTTTGTTCCGACCAACCAGAGATGCGAATACGAGAACTAGATAAAATAAATTTGGTACTTCTCTGTTATAGCTGTGCCTTCAAATTACGATTACGTCAAGTCGTCGCCAAGCTCGTGAAGCCTATTTTTTGATACAACCTACTTGGCGATATTTCTTAGTCGCTTGGCGATTCATCATTGGACGCCGCAATAATTGTGAAGTACCGTAAATTTTCTCACTTAATTCACGAAGTATCCATCTGGAATATTTATAGATTAATCCTAATAACGACGGACATTATATAGTACAATAAATATTACTATTAAATATATGAAAATTGTATTGTTTAGCTTCATGAACGACAAAGCTTTCGGATAGACCTAATATTTTTATATTAATTTTCCTTATATAGTATATGTCACATTACATATAAACATGCATTAGGGTATATAAAGCTCGCTTTTATAACGAAGGTCCTGGCTCTTCTTATCTTAATATTAGAATTTGAAAAGTTTTTTGATCTGCAAGAAAGTTCGATTCATTGTTATTATTATTTGTGATTGGCCAAAGCGAATAAAACTACCAACTCTTCCGTCTGACTTAATTTACAAAGTAAATCCATGCAAATTCAAAAATTGCACTTTACACTTATAAGTATTGCGTAGCATACATAATAATATACACTTGTTCAAAGGTATCAAGTTGGTTTAGAGGTGGTAATATATACATATATTTAATACATTTTTCTTCTCTGTTAAGTATTTTTAATATGAGATCACTTATACATTGATTTGTAATAAAACTAACAAGAAACATGATGAAAGACAAAAAATACAAAGTGGAATTTAGCAAAACAATGTGACTTTGTTAAATCGCGAGGAAGCCCTTACTGAAGTCAGACTTTCTTAAGAGATAGATTATTATTAAAAAAATTAAATTGAAAACTATACAGAGGTATTTCGACTGACGAATTGCTTAACAAACTTACTTTTCGAAATAAAAAATTTTCCTTTCATATCCTGTTTTTGCCCCTAAATGTGAATTCATTCTTGACATACGATTTGTAATGTTTTTTTAAAGCTGTCTTCGTGTGTTGTTAAAGAATAGAGCCCTAAGAATTTTCTCCAAAATTGGAGAAAATTTTCCGATAAAACAGTGTTCATACATTAATTTCATATTCTGATTACGTTATCCTTCGGTAACCAGCATATCTTATAATACTACACATTTCTATTTGAATAAATCCCTTTTATTCTGATTTAAAATGTATTTTTATAATGTGTTCTATAACGTTCTTATGCTGAATTCTATAATGTTCTTTTACTGTATTATATAATGTTCTTATGCTGTATTCTATAATGTTCTTTTACTGTGTTGTATAACGTTCTTATGCTGATTTCTATAATGTTCTTTTACTGTATTCTATAATGTTCTTATGCTGTATTCTATAATGTGCTCCTATATTGTTCGTCTCCTGTATTGTAATTCTAAAGGGCCTTTAAATTATACATATCACAGAAAAAAGGTATATTTTTGAAATATTTTTAACATCACATTAGCAACATTGTATTATTTTACTAAAAATATTCAGTACGATTTTCAAAATTCCGCAACATTTCATAAATATGATTTATCACTTCTCTAATGCAATATTCTTTACGCAACAGATGACAAGCTATTACATCTTCTTACCTCAACACTATTTGTTTTTTACGATACAAATACGTAGAAAGCCTTCCTGTTCTGTAATAGTAAAAAAATTTAAGAAATACACGTTTTGAATTTACGGTCTTGAGTTTTTAACTCTCTAAAGTTAACTCGACAAAACACTTAAAATTTTTTAAGATACGAGTATGTAATCAAAAAGTGCCTAATCAATGGAAATATATGTATATAGCATGTATATATATATCTTTTTCTCATCATATATATATATATATATATATATATATATATATATATATATATATATATAAATAAGGATTATTATGGTTATAAAGTTTTTTGAGGGTTAAAAAGTAATTTTTTTTGCATGACGCGGAATGTTTAGCTTGAAATGCTTACCTGAAAGGCTCATTATCTTGTACGTAAAATAATTTCAAAGTAAATCAACAAGCGCAAAATAACTCCTTAAAAGTTCCTAAAAGAAAACGTTAGAAAATTGTTTAGTCAAAGAGACTCGGAATGGCTTAGCACGAATAAAAATAGCAATAAGATCATTTTTTCACCATCTTCATGAAGTTCAAAATATAAAAAAAATGAGTTTAATTGAGAAGATCTTCATAATCAATTTATTCATAAAAGTAGACAGTGTGTGCGTAATTTTTAATGTACAAACTTAATTGCAAACTATTGTTGCCACATTTAAAAAAGAAAACTTGAATCGGTACTTTTGATTCATTTCCCTTGGTATACGAATGAGCAAATACCTTTACAAGAAGTACTTTGACTCAATATTTGAGCAAAAAAAAAGATATTTAAAAATTAATTAATTTGTTGATCAATTAGTTCATTGCACATATTGAAATGAACTCTTAGTTGAGAAAGTACATCGCATATCATCTTATTTTTATTTTATAAAATTATTGGTGGCTATTGTTTCTGGTGTGATTGAAATTAGAATCATGCCTCTTGGTCAATGGACTTTGCTCACGTGACGTCACAATCATGCGATTCAACTTGGTAATCACCAGGCTATCATTTTGCATAACAGGTTCTCGCAAATTCTTTTGCAGTTGATAGTTATCTTCTAAATTGTTGCATCATTTAATTATTCAGCTACTTGCTTCTACATCTATAAGTATCATTAAGTATATCTCTCGGCGGTAATGCTACTGCTATATTTAGCAGATTATCAAATGATTGTAGTCAATCACGTATGTATTATTATCTCCCTTTCCTTTTGGCCGGTGGGACAAAGCCTATTAATAAAATTGAAAACCTTTATTGCAGGATTCTAATGCTTTTCGTCGCTTATTTAAACTATAATATTTCTCAATATCTATCTTCTTTACAATTTATAATTTATATAAAAGTTTAGAATGGTCAGAAATATGTTTCTCTTTCCAATTTCTAATTATTTAGGGTTTAAAAAAATTCTTAACGCTGAGCTTCATATTACAAGGCATTGCTATCTGAAAAACCAGTTAGAAATCATTGTGATCATTAAAAATCTTCGCATAGAATTCCTTATTTTTATTTCTAAAGCCCATTGCATCAAAATATTTATTTAAAAAAAATCCCGGGGTGACTATTTCACTGAAGGATTTCGGACAGAGTCTTTTTTCTTTCTTAATATTAGACATGTGAAAAGCTTTCCTCAGATGAAAACTGGAGAATCATTAGTTTATTAAATAAAATTTTCATTCAGACAGACAAAGAAACAGAATAAATTCTTTTTTTTTTCCTGTTTTATTCACGGAATATAGGGATTGAATCGTCTGAGAAAAGTTGAGAGAACTTATAAACCACTTTGCGTTTAGTATAATAGGTTTTTTTTTGGTCTATATACGAGTGTAGTTATTCTAATTACTGATCTACTATGAACAGTAAAAAAAATTAAAAATAGAATTCTCATCAGGCAAATGACATATTATAATTGAATCAATCCAAAACATGTGAGGTTTTTAAAGAATTTTGATGCTTTTAGAGATAAGCTTATTTGTTATATTGTAAAGTAACAAATAAGTTTGTTTTAAAAAATAAACTGAAGTCAAAATATTTCTTTAGAATGTAGATTAACATATAAAGATTTATTTCTTTTTCTTATTTAATGGCAACAATAGTTAGATTTCTCTTGAGTTATATTTCATTAGATAATTTATCGTCTGCTTTAATTTTAAGATCTGATCAGAATATTGCCATTAGCTTTAATAATTCATTACCTTTTGTAATATCTTGACGTTTAGTTTAATTTTAACACTTGAATATTAGTTTGATTTTTATCGCAAAATCATTCGCTTTGATACTTTTTGTTGTGAAAGGTTGGCATCGTTCATGTACTTTAAAAATGTTTTGTGTTTTTAGTAGAGCTAATTTATATAAAACACTTACAGCTGTCCCATTTGGGTTTTTGGCTGCCAAAACACATATTAATAAACTTGAAAAAGCTCAAAATAATATCATCAGACAAATAGTAAACGCTAGATGGTTCATGAGAAACACAGACATATACTCCTCTATTAACTTCCCAACAATCAAACAAATCATTCAAAAAATTTCACTTAAATTCTTTAATTATCTCATGACCATCGATAACAAATCTCTCCTTAATATCTGTAACTATGATCCTGATTTAAAAATTAAAAGACCAAAAAACATTCCATTAAACCTGTAACTAACAAACACCATTCTCCTCACGCAAACACTTTAATTTTCACTCATTTATTTACGTTTTCAACCACCAGATGTCTCTAGCTATGCTAGAAACTCCTACCTCGAGTAAACCACATACACACACTGAATGGCAGCCTCCCCATTGGTCGGCTAATAAGTCAGATATATACCCCTACTCCCCTCTGATCAACTCAGGTCAGCCACTCAGAAAGCTTCCAGCCTCTGAGTAACTTTTCATCATATTATTACACAACTAAATGCTTTTTTAATTAAATTCATTAATTTCTTTTCCAAATTTTATACAATATTAAATTTATTAAATTCACAAACGCAGTTCTGGGCAGGAAAAGCCGAAGTAAAGCTCTTTTTTAAAATTCTGTACCAGACATGGAGATTAAAAGCATAACGCTCAGGTGCTCCAGTGTGATCCCGTCAACTGTAATTTAAAACAGGTAGTCTTGGAATAAAATTACGATGTTTGAGCAGAATAATTTTTTTTAGTTTTGTTTAAAGGAACGTACAATCTTATTTTTAGCAAAACTGTCAAATTAAGGCGTGAGATCACGACAATATCAAAGATTTCTAAAGAAAAATAAATTCCAAGATGAAGTGACTGAGTATACTTTATATCTTCTCCCCATAATTCCGGGCAACTATAATCAGCCAATAATTTTCATGAGATATGCGTTAAAATTTCCGATTTCTTTCGTCAAGTCGTTTTTCGCCTTCTTTTGGTAAAAAGCTCGTTTTTCTTATAATTCTCCCCCCCCTTTTTAACCAAATGAAATTCTTATAATAAGATTTTATCTCATTGTGTCATCTGAATTTTAATAAGATTCATTTTAATATATTATATTGTACATTGACCAAATAATAATTTTCACACCAAACAGTGAAGTCATGAATTCTCGAACCGGATAGTTCTGTTTTCCTCCAGTTTTACAATATCCTACGAGTAGTATAGCTTATTATGTAAAATATGACAATGATGTCTAAACGGCGAACACAAATTCAATCTTGATTATCATTCATTAGTGAAAACAACAAAAACTATGCTAAACATTATCAACTCTCTGATGATGATTTAGATTTAAATTCTACTCAGTTGTCTCTCCAGACATTTTACTCATTACCGAATTGATTAAGAACTCTGATTATATGCTAACTACTCCTGCTCGAGCAAATCAGCAACTAAATCTCTTTTTCCGCTCGTTTCCTTCTTTCACTCTCTTCACTTCAGATCTGACAGCCAGTTATTCACGTAAGATCGTATACGCGGAGTGATGCTAAAGTTAGAGGGTTGGTGGCATGACAGTGATTATACACTATTCCATTATTTTTTTAGATTTTATAATATGAACTATGACGTGAGCGCTGTATCATTTTTTGCCTTTCAACTAAAACTTAGTGACATTAAATGATACAGATTGAATGGAAGATCTCTCTCAATGGATGAAACGTGATTTATATAGATTAGATTCGCATTACTGAAGTGCAATAAATAGAATTGAGGATTATAAGCAGTGATATGCTTAGTTGTTAATAGTACAGAGAAAGGAAGGTATGATATAAAGAATGGTGAATGCATTGACAAGTGTAAGGAGTGATCAAATCATAACCAGGAGAGAAATGCATAGAGTTCTGTGGATCGGACTTTTATTTTTAAATCTACTAAGATTTGCAATCCACCGACTGGTTGGATAAGGTAAGTTACCTTTATAATATTAATTTTCAGAATGCGATACTTGTAAAGATTCTTTCCGCGTGCATAGTAGGAATTGACTTTTAAATATTCATAAATCTGAATAAAATATATAACTTAGTTATCATCACTGTGTAAGACATTCTATTCATTTGACTATTGATTCGCGACCCTTTGAATTGGGAATAGTAATGGAAGGAGCAGAAAGTAATAACTGGGTATTAAAAACAATTTTAAATAATCGGAATCTACATTGTTTTATGAATTTCACACGTGAATAAGGTAATATCAATTCAGAATTGTTAGACGTCGGCATTGTTGTGTCTTCAGATTGTCAGTTTGGCGAAGGACAATATTTATCTGGTAATCAATATGCAGAGCAAAGCAGTAAAACGCATGACCTTAAGCTTAAATCTTATCCGACACGATTCAGAAGCAAATAAAGATGGATGGAAATGTTTCGTTTTCTTTCAACCAAGAACGTATATGCGTGCCTTTTCCACTAATCAAATTTAATCCGAAAACTTATATATATCACAGATCATCTGTGCGTGAATCCACGCTTTACAGCTAGCTCTGCGTGGCATGATCATCTGCATACGAAAACTCAGTGAATCGAATAAGCGGTATTTGTCAAAAGGAATACAATGTAACCGATTTAAACCGAGGTATCATTTAATCTCTCTTGGAAAACCATTTCGCTCCGTTGAAGACAAAAAAATAAATGTCAAACTCTTTACCCATGGTCTATGCAGCCTCATAATTGACTCGACAATGCTAACGTCGCTGATTATCCAGGAAGAGCGTCTTGCTTGTTGAGTTGAACCATTCGACGAGAATTTTTCAGCGTGGTTGTAGGTGATTTGGAAGCGTATGTTGCACACGGCTGAATTGGTGTACTTACTGAACTGGAAAAAAATGGCGCGGATGTTTTGTCGAGTAGCACGAAAAGAAGAATTGATAGTTTTGGTAATGGGATATCGTTTTAGCGAAAAAAAAAGTCATTAGGTGTTATTTGTTTTCAAAATTTGTCCAAGAGTTTTTTTTTTTTTTCATATTTAAATAAAACGCTTTTATTTACTAAGCATACTCTGAAGTTTGAAATTTAAAACTGCTGTTAATTTATTTGAATTTGATAAGATAATGGTAACGACAATGTTTTTACTCCATTTTATTCTACAAGTGGGAACATTTGTTAGGCTTTAGAGGTAACTGAGATTTTAAAACGTTTCCTCTTAAAAAAATTTTTTTTTTTTTTCATAGAGAGGGTGCTTTACTGATCCCATAGATGTATTAATGTATTATTTATGAGAATTTGATAAGCAGAAGTGGGGTAATTTTGAATTGTAAACAAATGTGCTACGTCATTAAGAAAATATTTGTGTTCACGTTCTTCCCCCCCCCCTTTTTAATCAAAAAGTAGTTTTTGAGGACTCTGGTACCAAAATCTACTTTATTTTTAGTACAGATAATTTCCATGTTATAAAATGATGCTATTTTATATTCAGCAAATACAATTTTTGTAAATAAACACTCTCAAATTTAAGGTATTTCACAGTATTTATATAAAAATGAAAGAAACTCTGAATATAAAAGTTTGTAAAACTTAAATTTTGAAACCATAATTATATTCAGTGTATAAAATATTAAAAGCACCCTCAAATTCTTAAAGTTATTAATGCAGTGAGTTTCACCCAACCCTAATGGTTTGTGATTGCTTATTAATGTCGCACTGAGGGCAACACGAGGGATATTGACGACGGGCCTCTTAGTTTTGAACTTTCGTCAAGTGACGAGGACGACACCTGAGCCGGCAACTCCCTCTTCAAACTTCCCCACCATGCCCATCGGAGGTCTTGAAATCTCGACCAAATTTAACGTGCATCAGATCAGCTGCATGGTGCTTCTTTTGTAGCATCAAGTCTCGAATCCGCGACTTGCCGAAAATAACACCGGTCTTGAGTCCGCGACCATGACCACTAAGCTACCGCATTCACAAGAATTGACTAAAATCAAATACCTATAAAAGCCCTTCAGTGGTGTATTTTTTAGTTCATAAAACTTTTTTTAGGAGAAGTTTAATTTAAAATTTCTTTTCCTGAAAAATTCTATTTCTTGAAGTTTTATTTATTAATTTGGCCATTCTTTATAAAGATATTTTTCTACATTTTTTTATTTAACATGTTTGGTTTTATATTATTGTTTTTCTTCGAAAGATCACTATCCTATTGTCTGATTTAGAAAAATGTCTGTTCTCGGTTCTTTAGTAATGTCATCTAATATTCTCTATTTAAAAACTGCTTGTAATTTTAGCATTGTATACAAAATGTACACCAATGTAGAAAATATTATAAAAACCATACATATTCAGTTATATTTTATTTTTAAAAAAGTATGAATAATTTTTAGATAAGAAGCCATATATTTATTTATTTGTATGAATGTTATTTTTTTTGCCGAAACAGATACACAAGTATACAGATAGATCAATGTCAAAATATGACTTCTATTGCTTTTAGTTTCAAAGAGGTAGAATTATTCAAACTTGGTATAAAATAAGCTCATTTTTCCTTGTTGAAGACGTCTCACTTATTGTAAGATATTTTCAGACACCTAAAAGGCTTTTGTTTTAGTTGGACCACTTTTGGTGTACCAGATCACTTTTCAATTTCTTATCGTATGCTTTAATTTTAATTACATTTAGCTTAAATATATTCAATATAATAATTTATCCTTTGTTTTAATTTTAATTACATGAAGCTGATATAATATTCAATTTAATAATTTATCGTTTCCTTTAATTTTAATATCGCAAAAATTTACTACTGTCCATTTCTCTATATTTTATCATTTATTTTAATTCTTATATTTAATTGATTAATATAATAATAATTATAAAAAAAGCGCACCTTGGGTGGCTAAATCTGTTCTTTGTAAGACTTTGCATAAAACTTTTTAATGAATGTACTATACGTGTTGCTTTGGTTAGATCATCAAGGCTGTCCTCGAGTGATGATAAAGACAATGACTCGAAAATCGTACTCTTTTTCCCGTAAAAATGCGCTCAGACATGAATTTTATATTCTGATTTCGCCATCCTTTAGAAATCAATATATTTTATAATACCATTCATTTATATCTGAATCAATTCCTTTTTTGGTGTAGATTTGTTTAATGTTTCGTCTCCTATAGTGAAATGCTGAAGGACTTTAAACTTTACGTATTTAGGTGAAAAATGATATAGTTTTGGAATGTTCTTAAATTTTAAGAATACTGCATCTTAAAATTTAGGAAATTCTAAAAATGGATTTTCTATTTATATTTAACTCTACAGCCAGCTTAAAGTCTAATCGAATAATCAATAATTAAGTTCAAAATTCCAATTGAAGATGCGTAAGGCAAGGACAATACGCTTTATTATCCAACAAACAATATGAAAGATAGCTCTCTCTCTCAAATCCCTCTAAAAACTCGGTTAATCCTACTTTACGTTCAAATAATAAAGACTTAGCTTACCAAGTCACTCATTCGATTCCAATACTCCTCGATTGCAGCAGATTCAAATCCTGTAATTCTGATAATGGGTTACTTCCAACTACTTTCAATGTTTCAATGTAAAAGATTAATTATGATGATTCAGACCAATCTACAACATTTATCAATCTATCATTATCTTCTACCACCTGCTCTTTCATTTCATCTCTATTTTCGTTTATACATCAATATCCCTAATTATTTTCAGTCTACTTCTGATCTTCAAATAATTTACCTAATCACCTTTTATTTGGTTGGCAAGTAGTTGTAATTGCTTGTAATTCAAATTACCAAAAAGTCCCCGAGGTTAGTGAATAGGAAATCACGAATATCCTAAAGTTACAACTCTTAAAAGAAAGATTTGAGCATCTGGAAAATCACAGACTGTGTTATTTTGTAAGAGTTATTTTATCATAAATAATAAAAATGGAATGAAATCTGAAAATATTTTTTGACATGTTTCACATAAACTAAGTTAACAATGTTAATAAATCCAGTCATATTGTAATATTTTTCGCATTAACTTTTTCCTTTGTCATGCTTCCAAATTAAGCACAGAGAGAATCTGCTAGAGTTTAATGTGCATCAAGAACCATCCGATCTTTTGAGCTTGAAACTGGAACAAAACGTAATCACCGAATATATTTTTTGTTTTAAAATGTATATAAAAAGTTTTCATTCATCACAAAAACCAGCCAATTCCTCATTCTCATTTTCTATTATGGCCATTAAATGTCAACCAGCGGCTTGTGGCATTGCACGTTACGAAGATATGAGTTCCGAGTAATTTTTTAATATCTATTTGTGATATATTTATGCATAAGACCGCCCCTCCCCTATAATTCGGACACAATTTTTCACAAAAAGTAGTATCTTACATAAGTTAAAATATAGAATATAATAAACATCCCGATATCATCATTAGGTATTGTTCCAGATTTCGAAAAGTTTTAAGGTTAGTAGAAAACGGAAACAAATAGAAAAATGAAAACCAGTGCCCGGAAATTCAAGATTGAATTTTGAGGTACCTAACAATTTGAAATTATGAAATTAAATTTTACTACGTACTATATCTCTTACTACAAAAAAAATTGGAAACGTTTTTCCAAAAAAGATTTTTTTTTTTACAAACAATCCATATATTTCCTTTAAAATTAATGTTTGGGGCATATATCCGTAACTTAAAACGTAATTTTAACATTATAAAAAGATTTTGTAGGAATATTTATTACTCAAAACTCCAAATAATGATTCCTAGTAAAACTCTAGGCTACATGACATGCAGTTTCAACTAAGTCTCTTTCACGGATCTTTAAAATTTATTAAATGGTTATGTTTTCAGTTCGTGAAAGAACCAATTACGATTTTCTGGTGTTCCTTAATGCTATAATCTTAGCTCTTAGTTTGTCTTAACTTTGAAAAACGATCTCATTTTCTCTTTATTTTTTTATTCGATTGCTGAATTGTAAGTGAAATGTGTTTGTTTGTTTCGTTGATAATTTATTATCATGTTACTAGTTTATCTTTACTTGAGACATTATCAGTTGATTTAGTTCCACTATTGATTCTTTATCACCCATAAATGAAGTAAACAAATTCTACAATACTGTCTTTAAAGATTAGAAAGCCACTATATATATATATATATACACACCGAATTTTCCGTTGATATGATTTGTAAGTGATAAGAAATGTATTTTTTCTATAGAGGAATATATAACATGTGACTGAGATAAAAGATTTTACCTTTTCTTAATTTTAAACGAAAACAGCTTTAAGCTTGTGACAGTATCCCCTTTCCCGTGTCGTCTGATATCTTAAATGTCATTCTAATTATAAGATTTAAATTTTATTTTAATTTCAAGCACATCTAAGTAAATAAAATAACCAGTTATATCTGAATTATATTTTAATTTAATCTTTAAATAAGCTGGGGTGGGTGAGGGGGAGAAGGCTCTCCAACAGTTCAACTTCCTTCTCCGTGAGATCTAACAAGTTCTATAATCTATCAAAGAACACATTTACCGGATTATGATGCAAGTACCTTCTGTAATTTCTCCAACAGCGTTAAGTTCCAATCTCCCCAAATCTGCTTATCATGCCAGAATACTTCCACGCACATCACACTAACATTCTTCTTTTTTCCATAACTTTAATTATTTTAATTATTTATTTCTGTCGCTTTCATACATTTTGGTTATATCTCTTCACTCCAGTTCAGATGTGTACTTAATTTGCATCAGGTTCCATTTGATTGGGTAAAAGCTGGAAACTCAAATATAAAATCAGAAAGAGATCCCATATGTTAACTGAAAGGAAATAAATCGCGAATGGCTCATGTTACAAGCTGAAAATTTTCTTTCTTTTATATTATTTTTAACCACTTAAAACCCAAGACCATATTAATTGAGCAATTCCCCCTTAATTTGAGATAAATCATCTAAAAAGTAATACAAAACAGTATATACGACCGTTTTTTTTTTTTTTTTTTTAAATTAAAAGAAAAATACAATTTTTTGGCCAGTCCATTATAATGGACATTGTAAAAACATGTTATTGATTAAATATACAACAAATTTCACTATTCACACATTTAAAATTGTATAATAGCTACTTTCAATTAAAATATACAAAAGTATAGTAAAACTAAATTCAAACTGCTGACACACTTTCAATTTTTGCAATCTTCTTGTCCACCATTTTCAAAAGCTTCTGGAACAAAGATCCCGCCAAATAATTTCATGTTTTGCTGAATAGTCGACAGCACTGGACTTTGAAATATAACAGAGTGCTTGATTTCAGGATATAAAACTGTAAATTTTTTCTCTGCATGTAAAATAAAAATGTCCAATAGAATAGACGTTGGGTTTCAAGAGGTTATAAAATTTATTCTTATCAAGTTTGCTAAATCATTTTTCACGAAAGTTGCACCAAAACATAAATCTTTGAATAAGAATGACAGTGCTAATATTCGCATTTCATTCAATGCTATAATTTTTTGATATTTTGAGCATCACAAAAATACAAACAAAGCAAAATTTTCTCGCTTCTGTTTGCTTGGTATGACTTGGTATGCTGAAATATTTTTTGGAATATTTCATTTTGATGGAATGGATACTGAATTAAATTCACTTCTAAATAACTAGAAAATAGTTAGTTAAAACATGAAACAGCTCAACTTTGGAATTTTATTTTTTTTGTTGCAAATGGAACACAAAGACTCTGAAATGTCAGATTTTTAAAATATTTATTATGAATATTAGAATAAATATTTATAAATATTGCCTGTCGATTTTAAGTATTTATTTCCTTTTTTTCATTGCTGTTTCAGGGGGATAAGACGTTTTGTCGAAAATACAATTTTGTTCACCTTTTGCTAAATTTACGAATTTAGCAAAATATTCTAATTTTTCGTATTTTTTAAACAAATTTAATTTCACATTAAAATTTACTCATACTCATTTTTGAATAAACTGTTGTTAAATAATTAGGAAAGGCACATTAATAATTGGAAGAATTTTTAAAGAAATCAATATTTTATATTTTTTGAATTGGGAAGATATTTCATCAGAAAAATTCTTGAAAGATTCAGAAAATAAATTTAACCAACCCCAAAATCGAAATTGTACATTAGATGATATTAGTGAGCTTATCTTCTTCGAAAATTTAAAAAAATTTGTAGCTATATATTTACTGTTAATAAAAAATAAAATACTTTACAATTTATTATTATTTACTGTCAATAAAAAAAAAACAAAAATATACGACCAAATATACATTTAATCCGTCTTTAATATTGTTCTTGGAATAATGTATCAAGGACAAAAAGTTAGCAATTAAAAATGCTTTAAAAAGTTTTGTTAATGATCCATGGCGCGGACAGGAAAATTTTAAAAATTTCAGAATTTTTCATTTTAATCGCTTTATTTGGTTATTTACTCGAGTATATGAATTAACGATCTAGAACGATAACATTGAGATGCGATATCCTGTTCGGGAAAAACAATTACTTATTTTTCTAGTTAATCACATTCATGATTCTGGTATTGCATTTTTGAGAGAATTAATGTTTCAAGTACGAAAGGATCGAAGTTATTTTTTTATTAAATTTTGTCAGCGAAAGAACGAGTTTTAAACGGTAATATTTCGCCATTTAATTTTTTTTTATTTATATTAAAGTTATCGGTTTGGTTTTTCCTTGAATCTATTTGCTTCGTTGAATAAAATTTACATTAATTGTGCAGATTAAAATAATTTTTTAAGAAATTATTTTTTTTGAATAGCAATACAATTATCTTCCTGTTGTGATATGTTAGTAGCTTATTTGTCTGTCTGAACAATCTCATGTAAAACTTGAGTTATACGAAGTATGGAACTTTTTGTTTCATGCATGATCAACTGATTCTATATTAACCTTGCAATGAGAAGCAACACGAGGGCTATTGGTGACGGAACTCGTACTTTTGAACCTCGGTCAAGTGACGAGGACGATACCTGAGCTCTCACCTCCTTCTCAAACTTCCACATCTCACCGACGGGGAGAGGATTTAGAGTCTGTTTCATGAATCTCGGATGCATATATTTTAGAATTCAATGAAAAACTACATAAATTTACTTCAGATTAAAAAGTTGTAAATAATACAAGCTTTATGCCCCATCTTGGAGCAAAAAGGGATTATTTTTGTGGCGTTTGTACCGTCCTTATTTGTCTCTTGTGTCATATCTTAATTTAATATATTAAGCAAAAGTGACGCTTCTCTAACTGAGAGACTAAACAAGCGAAAATATTTATTATCAATGCGGAATAATGAAGGTTGCTCTTTCTAGAGTTCCACCCTAACTCTGGCCGCGGTAGCCTTGTGGTCATGGTTTCGGATTCGTGGCCGGCGGTTTTCGTTCAGTCGCGGGTTCGATCCTTGGCCGCCAAAGACCCACCGTATAGCCGGGGCAGATGTACGTTAAATCTGTCGGGGCCCAAAGTCCTCCCGTTGGTGTGGTGTGGATGATAGGAGAGGGGGTGCCAGCTCAGATGTCGTCCTCGTCACTTGACCGTGGTTCAAAATTACGAGGTCCGTCGCCAAAAACCCTCGTGTTGTTTCTAGTGCGACGTTAATAAAAACTAAACTAAACTAATCCACCCTAACTCTCATTTCTAACGTATGCTTTAAATAAAAATTATATTACCAATCCCCTCGCAGCTGATTTCAACATTATCTTTGACAGAGACTATGTATATTAATATTGTTAATGGAATTCAGCTCAATCCACAAAAATTACAGAACTTTATGCTCAGTAATAATGCTCTCGGGCTTTGCCAATCCTTATCCTCCCTCTCTTTACCTCTCTTTTCCACTATTTGCATATCATTTATATAGCATTACATCTAAATCACTTCTTTTCATTTCTGTCTTCATCTAATTTATCTAATCATGTTTCATTTGGGTTGGGAAGAAATTGTAATTTTATGCGATTCAACTCGATAAAAGCTACCGAGGATGGTGAAGAAAAAAACCCGAATAGCTCGACGTCACAAGTTCAAAAGCTAGAATAATGTTACATCGAAGTATTTTTTAAAAGTAATGTAATTAAATTTTTTTATGTTAGAATTTAGATTGTTTATTGACGTCGCATTTAAAAGCAATATATCATGGAGACATGTCGGAGACAAATCTCGTAATTTCGAACTATTTTTCAGGGTTAAGTACGACATCTTAGCTGGTATTACTAACGTCTACACCACTCCAGAAGTTTTCGTTTGAGTGCATTGTAAGGAATTAGAAATTTATTCAAAATTAACTACTGAATCAAAACTGACCAATTCGAAAACATTTTTCCTTTAAAATTAAGAGCAAAGGATATCTGTGGCTTTGATATCTCATTCTTCCGAACTGATATCTCATTCTCTCCATTTCTACATTACGTGGTAGCTGAAGGGTCATGTCGTGAGTGTCATTTTAGTCGAATCGTGCGTTGGAGTCCTTATTCCACTAAAGACGCATCGCGTAAAGGAGTGTTTACTTTGACGCGGTTTATCTCTAATAACTTTTTCTTGCTAGATTCAATAAAGATCTAATCTTTAACTATAATAAAATAATTTATTTTCACTTTGCCATCTATGTCTCGGAGTTCGGTTCCACTTCTGCCTCTATCTCATGAGTGCAATCTCCCGCAGGTCACATTACCTTGGTAACTCTTTTCTCGACAAAAAGGGAGGGCCGCCACAAATTTCTTACTCTAATAGGGGCCAGACACTATACCATCGTTTTTGTATTTCTGGGGGGTGGAAGTTAGGAGAGCGGGATATCAGCTCATGTAGAGACCTTGTCACTCAGGGCTCAAAATTGTGTCGCCAATAGCCCCCGTGTTGTTTCTAAGTGTAACGTTAATAAACTATCGATCCACATCACGGGACGAGAGAACTCTGAGGTTCTATTCAATTTATTGTTCTAAGTGTGGTTTTAAGTGTTTATTGTTCTAAGTTTTGATCTTTGATTATTGTTCTAAGTGTTGATCTTTCATTATTGTTCTAAGTGTTGATCTTTGATGGGGTCAGGACTCAAATCCATGACATGATTTTCAAGGTTTTTTTACCTTGACTACTCGGCTACTGCAGCCTTTTTATTACGAGAAATTTTAAAACAAAATCTAAATGCTCTGTTTTGTCCTGTGTATTTAATTATTATATACTATTGAACACGTTTAATTATTAATTGTTTTAAATATGACAAATCAAAGTTTATTCATTAATCATTTCAAAACATTTGACTGCTGTTTTGTAATGGAAAATTGAGAATTAATTAAATTTAATAAAACGTTTATTAATTTAAATTAAACTTTTATTCCAGCGCATGATCTTCAAAGATACTGACAGTAAGAATTTCTTCTTTCTGTACCTGGTTCGGCTGGAATCAGGTACTTATTATTCCTAGAGAATACTTTTACACATCTAACTGAAAGGAGCTCGAGCGTAAAATCGGATAGAAATATTATTATTTCTATCCAATTTATCCAATATCCTCCCATTGTCATGGCTTAGAAATTTGAATAGGGGTGTCAACTCAAGTGTCACTAAACCAAAGTTCAAAATTACGAAATTTGTCGCCAGTAGCTTTCGTGTTTCTTCTAGTGCGAGGATAATAAACCCAATCAATAAATCTTTCTTGATAAATTTATTTTGTCAAACAAATAATTACTAATACAGGCAATGATATTTGAAAATCGGCCATTTTGAAAAGAGGTCATCTCCCCTTTTTTTTTCACAAATTCACTTTTTGATGGTTTCGTAGTTCTTTCGCATCGTCTACATCAAATGAACCCATCATTTCTCTCTGGAAATCATTTTCATGCAGAAAACAGGTCGTAATTGTAACTCGTTTATGTACTGGATACCCTAGACTTGAACAAAAACATCTCTTTCTGGGGAAGGATATCCCTATATGTAACCACTGCGTTTGTTGTTTACAGAAACGAGAGGCATTGCATTCGAAAGAGAAGGCTTCACGCTAAACAGCTGTCGGTCGCATGCGTTTGGCGCATACGTACTTCTTCTGTAGCAGCGTCAATCTCGTTATTTAATATCCACACCTCGTATAAACAGATCGCTATAAGAGTAGCTAAAGTTCAAGGAAAAAAACTCGTAAACTTCGTGGTTAAGATAATCGGACCTCAAAGAACTGACGTTATGTGTAAGTAAATTCAGATTCTTAATTACTTAGAATGAGACGTACTTTCTTCATTATTTAACTCTACCTCCATCTTTCAATCTAATTAAACAGTCAATAATCCAACTGAAAAGATACACAAGAGCAAGACGAATACTTCATCAACAACTAAAAATAGATAAGGTCACTCTATCTTGAATCCTCCTTAACTCGGTCAATTTTAGATAAAATGTAATAATAAAGTCTTAGCTTACTAAATCCCTAGTTCTGACTCAAACACTTCTCGATAACAACCGATTCTTATCTTAGTACTTTTATGAGGATTCGCTTCAATACAAAAAGATCAACAACTATGCTTCGATCTAATTTACAAATATCTTTCAGCTTCTCGTTATCCTCTATTTCCCTTTTCTTTCCTTTCAATTCTATTTTGCTTACATATCACTATCTCTAATTTGATTCTCTACATTTCTTATCTTCATCTATTAACCTAACCAGTTTCATTTCAGTTGGGAAGCAACTGTAATTATATGCAATTCAAATTATCAATATCTCCCCAATGTTAATGAAGATATAATCGCAATTAGCCCACGTCATAAGGATACTATATTCCCATTAATGTCCGGAGGTACATTTTAATATCAGTTTAAGTATTTAATATAGGTTCCTGCTGTTTATTTTTGAGAGAATAAATACTATAAATTGATTGTTGAAACTGTTTATCCAGGAAAATTTTCCGAGTACCATACATTGTGCATACATTGATATTTGAGTCTGATACCAAGGGGCTTGTAAAAAAGAATTGTAACAAAAATCAACAACATATAATTCCGAGCATGGATGGTGATAACCATATATTCTTTCATATAATATTAAATACATGTATTATTCTCTGTATAGTATATTAGTATAAACTAGTATATTATAACATTAAAAATTCTTCAGTGATCATATCTTCCGCTAGTATTTTCGCTGTTTCTATTTCAACTTTAGCTTTCTCTTTTATTTGTTCTAACTCTAATTGTTGATGTTTTTTTTGATTTTCTCGCTTCGATAATTAGACTTGTTGGTAAGAGGTAATTCGCCTCAAATCCTCTTTTTCAGCTCCTTTAAACATCATTAAACGAAAATCTTCACGTTCTCAAATTACACAAATCTTGACGTTTTCAAATTGCACTCTTTTAAATTCTTAATTAGAATCAACGCTGTCTTAAATTCTCAATGAAAAAATGCTCAAAAAATCTAGAGTTCAAAACAAGCATATACCTCATTAAAAAAATTTCTGTAAATCTATAAGTATCCCCCGGCTCGACGAATCAGATGTTCGATAGCTCAGAGGTATAATACGCAAAATAACTCAAAAAAACCACTCTTACTCATCATAAAGTGGACTGTATCGATGTTTATTATTTCCCTCAGTCTCGTTTGACTCCTTCTTCAATGGAGTCCAGGGATACACTGAATACACTCTCCGACAAAACGCTAGAGGGCGCTTTATTCTTTTCCATACGTGAACACTGAAAAAAATTATAATGTTATCATTATTATCTTTCTTTTCATATGCTTGAACTAAAATTTCTTTTCGTGTAAGTATATCCGCAAGTGTTAATCGACACTAGCGGCAGAAAATATTAAGGTGATTGTTATATATTCACGCTCATAGATGGCGTTACTGTCGCGAATAATTTTTATTTGTATTCTGAAATTGAAATCGAAAGAGGAGAAGTGGCATCGAAGGTGTTGAGTATGATGTCCTAAGTTGCTGTAGTCAATCATGAGAGATTTTTGAATAAAAAAGTAATTTTACTAGTAACATAAATGTTATTGAGAGTTAAATAACATAAGTGGTCCGCCGACCTGCAGAACAGCGAAAATATGGATTGTTCGTTCATTGGAAAGTTTCGTATTGAACATTGTTTAATGGAAAATAGTTTCAACTTTACTGGATTATAGTTTCCGTTTCATCACTAATGGATTACAATTGGGTCCGTTCCGTTTTGGGTAACTGTGAGTACACTTTTTGTTTATTTTAGTATGTTTTCCAAAATGGTGTATTAGTTTCATTGTATGAGTTGCATATATTTAGAGTTCTCCTTTCAATCAAAATGCTTTCAAAACTTAAAAAGAGTGAATTAATCGAAGTTGCCGAAGAATTAGAAATCAGTGTTCCAGTAAGTGCCAAAGTACTTACTATTAAAGATTTAATTGAAAAGAGCGATATTTATAAAAATAATCTTGAAGTCGTAAAAACTGTTGTTGAATCAATAATTGAAAAGAAAAAAGATTACGAGAAAAATGAAGCACGAAAACTAGAATTAGAAAGATTGAAACTCGCGCAATTAGAAAGACAACTTGAGCTCGCGAATTTACAAAAAGTAAAACAAAATGTTAAAATGCCGTTTAAGATAGAGCCCCCATGTTTAGGCGAGTCAAAACACATAGCAATTAAAAGATTTAATTCTCTTTGGAAACGTTTGGAGGGAGATCCTGAGTATCTGCAACTCTACCGGGAATTTTTAACAGAGTATGAGAATTTGGGGCATATGCAGGCAACTTCTGAAACTCCAAAATATTTCATGCCTCATCATGGCGTTTTTAGGCCAGAGAGTAGTACCACCAAATTACGCGTGGTTTTTAACGCATCAGAGGCAACGTCATCTGGACAATCGCTGAATGATAATTTATATTCAGGATCGGTTGTCCAAGATGATTTGTTCGCTAATTTGTTGCGGTTTCGAAAACATTCTGTAGTTTTCACTGCCGATATAAAAAAGATGTATCGTCAAATTTGGATACATCCAGATCAGTGTGATTTACAATGTATTTTTTGGAAAAGTTTAAAGGAAGAGAAATTACGCGTATTTAAGTTGCTCACTGTTACCTACGGAACCAAGTGCGCTCCTTACTTGGCAACAAGAGTACTTCAACAATTATGTTGGGATGAACAAAACAGGTATCCTTTAGCTGCCGCTGCTGGTAAAGACTTTTACGTCGACGATATTCTAAGTGGTACCGAGGATTTATCTTCTGCCATTGAACTACAAGACCAGTTAATACTGTTGTTAAAATCAGCGGGCATGGAGCTTCATAAGTGGAGTTCAAATAATCCTAGTCTGTTACACAATGTTCCAACGTCGGACCGAGAATACAATTTTGATAATCCCAACTCAACAACATTAAAAACCTTAGGATTACAATTTGATCCTAAAAAGGACACATTTTGTTTTAGTGTTCAAAAAATTGTGAGTCCAGCAACAAAGCGAACAATGCTATCTGATATTCCAGATTGTTTGACCCATTAGGTCTCTTAGGACCTTTGATAATTACAGCCAAGATTTTCTTGCAGAAATTATGGATTTTAAAAATTGATTGGGATGATGAAGTTCCTTTACACTTAAGTAGAGAGTGGGAAAAATTCAGTTCTGAATTGAGTCAATTAAAAAATGTAACTGTAGAACGACATGTTTTAATTTCTAAGGCACTGAAAGTTGACCTTATAGGCTTCGGAGATGCTTCGAAAGATGCATATGGTTGTGCCGTCTACATTAGATCTGTATCAAGTTATGGTGACATTAAGGTGTCACTCTTGTGCAGCAAATCTCGAGTGGCTCCCATCAAGGAAACAAGTATTCCACGTTTAGAACTTTGTGCTGCTGAATTACTTTCAAAACTTATCGTAAAGGTTATATCATCATTACAACTTGAATTTCATGAAATACATTTGTACTCAGACTCTACCGTGGTGTTGGCTTGGATTAAAACTCCACCCAGCTCTCTGAAGGTATTTGTAGCTAATCGTGTCACCAAAATTCAAGAGAATACAAAGGATTTTCATTGGCATTATGTTAAAACTGCTGAGAATCCCGCAGACTTAATCTCACGAGGTATTTTTCCTTCAAAGATCCAACAATTAGACATTTGGTGGAATGGACCTTCTTTCTTGTCATCTAGTAGCTGGCCACACTTCAAGGACAATCCTGATGTTTCAGATGATGAATATCTTCTAGAGGTTAAAGGAACTGAAAAGAACTCAGAACTAAATAAGGATTCTATGATTCACCTTTCTCTTTGTACTACTCCTAGTTTTTTAGAGTCTCTTTTTGAAATAAGTAACAATTACATTAACATCATTCGTGTTTTAAGTTATGTTTTCAGGTTTGTCAAGAACTTAAAGGGCGCAGTGAAGACAACAGGTCCACTGAATGCAAAGGAGTTAAATGCAGCAGAGGCATTCTTAATTAAAGGTGTCCAAACACAGACCTTTACTAAGGATATTAATAGTCTCCAAAACCAACACTGTGTGCCTCCAGGTAGTAAATTAAAAACTTTGAATCCTTTCTTGGATTCTAAGGGATTGTTAAGAGTCGGAGGACGGTTAGGTAATAGTAATTTGAGTTTTAATAAAAAGCATCAAATAATTTTGCCAAAGGGTCACAAGTTAACTCTAATTATAATAGAACATTTTCATAAAAAATATTTACATATTGGTGCTTCTTCGTTACTCTATCTTGTTAGAGAAAAATTCTGGCCTCTAAATGGACGTAATAGTTGTAGAAAAATTGTTCATCAATGTATCATTTGTTTCAAAGTCCAACCAACTGTGTCGACTCAAATCATGGGCAATTTGCCCAAGGAAAGAGTTTCTCCAGATTTTGCTTTTAATTGTGCTGGAGCCGATTTCTGTGGGCCGTTTTATATTAAGAGTAAAGCTCAGCGTAAAGGTGTTTTACAGAAAGTTTATATTTGTATTTTTGTGTGCTTTTGTTTTAAGGCTGTGCACATTGAGATCGTTTCTGAGTTGTCTTCAAATTCATTTATTGCAGCTTTAAAGAGATCCATGGCTCGAAGAGGTAAGTGTGCAAGGTTGTTTTCAGATAATGGACGGAATTTTGTAGGAGCTAATAAAGAAATTAAAAGGCTTCATGAAATGGTTAAAAAACCAGATGAAAAGCTGGCAGGTTATTTAGCTGCAGAAGGTATTGAGTGGAGATTTATTCCACCAAGATCCCCACACTTTGGTGGCCTTTGGGAAGCAGCTATAAAGTCGTTTAAATATCATCTAAAAAGAGTTGTTAAGGGAATAAACTTAACTTACGAAGAGTTCTTAACGGTAATTGTTCAAATAGAGGGAATTTTAAATTCTCGTCCTCTTTGTCCTTTGTCTGCTAACGAGGACGATTTTGAAGTTCTTACTCCTGCACACTTCTTGGTAAACAGGTCATTAACATCTTTAACTGAGCCTAATTTAACAAACTTTAAGGAGAGTCATCTCAAAAAATGGCAAAAAATTACTAGACTTGTGCAATGTATGTGGAAATTTTGGCATCGTCACTATCTCAGTCAATTACAACAGAGATCCAAATGGATGTTCGAGAAAAATAGTGTAAAATTAGGAGATTTAGTTTTATTAATAGAAGATAATTTGCCTTGTTATAAATGGGCTATGGGCAGGATAATTAAAATTTATTTTGGGGATGATAAAAAAATTCGTGTTGTTAAAATTAAAACGCAGTCTAGTACTTGTAAAAGAGCCATTTCAAAAATTTGTGTATTGCCTATGGAACATAATTAATGTGTAATCTTTAATTTTGTAAATATGAGTTTTGTATTATTGTTTCTTACATATATGTTTCGATTATAGTGTATCTTGTGTTTTTACTAATTTGTGTAAAGGTTGTAATACTGTTTGTTAGTGAACTTCTGTAACTTCTTGAAACCCTGGGGTTTCAAGGTGGGGAGTATGTTATATATTCACGCTCATAGATGGCGTTACTGTCGCGAATAATTTTTATTTGTATTCTGAAATTGAAATCGAAAGAGGAGAAGTGGCATCGAAGGTGTTGAGTATGATGTCCTAAGTTGCTGTAGTCAATCATGAGAGATTTTTGAATAAAAAAGTAATTTTACTAGTAACATAAAGTGATGATTGATACAATGAATAACTTCACAACGAAAGAAGAGCAGGATGTTTTTTTAGAAGGATTAATCAACGTTCACCAACCCTTAAGCTGTGACAAACGCAAACCCAATTCTAATTTTGGAAACTATAAAACTATAAGTAAGTCTGAAAATCACAGATTCAAATTTAACACTTTTGTGTAACACATAGAATTTAAAGACGACAAACTGTATTCATATATTATTAATACATGTATTTAATATTATATGAAAGAATATATGGTATATCCCCCTCCATGCTCGAAATTATATGTTGTTAATTTTTATTACAATTCTTTTTTACAAGCCATTTGGTATCGTATCACATTCCAATCCTTTTTTAGAACAAGTAAAAAAAAATAGAATTTAGTGGCTTTGCTCTTTGAAGAATTATAATAATAAAAGTCCTCATGATATGAGAGGAAATTCGGCCGGCTCTTGCTCAAGAACGATTCCTGGTAAAGATTGTCATAAAATCCAACATTTTATGGATAGTATTCCTGTAAAACAAGTCCTCTATGCAACTACCACTAAAAATATCTCTCCATGTAAGGCTAGATGATGAACAAAATGTTCTTAGACGAACACCCAGAATGTGGAATGAACACGAAATACAAATTTTTCCTAAGCATTTTCACGAAAATTTCAATTTGTCCTTTCATCATCATCATCAGTTCTCGTCACATCAGAGCAGTGTATGAAACCACAATAGTTGCTAATATCCGGTCTACCTCTGCCTCCAGGGTACTTACCCAACTCGGCCATCCATGAATTCCTTTCTTTTGTGCCCATACGGCGACATACAGCCCTTGGTATTTTTCTATTTCTCTTTTCATTAGGTGCCAATGTCAAGACAATTCTTGAGCAATTTGAATTTTGGTCATCCCCAATAATACGTTTGTTCAAAATGTAAGGAGCTATTATGATTTTTTCAATTCACCAGTGATGAACCAGAAGTTGTGACAGCCAGGCTTTGTATCGACGACATCTTAGAGAAGAGTTCGTAAAACTACAGCCCGCAGGCCAAATCCAGCCCGCCGATTGTTTTTCCTCCAGCCCCGCGGGTGAATATTATTTATTCATAAAAATTACAAAAAGAAAAATTGTAGTTACAACAGAGTTATTCGGATCTCCATGTAAGCGTAAAAGATATTTCCATATCCATTCCTTCGATTGGAAGTGGCTGATCTGCAAGATGATATACTAAAATGATGTACAAAAGAAATGGATCCGACCTAATTCTGTAAATATATTTCAGAAGATAAATATTATCAATTAAAATTATAATATTGGGAAATTATATTTGTGAGTACTTACCAATGGGAAATGACTTTCTCTGATATGAAATAAAGTCACAGCACAAATCATTACTAACAGAGGACTATTCGTAAAAAGTTTTATTGAAAGGAAATACTAATTTCAAACTCCATTTTGAAGTATTATCTCCGGGGGGGGGGGAATTACATTTATTGCATTAGTACAAAATTCAACCAGTTCCATAAATACGTTACTTTTAAATGGAAATATTTCATTCTTTTTATGTTAAGTGGGTCAATATGTGTATTTAAATATTATTTTAAAATATAATTCCTATAAAATAAAATAAAAAGTTCCTGGTGGTTTTTTTTTTGTCCCTTTATGTATAGAATTGCCCATGTTTACTACCTGGTCTTTACCAAATAGTAAACATGGGCGATTCTATTCATAGACTACAGGCTCTAATCTCTCTAAGATTCGATTCTTTAACTACAGGCTCCGCAGAAACTGAACACAAACATAAAATAATGTGTGTTCTCAACGACCCTTAGTGCTAGCGGCACGAGTTTGAAGCACGGACTGGTATAGCAGGCGTACAATGTAGAATTTCACTCTGGCTGGTGAAGTAGGGGTACAATTCAGAACTTGTGTATCAGGTATGCAATACTTTCCGACTTTGCCGCATCTCTCCGACTGGTATAAACAAACGTACAGTCCGGAACTTCCCACAGACTGGTGTAACAAGATTACAATCCGGAACTTCCCACAGACTGGTGTAACAAGATAACAATCCGGAACTTCCCACAGACTGGTATAGCAGGCGTACATTCCGGAACTTCCCACCGATTTGTATAACAAGATTACAATCCGGAACTTCACACGAATTGGTATAGCAGGTGTACAATCAAAAGCTTCCCAAGGACTGGTGTAGCAGGCCTACAATCCGAAACTTCTCTCCGAATGGTGTAACAAGAGTGCAATCCTGAACTTCCTACGGACTGGCGTAGCGGGGTGCATTCTGAAATTTCTGACGTAGTCGTTGTGCGAAACGTCAGCAAGCCATTTTTTTCAACAATTTGTTTTGCTCGTTATGCGAATTACTCGTTATGAAGTAAACCTCCATTAATATATTGAAGTAACACATCGCTCAAAATAACGTTTTCCGAAAGTTATGGGATTTTAATTGGCGCATTTTGACAAATTCTATACCATACTATTCTTAGGAATTTGCAAATTGATGAATGGTTTCTACGGAAATAATCAGTTTTTTTTTTTAATGATATTTCGAGCAATTCCGGCACAAACAAGTTTACCAACGACTGCAGAGAATTCTGCAGCAAGTTTAATAATACTTTTTTTTGAGATCCAACATGATTTTTTTCACTGTTTTTCTTTCTGTAACTGCACTCAGAATTTCTTTTCTTCCTCGTTCAATTTCATTTTCTATCAATTCCTGTCTCGTTTGCACTTTTTAATAATTTTCTGGAGACACGTATAACTTTGTCCCACAATTTAAGATTTACGTTTTCTTTGATAAATTTAAAACTAGCTCACTCATTTTGATACTGGTTTCTTTTTTAGATGTCATATTACTTTAAAAAAATCAGCTTTAAGTATTATAAACTTAATGCATTAATGGTTTAGCAGTATTTTATTAAAAATAATATATGTTTATCTTAAGATTGTAGTTTTAAAAAATAATGGTTATTAAACGTATTTTTCTAAAAGTATATTCTAAAGTTTTTTTTACTGTAAAATTTATTTAATAGTTTTCTAAAGTGTTCCCTAAGTGATAACATTTTAACCTTGATATTTTTTAGCTGGTACGTACCTAATTGTCATACATAATCATAAAAGCATGCACGTTATATGTCTTTTTCTTGATCTTCACCAAATTTAGCATGATTTTTTTGCAAAAAATAATGAATATTCTCTCTCTCTCTTTTGGAGTCTGTGTCTCACCGTGTTCTCTGCTACTTACTTATAACAGTGCTAAAACAGTAAGAAATGCAAGTTTATTAAAGATTTATGGTCAAAGGGAATGAATTAGCATTATTTGGTGAAAAAAAGGTCAATCGAAACATTTTAATCAGAAATAATTTTCTTCCTAACTTTTCAATTCAAAAATACCTATAAAAACAGGATAATGATTTCGAATGAGAAGGATATTTTTTAACATAATTTTTTTTTTTTTTTTTTTTTTTTTATCTTTGTCGATAACAAATTGGTTACCGGTAAGGAGATAAGATATTTTCCTTTCTTTTTATTTGGTGCACGACTTCTCTCTTATTGATTGTGCCTAACTTGCTGTGTTTGTAACTGCAGTTAACATAAAAGACCACTCAGCAACAAATTGAGATAATTTTGAAATCATTATTATACAAACCTTTCCTTATCTACCAGAAAAGTGTAGTCGGGAAAAGAATGAAAAATATGCATACTCACACAAACGACTATCATCTGCAAGAAGAAAAAAAAAATTCTTTTATCTCGCGGGCTTTTTGTTCCAGACGTGTTACGCTTGAAAGATGTAACATATTTGGATTCAGAAATCGATTTTGTCTGGCACAGTTGCGCAATAATTCCGCACGTTTTTCTTCTTCACTTTCGTTCTTAGAAACGAGAACCAACAGATTCCAATTTTTCCCCCGCTCCATTGCTTTTACTAATAATCATATTCGTAACTGTTCATTAATGGCGAACGTTTGAAAAAAAAAAGGCAAGCCTCTTTTAGTTTGTAATTTAAGTTGAGATTAAAATCTCATCACGTGCGTAATATCGAAACGAAACAACTGAAACAAAATCTTTTTTTTTTCATCCACGGATTTTATTAATTAACCATGAAGCGTTGTGTATAATGAAAGAGTTTCAACTTACACATAAATTATAACAAGAATTTGAAGTAATTAAGAAGGAATTTGGATGGTGTATTCGAGATATAACAGGAGATAACCTTTTTTTTTAAGGTTCTTCTGTTATTTGCTGAGCTTATTAGAAAATAATTACTATTGTTCTCAGTAATTATATATAATAGAAGTTTTAATGATAAAAATTCTTTTTAAATGAACCAAGAAATGCATAAAAAAATGAAGACTTTAAAAAAAGTTCCATTTCTTATTTATTTATTTATTTTGTCGACGTGTGACGTCGTTCTTCGCGATTTCTCTTCTCTAACCTCGGGGACTTTATAATAATTTGGATTGCATAAAATTGCAATTTCTTCCCAACCAAAATGAAGCGTGATTAGATAAATTAGATGAAGATAGAAGTGAAATGAATTAGATATAATGAAAAATAAAGGAATAGAATTAATGGAAAATGAAGGAAGAAAAAAGAAAAAGACTTGATGTGTGTCAGAGAATTGTTATTCAGATTGGAATTCTTTCGTTAAATTTGTGGAATGAAGAGAGTTCCAATAAAAATATTAAGCTACATTATTCACTGTTGAGGAGAGTTGTGGAATTAGGAGTGAACTGGTAAAATAGATTTCTTATTTAAATCAAAATTAGGATTGTGAGTTAGATTGGGATCTTGGAGAGGGAGCAACATTAGTTATATTAACAGTGGTAATAAATAAAGAATTTTGTTTTGTTCTAGCGTGTCTTCAATTGGAGTTTAGCGGTTTCTGACTAATACATTAGACTGAGATACGGCACAAGGGCTCGATAATGAAGGGAAGATGTCACAAATTATAGGTTTGGTTTTGTTAACGTCGCACTAGAAGCAACACGAAGGCTATTGGTGACGGACCTCGTAATTTTGAACCTCGGTCAAGTGACGAGGCCGACAACTCAGCTGGCATCCCTGCTTCCTAGCATAAATTATATTCGTATTAGTTGAAACCGAGATGCGGTATACACACGAGCGCAAAGTTCGTTTTTTCCCCTCCCATTTTGGTGTAATTTGGTTAATCGGGCATATACTATACATCATATGAGTAATTAAATTTCCAAAGGTAAGTTTCAATAGTATTTATTTAATACATCTAATTGTGCGAATATAATATCTTCAAAATTATTTATTTTTATATTATTCAAAATTATTATGTATTCAAAATTATTTATTTGGTACTTTTCCATTTCGCCGGCGCAAGTGATAAAGTCGCCGAAAATGATACAACCGACGCCAAACGGAATAGGTGCTTACTGTGTGTTGTCGCCAATAAAGTCTGCTTAGCGAGATTTGCGCCAGCGAAATGGAAAAGTACCATTTATTTAGCACATAATATGTGTGCAAACATAAGGATTTGGAACTCATGCAGAAAATATCCGGATTAGTGCTTTTTTTTTTGGTGATGAGTTTTTTTTTGGTGAAAATGCAGATTAGCGTAACCACTTGGCGAGATTTGAAAAATCGCCAAATTTGACGATTTTTGTGCCGGAGCCTGAAGCCTTATTCGAAAGGGTTGCCACGGCTAAAGCCACCTCAGTGGAGAGAAAGCATGGTAGCCACAATGGGCAAAATATCACCAAACAATTCCTGTCGCCAAGTGGTTATGCTAAACTGCATTCCAACCTTTTTTTTTTTTTCCAAATTTCATGCATGCCAATTGCCATATTAGACCTAAATGCCGCATGTATTAAGTTGGAGAAAAATCGAACTTTGCGTCCGGGTGTATAACGTGTAAGCAAAAAACTTTTGTTACTTTGGTAAAAAAAAATTAATATATTGCATATAGTATGAAAAATTAAATATTTTACGCTAGAAATATTTATTTATAATACATTCAACTATCGAATAAATTATTAATAGAAAATTTTAAATAAGTTTTTTTCACTTCAAAAAGATTTTTTTAAAAATTAAACCCTTTAAGAGGAGAATCAGTAAGAAGTACTATGGTTATACGAAACACTTATGGGCTTTAAAATATTTCTTAAAAAATATATTACCTTTATTTGGGAATTTAATTCTCAGTTATAAAAATGATTGAAAGTTTGCTTTAACACAATTAATAAGGGTATTTGTCTATTATAGCGGCGCCCGTCAAATTATGATTACGCCAAGTCGTCGCCAAAGTAGTCAAGCCTATCTTTTGATACAACCTACTTGGCGATATTTCTTAGTCGCTTGGCGATTAATCACCAGGGGCCGCTATAATAGACAAGTACCTTAATAAGCAAGAATTGATCGCAATTATAAGTACACTAAATTACGTAAATGCCGAAGTGGATGCTCACAAAAAGGCAAATATAATTTTCGTCGTAACTAGGATTTGTCTATAAACATTCCAGATGGGTGTCTCATGAGTTAAATGAGAAACATTTACTTAATCGAGTCTTCGTATTCTCATCTCTGCTTGCTTGGAACAAAAACGAACCTTTATTGGATAATAATTGATGACGAACATTGGAATACTTACAAAAGTATCGTAAAGAAAGAACATACAGTGAGTCTCTTTTGGACAACCTACCCCCTCCTCTTCTAAACCGAGATCGGGTCTGAATAAGAGAATGTTATGTATGGGGTGGGACATCCATGGACGTAACGAGCTTTCGAAATCCAACAAAATCATAAAGATACTGCCAGCAAATTGGTGATTTAAACAAGGAACTATAAAATTTGACTGGCGATGCTCAATAGGAAGCACGTGATACTACATCATGATAATGTCATACCACATGCTACTTAGATGATTCGTCTGAAAATAGCAGAGCTAGACCAAGAAATTCTGTCGCATCCACCATAATCCCCAGATCTAGTACCCTCCGATAATCACCCGTTTTTCTCCTTGAAAGAATTTTGGAAGGAAAAAAAATTAAAAACTGAGAAGATATCAGCTAAGCACTATTTGAATTCTTCGCCCCTATAGACACGGCATTTATTAAAAATTATATTTGCAAATTTCCATCATGCTGGCGAGAGGTCATAAATAAGGACGATAATTATATATTAAATGATATTAAAAGTATTAAAAATGTATTATTTCCTTTAAAATCAAAAAGGGACAGAACTTCCTGGCAGACCTAATATAAAGAAAATGTATTTAAGGGGAACATACACACATCAATACCCATGTTTCTCGTTTTCTTAAAGTAATTTATTTAGTTAAGAGTACCAGGGCATGCGAGGAGTAATAAAGTACAGAATTTAAGATTCCATGTTTTTGTGACATAATTTTTTTTAAACATTATTAGTAAAGCTTAGAGGATTTATGTTCCTAATAATAATATTTTAATTATTTTCAAGAACTATAAAAATAATTTTTTTTTTTACATTTTCTTCTTCTTAGTTATTATGGACGGGAATTTTGAGACTTTTGTATTTTGGTACAATTTTTTTTAAAAAGGAATTTCTTATATATAAATAAAATATATTTTATTCTTCATTTATAAAACAATACACAAAAACTTTTTTTAATGATATCACAATATATCTCCTTCGAAAAAAATTATAAAACTGTGGTGACTGGTGATCGCTCACCATTCCAACTTGCCGTCACTCTACCACTGTGAGAACGAGCCGGCCACTCTGGTAACACAAGCCAGCTGAAGTTTATTGAAGAAGTGAAATCAATTTCTTCTATTGCTATTTAAGGTAGCACTGAAAAGTAGACAGAGAGGAATCGCGGAGGAAGTAACCCGGCTCTCTCTTCTATTTTGGGCTTTCTTCTTTGTTATTTTGTTAGCTGATTAGGTTATCAGCTTATGTGTTCTTCTTTTAAATGTTTTTAATAAACTTTTGTTGTTAGAATATGAGTTTACCGATCTTCTTGTTTAATATTTAGATATCTTCTGATTAGGAGTCCGATGGGCTCACCACCATATTGGTGACCCGGACGTGATCTTAGACTCATGCATTTAGCATCATCTGAAAAACCACTCTTTTGTGATGTCTCGACTGGTACTGTACGTCTTTACATCACAAAGCCTTTTCGAAAAGAAATTTTTGTCAGCATTCATAACTTGTCACACCCTGGAGGTAAATCTACACAGAAGCTGGTTTATTTCAGATTTGTGTGGAAGTCCATGAACAGGGATTGCGCATTTTGGAGCAAACACCGCATTGCTTGTCAAAAATTTAAGATTCAGCGTCACAGGTCCGAATTAGGTAATGATCCTCTTCCATCTACCCGATTTTCTCACTCCCACAATGAAGTTGTAGGACCATTCAGTCCAATTTGAGGGATATCATATATATTGATCTGTGTTGATCGGTTCACAAGGTGGCCAGATACATTTTCGATCCCGGATCAGGTATCTGACACCTTAGTCCGTGCTTTTCTGTACGGAGGCGTTGCAAGATTCGGGATTCCTGAAAAAATCACGGTACTTTTCTGTTAAAGGGGGCCGTTGGCGATGGTTAATTTTTTTTCGCCAAATGAGAGTAATATTACGGGCAATTGCAGTAGTACTGCGTTGGGAGAGAGGTGACAAAGCGATTTGGCGATTTTCTTACGGCCCCCTTTAATGGAAAAGTACCAAAATCACTTCTGATCTCCGCACCAACTTTCAAAGCAATCTTTTTGCAAAACTTTGCAATTTTGGAAACTTTATGGATACCTTTACAGAAGCATAAAAAATTTTTAAATGTGAAATAGCTCTCATAGTGAAATAATTCTTTTTTTTTTTTTGTCAAATGTTACCTAAATATAAATATAATAGCCCTCGTGTTATATCTAGAGTGACGTTAGTAGGAACAAACCAACAAATGCAAATACATTTCAAAAATCATGCCCATATTCAACTAAGAGAGTAAAAAAATCTTCTGACTAAAAATTAGTTTAATAATTCTATAGAAAGAATGAAATATATCATAATTAGACACACAAAAAAAGGTCTAAGCTCAACTAATAATTTTAAAACATATATGTAACAAAAACAAGAGTCTTAAATACGGTATTTTGCAAGTCGGGACTGAAAAAGATGGCAACTTAATGGAGATGTTCAACACAGATTCGACTTTGAAAGTTTTCAGTAATCAGGAAGAAATCATTTTTTTTTAATAATTTTTCCAAGATAGAATAGAGGACCACTGGAAAGTCACGGATTATTTCATTTAGAAGGTAATTTAGAAGAATGTTGGGAATTCTTCAATTTTTATCAAAATAGGAATATGTTTCTTATGTTTATAAAAGTTAGTGACACACTAGAAAAGTTTTGACAATTTCCATGATTAAAGTAAACAATTCCTTTATTCATAATTGCTTCTGTATTCCTTTATGACAGGAATGAGTTTTTGAAAATTGTTTGCGTGTTCAATGTATTAACAGCTTTCGCTAGATAATGATTACTCACCAAAAGAAAATTTCGCTTATCTTAAACATAAACAGACTGATACCGCAATATTTGTTGAGAATAGGCATTGTGATAAGATCGGATAACTGAAGATGAAACTTTATATAATTAAAGTTCAATTTGATAGACTCGTGTGTGAAAAAAGAAAAAAATAATAATTTCGGTTACCAAGAGACATTTATTTTTTTAAAAAAATACCGTAATATGATTCTCCTTTTACAATTATTCCTTTCGATATTTAAAAATAAATAGGATTTTTTAGGATGAATTAGAGAGCTGTTGAAACGCAGTTTAATACCCATCCTTGGCGATAAAAAGATTAGTAGCTGTAAAATTTTTTTTTTTTTTTTTTTCATTTGGCGCTCCGCGGCTCATCTACGTTTCTCTAAAAAAATCATCCAATTTAGCGATTTTCAAAATAACGCCAAGGGTAGGGGATAAACTGCATTTCAACTGGCTCTTTACATTTATAATACATTTAGAATTAAAATAGTTAAGATATTTTTATATGTCTGAGGAAAATTAATTTGTGCGATTCCTTATTTAAAAAAAAAGTATTTCATTTATTTCTTACAAAGAAGAAATAAACAAAAAACTGTTTGGGAAACCTTCCGATACATTAGCAATTTGAATACTTTTGGTGAATGTTTTGATCTGTTTCAGTTCTAAAGAGTGTTAATAATTGAACTTAGTTGTGTCCCTGATAGTTAATAAATTTGTTTAATTGTTAAATTGGTGGTGGAACTCGAATACTTTAACAGCTGGATCTTGCTTTTAAAGCCTGTTTTGTGTACAGTACCCCTTCTATAATCCTGCTCTTAACCTTTCTGACCTTGCCTGTAATCCGCTGCTTTTACGTAAGCATATACAAAAAAAGGCACCTATTTCGACGAAATAATGTAGGTTATCAACAAAGTAGTATATTTTTTGTAGTTTTAGTTATTTCCCGTATTTTAAAACGTTTTTATTTATTTTACTTGATGTGTGTGTGTGAGTGTCATCAAATTTTCGATCGTTAGTTTAACCAACTTCCCATCAAGCTAGAGCTCTGAAACTTTGGGAATCGTTCTTACTCGCCTAACAATGCAATATTTAGACATTTGCGACCAGTTTCAACTAATATTTTCTTTAATAATGCAATTTAGCCCAACCACTTGGCGCGATTTCAAAAATTAGCACCAAACTTGGCGATTTTTTTTGTTTGGCTGAACGTAAGTCCGTAAAACGGACCAGGGTAGCCACATTTGGCAAAATACCGACAAATAATTCTTGTCGCTAAGGGTGGTTGGGTTAAAATGCATTCCAATCATTTAATTTACCGGATGAATTAATTAATTTTAGTTAGTTTTAACGTTGTTATGTATTTCACTTGGCGTATGCCTGTCTCTGCGTGTATCAGTGTGTCATGAAATTTTCTATCATTAATTTAACCAACTTCCTATCAAGCTAGAGCTCTGAAATTTTGGGAACCCTTCTTACTTGTCTAACAATGCCATATTTAGATATTTGCGACCAGTTTTAACTAATATTTCAATAATTTTTTTTAATAAACTTTACCACCATATAAAAACGTTGGTTTTTATCTCGAATTATTTAACATTTTATTTGCATGTACTGCATTAATTTTTACGCAATAATACATAGCTTTGGCTGTATGAATGTGTTGTTATAAATGATTTCCCAGTTATTCAGCGTTCTCGGAAATCCTGCAGTGCTGTAATAAAATAACTACTGAGTTACCAAGAGAATATTGTATATTAAAGCTTAACCTAACCTAGAAAGGACCTTTTTCACAAATTCCATTTTAACACAACCAAACGCCCCCCCCCCAAAAAAAAAAAAAAAAAAAAAAATGGCAATAGTTCTTTAAAAACAGCTGAATCGCAACGTTGTCATGCAAAATTCTTTTTAGGTTATTCTCAAAAAATTGTAAGGTGTATTTTTTTTTTTTTTTCAAATACTCTTTAAGGCATTTTTGAATTATTTTTAAGTTACTCAAATCATGTTAATCATTAAAAATGTTCACACAAGACTTTTTTTTTTTCAAGCAATATTGATTCTGTAAGATATAAGATGAAAAATGTAATATAAATTTTTGATTCAATGAAAATCATTATCTTTTACACAGCAGAACAAGATGCATGATTCGAGTCAATTACAGAAATTATATTACAATTGACTTTAATCAGATAAAGAAGTTATTCAAAATCTTCATAGCATGAAAGGATAAGAGAATGTAAAACGTTACTTTTTTATGTTCCTTATCTGTTGCGAAAGTGCATAAAAATATACACAGTGATCGTCTTGTTGACCCGGAAAGAATCTTTCCTGCATAATGTGTGTGACTTTTAAGAGGGAGAGGGCCCATTCCACTCCTTTCCTTTCATAATTTCATTTAACAGACAAAATAACCTGCCTGAACAGGAAGTCCCAATCGAATTTAAAAACATTTATTTTGTTGTTTTACTTCAAAGTTGTTTGATGTGGTCAAGCACAGAATCGAGTTATCTGTCTCATTGTTAAGTCTTTAGCCTCTCTCACACAATTTGAATTTGATTCTTGAAAGATAATATTTAGTTTATTTCTGATAAAAGACTAAATAAGCACGAATAATAAACAAACACAGTTAAACCTTATGAACTTTTTAATGAAAAAAAAAAAAAAAACTTTCGATTATGTGCCTCTACTGTGGATTTTTCTGGATCTGCCACTAATTCTACGGTTAAAGTCGGAAATAGGGTGTCCCCTAGGCGATTGGCGACTTTTGGGGGCAATAATGATTTAAACGTGGTTATTTTTATGATAATCCTCAATGTTTACGTCACGCACGTTTGGCGACCTATCTAAGAAGTCGCCAATCGCCTAGGGGACACCCTATTCCCGACTTTAACCAATAAATAATAATAAAATAAATAAATGTAGGCATTTACACACACACATATATATAGTACTTTTCCATAATACCGGTGAAAGCGATAAAGTCGCCAAAAATGATACACTCAGCGCCAAACGGAATATAAATTTATTTAATGATTTCCTACCATATTGATGCAATCCTCATCATTGACTATATTTTATAACATCGAAAACACATTTATGAGCAATAATATATAAATACATAAAAAAATAAACAAACATCTCACCGTGAACTTGCTGCGAACGAACTCTCACGATTTCTAACAGATGTTACTTTTGCGGGAACGATAAACTTTGTTTATTACCATAAATTACCATCCCAGGAAAAATAATATGTAAGTTTAATGTTCAAACAGAATTTTAAAATTAAAATAAGCACCGTTTATTTATACAAAAACAAGATTTATCAATATCAGAATAAAATAAACTTAACAAATGGCCATCAATGTCGTTTTCACACTCTGTTCTAATTCACGTCTTTCAATGTCGCTATCTTCATTTTCTTTTCCCATGGTGTCTAATTTAATAAATTTGATGCAATCGAGTAATTTCGGACCGATTGCCGTGTTTTATTGGCCCACAAGGCAACCGTATATATGGCTTACTGTGTTTCTATACTGAGAGAGAGTTCGAACTTGTTTTGTTGCTTTTGCAAAACCTGAGCCCTTATATCAGGCTAAAATGTCACTGCGAAATTTATAGTAAATGCTTGTTTCGTTTGTGCGTAACATTCGATCTAAATTAGTGAATGATTTATGGCGCAAGAGCCAAATCTGGATAAGCAGCGTCTCAAGCATTCGTTGATAATTCCACAAGTTTTCCCTCCAATAGAAAAAAAAATTAAAAATTATAAAGAATTACACAGTTTTAGAGAAGAATTGTAAAATGGACAAAATCTTAAATGTGATCTAAATTAGCGAAGTTTCAAAGACTGATAAAATAAAATTCCATCACATTCGCTACCCCGACAGAAACGCCGTAGACATTTAAGTTTCAACTTTTAAATACATATAAAGCCGCTGTTTATCTACCCGAAATTACGGTAGATATAATTTTGGATGGGCGATATTTCTTAAATGTTTATGATCTATTTATTATAAAAAGAAAGAAAAAAAAATTATGATTTCTCCTATTCTGTTAGGATATCAGAATTATCGAGATTCGTATACAAACATAAGAGCAAGTGAAATGAGTGAGAAATTATTGAAAAAACCTCAAGGAAAGTGAACAATTCAAAAATAGACTTTATTATTTTTATTTTACAAAAATTGCTTGACAGCAGCTTATATGAACCACCAACACTAACCTTAAAGAATAATAGTAATTCACTTGATAAATAATAACCGAATCATATTTGAAGTTCTCATTACACAATGTATTCTGTTTTGGATAACATTATTTGGCCAAGTATGAACACATACGAGTATATGTATCGGCAATTACATTTCAGATGCGGTTACAGATATGAGTTCTTTTTACACTATTTTAAATTTTAATAGAAACGCGATTTCAGAAACATTTTGAAAATTGAGAGATTGTTCTTTTCGAAAATTAAAAATGTTTCTGTTTTCGATAGCGAATTTTTTCCTAAAATAGTATATGTTAAAATGTATGAATTGTATTAATTATGCTAACACATGCATTGTAAATATTTAAAAAGTTCCCTTAGCCTACAAGACTTCATGTTCAAATACATCATATATAGATAGTCTGTTACTATATTATTACATAGTTCAGTCACAGATATTCCTATTCAAATACGTTATTTTTTGTTCAGCTAGGTTTCTTTTTTTTTCTATTTTAGTCAATGTTAGCAATAATATAAAATGTAACAGAAAACTAACACAACACAATTTCGTGCTGCCATCTACCATTCAATTAAAGAACTACTAAAACTAAAGAAGGGATAACTGATTATTAATAAATACAAAAATTAAAATCCGATTCCTGGAATTTAAATATGTGCATTCACTTTATTTTTCATTTCTGTTAAGGGTTATTCAAAAGATTCATCGGATTTTAAAACTCCAAATTTTCATTTATAAACGACACATAATGATAAGTAATATATGAGTGCTAAGGGAATTTTTTTTTTTTATAAGTGGATGTTTTTTTACAAGTGTTCGATATAACTTCCTCCTGTTACATAATGTTAATCCCTGCCAAACACATTATAAAGTATCAATGGTTATTGATGTGCAGCAGCAGAAATTCATAGGTTAATTTCAAATAAATTTGTGAGTAATGGCGGTTCATACTCTTTTACGAATCCTTAAAGGAAGATATCGATGGAGTAATATCAGGTCACTTAGATGTCCAACTGTATTACATTAAGTGATCTGGTCCACTGCGACCGATTCAACGGTGAGGTAATTCCGTGAAAGTTTCTGAAACAGCTTTCGTAAAATAGCTTCACGAAGAACACACAAGAGCTATCTACGAGTATTTTCACAATATAAAACTTGCATAGTTTTCCTTTGTATTCATGTATTGCTTTTCATTCTGAGTCGTTAATTTCTGAAAATATGGAATTTTCAAATCGGACATATCATTTTAATAACTTTGTGTGTATGTATATATATATATTTCTTAGTAACAAAATCAATTTCTTATTTTCTTCTGTTTCAGTGAATGTCAGATGTAGGGTGATATTTTTCTGGAATATAATGTATTGTATGGATATCTGTATTGGTATACAATGCTTTTAATATACAATTAAAGTAAATTAAAGTTAAATAACTCTCTTTCCTTTACCTCTAAAATTTACATACATATCATGTATTTTTAATGCAGGCGAAGTTCAAAAAATTATCTTTTGAATGTATATACGCATGATAATTGATATGAATATACAAAAAAAAATCTAGCTAAAATATTCAATATCTATTCTATCATTTATACTTCTTAATGGCGTATATACTTAGTTAAGAATAAATTTTTAATATTTTCCATTCTTTGAAAAGCATTAATATCGAAATTGATTTTATTAGTTTCTTCTCAATGTAACTTAATTTATGAAAATAACACATCTTTAAATATTTATTAAAAAGAAAATTACTTACTGAGACTTTAGAAGAAAAAATTGAATAATTACGCCTTCTCTAAGCAGAAATAATAAAAGTAATCGAATGCTTCTGTTTCAGGAGGACAATCTTAATAATTCAGGAGGAGATAAGTTATTTAAACATATATCTTCAACAAAATTTCTTTTACTTAGCATCAAACACACCCATTGCAAAGTCTTGATAACAGATCAAGGAATGGTAATGAACTGTGACTAGGAGCAGAAGAAACATAAGACGATAAGTGCAAGATATCACAGAATATCATATTCCAGGTAAAACAACAAAGAAAATCAGGATAAATTGGCTGTCTCACAATCCTTTCCGTTAACTATATTATTTTAATAATTTACTTCAAGTTCTACCTAAAGTTTATATACAGTTCTAATTAAATTGCATAACTAGATTTCTTGGTTTCAGAAGTGTATACATGTTGTTACGAAAAATATTTTCCTCTCTGGGTGCGTGTGCGGGGAGTGGAAATCAAGTCCAACTCGGAGGATAATAACAAATGGCGATTTATTCGTAAATCTTCAAGACAAAACACAGGTTTCACAGCTTGGACAATAACACATACACAACACTTGCACAATTCAATGACACAGATACAGGAACAAAACACACATTAAGTACAATCACAGTTATTACAGCAACATTAAGCTCACCAGCTTATTACTCTTCACAGCGGGCAACCTCCGAAGAAATATTCTGCATTCCAGGACAGGCTCCGACGATTTCCAGCAAATATACGTTGCTTCTTCGCAAATTCACCCGACACGCTCCACTTCAAGTGCCGACAACGTTAAGTTGATGCCCCAATTGATCTCCTCAACAGTCTCCAAAGACAGACTCTACGAACAGTTCCGCTATATTCAGGCCAATCTCCAGCAGATTCACTCGGTCACGATTCCTTGACCGGCCTACAAATCAGACTCCACAGACAAACTGATTCCGTACAAGACCGATCCCTCAGAATGACTCTTGGCGTATTTGTACCATACCGGCCAGGCTTGACATCACTTGGGAAAATCCACGAAAAGTTCGAAACTTTCTTCCCGTTCGATTTTTCGCTCAGTTTCCAGCACCCTCGAGTACTTTCCATTGTCACCAAGGTGAAGGGGTCGTTGATTAAACTGTCTTTTATCAACTGGTGACATCTCTGAAAATTGACTTTTTCCTTTATAAGAGAAACGTTGCAAGGAAGTATATACTCATGTTCGTAACAATATATATTACATATATACACACACACACTTCGAAATGCATAAATATATATTTCGCAAGAGGATTTGGGAATGTCTTGTAATATTTCCTTCTGTTGTCACCGGCGAACTTAATCAGGGAATCGCAAAATTACTCAGTAAAATGGTGAGAAAGTCAGATTATTATCAAGTTCCTTTACCAACACTTAATACGTGCCTATTTCTACCATAGCCGGTCAAATGATCGGACTTTATGTTTCCTGATTGAATGTATGAAATATGGATGTTAGGAAGTAAATAAACAAATTAACTTTATTATAATTAAACAAAATTATATATTGTCAATTTCTATTACAAACACAAAGAATAAGAATTTTTAATTTATTGCTCATCGCATTTTTTACATATACAGGGTGTCTCCACTGTACATTTTCCGAAAACCTATTTTTCACATTTAGAACAAATTTTGGAGGGTTTTATTTTCGTTATAATATCCTATTTGACACGTCTTACGTTGATAAGAATCTGTAGTTAGATTTAGGCAGCGATCCTTTTGTATTTGTTCATTCTTTTGGTTGTTCACGGGCTTCTCGAAAATTGGAGGCAAGTTCTACTACTAACTGGAATAAAAAATCTTGTCTCGAGATATTTTCTCCAGTCGTTTGCTTGTACAAAATCCAAGCCTTTATGCCAGTTAAATCAAGGAAATTGAAAAATACTTGGAGTGGCCATCTGCAAGACTTAGATTATGTGGTATATTTCCTCACCATTTGATCGGTCATGTCTACATCAAATTTAGTTTTATTGCAATATGAAATGGTCTCAGGTAAACGTTTATCATTGTTTTCAACTGTTACAAATTTATGTTTAGAACTAAATAAACTTTTTTTGTTTACTTTTATAAATAGTAAGAGTACAAGTATCTGTTGTAAAAATTTCTGATGAAAAGCGTTCCATATATATCATCTTCCTTTTGCTTCGCAATTATTGGTAATTCCCTTTTATTTGAGCGGATAGTTTCAACTGACGTAGTTTTTTTCGTAGTATTAGCGTAGTAATTAACAGCAGTTTAGTTTAGTTTTTATTAAAGCCGCACTAGAAGCAACACTAGGGCTATTGGCGACGGACCTCATAATTTTGAACCTGTTTTCCTTTTTTGTGGAATCGATTCCAAGAAGCAGGGAATGTTATATGTCGACCAGGACAAGGTCATCAACATGTTACCACAGCAACTAAAGACCGATATGTCCTGTTAACGGCTCGTCCAGATAGAACAGGCAATGCTACTCAGCTGTAAAAACAATTGATTTTGTAACGGGACAAAGGATGTCAGGCCAAACAGTCCAAAATAGGCTTCATCAAGATGGTTTCTATGTAGGCCAATAGTTGACCTAAAGACACCACGCAGCCCGAAGAAGATAGGCAGCTAAACATCTAGATTGGATTTAAATGCTGTTTTTTAACGAGACGGATAAACTCTTGTGTGTGACACAAGACGTGATTTGATATGGAGAGAAAGAAGCATTCGAAATAATCCCACATACCTTCGGGAAAGATCACATCACAGATGAGAAAGTTTGATGGTATGGTCTGAAATCTGCATAGGTGGACATGAGGACCTATATATAATATGGAATAGCACTTTTGATGGCCAAAATTTATGCAGACAAGATATTGAGACCTCATTACGCTGCACCCATTGGTGTTTCCTTTCTTTTAATGGATAATGCTTTATATAGCTCGTCTTGTGCGGAACATGTTTGAAGCTGAAGCGATATAGCGTATGGAGAGGCCAGCATGTTCTCCAGACCTGAATCCAATTGAGCATGTTTCAGGAGCACTTAAATTTCTTTTCATTAAAATAACTTCATTTTAGTATTTTAAGCCTCTCTCAAACCCATGGACAACAGAAGCATGCTTCCAGAGTATCTAATAGCAATTCAGCCTCTCATCTCTCTAGTAAAAAAAAAAAAAAAAAATTCTCTTCTAATTTCAGCAGTCCTCATCTGCTGAATTCACATTCATTTTATGCTTTAATAGCAATTTAACTACTTATAGAAAAATCTTAAATAATGGAAATTTTAAATTCATTTTATGATAAAAGTGTACATTTTTAATTTTAAAGAAACAGGCAGCCCATTTAATGAAATTTCAGTTCCATCATCAGAGGAAATGTTAAATTGATTGTTAGTAATTTTCTCTTTCAGACAGAATAATGTTTTAGAATGAACAATTTTTCATTTAAATTGATAGGGAACAAATTCTAGAGCATTATACTAACAGTTTAAAAAAAAAAAAAAAAAAAAAAGGAAGGAAGTGACAATATTCCATTCTTATCAAAAACTTAGAAAATTGTATTTGCAAATATAAAAGCAAATACATATTTTAAAAAAAAGATACAAAGAAAATAAGTATTAGAGGCAAAACACTACAGGGTATCTAACATTGAATCTGGTTTTGTCTGATAATGTATGAAGTTCTTCACTATCAATAAAAGTTACTTTTTTTATAGCAATTTTAGCTTAAATATATATAAAGGTATTTTGTATAATTTCTTACTTAGAAATATTAAATTAGTTAATATGCCTTTAAATTTTCAAAATAATTTAAATAAATTCTATTCAAAGGCTGATTATCATGTTAACTTTTTAAAAACAAATTTAAATTATGAAAATTATAAAATAGATTAATTTTTAAGATTATAAATTAGAATACATTTTTCTGCCATTATTAAACAATTCTTTTTGAAGCATTTGTTTAGTTTTTAAAAAGGACTTTCAAACATTAATATTATATTTCATTTTTTTAATTTTCTTCAATTTTTAGTTATTTCAATTTCTTATTTCTGCTACTGACACTTTTAGAAAATATCATCAATAATTTTTTGTTCAATTTACTTGATTTTGAAATTTATCTATTGTAAATAGCATTTTTTAAGTTAAATCTGTATCTTTTTCATTTTTCTTTATTTGCAAAGATTTACTTGCATATTTATATTGCTTGGTATGTATTATTTTGTACTCATTACTATAAAAATGATTTTAATGTTTATTTACATTTAAATTTATAAATATATAGTTTTTTTTAAGAAGAATATATTACTTTACCAATATATTTGTATACCAATTTTACCTTTAGTAAAAAATGTTTAAAATCAAGTAATAGTGTACTTTAGTTACTTTTCGTTCTACAACCCTTAGAATAATCCTTGATATGAATGGAGACAAATGATATGAAAATAGTGTTAAGTCATTATGGATTTCTTTAAAAAAATATCAAGATTGAATGTAATCAAAAAAGTGCAAACACACAATCATAGTACATGGTAAATTTACTTTCCCATTACATTACAAAGCATAAAAATATGAAAATTCAAGATATGTTGATATGCTTCATCTTAAATAATTTATATTGATCTTTATAACAGTGAAAACTTCAAAAATCTGTAGCTATACATTTTAAATTTCCATGATACAAAATAATGTTTGTGTACAATACAGTCAAATTTAATTTTCATTAAAAAATGAGGGAGAGGAAAATGATATGAGGGAGAGGAAATTGTCAAAAAAAAAAAGTTTTCTTATGAATCAGTTCTAAAATATTATAAATCACACAGAAACTGTAAACATTTCTGATAAATTTTAATATAAGTTAAATGATAACTATCGATTTCAATCATTTTCACAGAAAGTAGAAACTTGTAATTAATATGTACGAGTTTTTCTAAGTAAAATTTTCTTCTAGAGGTTTCATTTCAAATTATACATATATCTTTATATAAAAAAATTCTTGTTTAAAAATAATTGAAAATATGAACATATTCAATGTATTTTTTTTTATCAAGGCAAGTTCAGTAGAACAGAAGTATCAAAAAGTTTTAATAACATTTATTTGTTGTTATTAATAAATTAATAACAGAAAACTAATTCAAATATACCGAAATTATGAACTTGATTGGAGAGCATTACTTCATAATATAAATTGATATTAGTCTTGGAAATGTGACTGTATTTTATGGTACATTAAAAGGAATTTTTTTTAAATAAAAATTGTTTACAAGTCCTACACACTGAAAAATAATTTCAAATTACTGTTAACAAAATGTTTGTCCTTATCTTGCATCAAGCAATAAGATAACACAATGAAAAGAATCCCCAGTAAAAGAAAAGCAATATAACGAAAGATTAAAAATGACATCTTTATTCAATGGTGTAGAGTGGACTGATAATAGGGATCAAATTAATAGTTATCTAAACAAGTCACTGTATAGAATTTGTCAATCTTACTAATTGAGAGAATCAATACAGAAGCCAGCTATCTACTGGATATAATACTGTACACGAAAAAAACTATAAAATTAGCAATTTAATTACATTATTAATTCAGGAGTGTTTGAAAGGAATGCTGACAATGTTAGGAACAATTGTGTTAAAAGGTCTATGTTCATAAAAAATAAATAACACTTTTGATGAAATGAATTTTTAATAAAGTATTTAAAATCTACATGAAGTCAATGAATAGCATTTAATATTGTTCTTTATAGATGAAACCTCAATCCACCATCAAGCCTTATAACTTCGCCATTCAACATGGGAATTTGTATTATATTTTCGACTAAATGAACAAATTCTTCTGGTCTCCCAAACCGTTTAGGGAATGGTGTCATATCCGATATAAATTTCACAACTTCCTCAGGAAGAGTGCTATTTAATTCAGTGTCCATAAATCCTACAAATAAAATATTAATAATTTAGACATACAATTTAAAAAATAAAACAAGGGTATTAGTAACTCTGAATAAAAGTTTTTATTTTATTTATTTATTTTTTTATTATAAATATGTAATTTTCCATTGAATTAAAATTTAAAAATTATATTATACTTCAAATTTAATAAAAAAATTACTTTTCCGTATTGAATCAGCAGATAAATATTTTACAAAATAAGAGCCATGTAATACTGATACAGATATTTTACATAGACCTAAAAAAAATTAATTTTCTATATTTTCTACAAAAACAAATGCTTATTAATTTTGAAAGAAACTTTATTTCTAATTGCTACTGTTTTTCTTTCTTTCTTTTTTAAATTTTATAAATGAATATTTAGAATGTCTGCTCAATAAATATAACTGAGGGCACAGATATATTGAATAGTAGTTTATGTCACATTAAAAATCTTGTAAAGGAGATCTTTTTAATAATGTTTTAATGCCAATTTGAGGAGGAGGAAAGAATCACAAAAACTAACAAGAATAAAAATTAAATCAGAGTTGCATGAAATTTAGGCTGCAATGATAGCAATTGTTAGATTACATATTTCATCAAGCATTCCTTTTACAAGGCTATGCCTCTTGCACATTCCATCAATAATTTTAGCTTGCACTGCAGAATGATTTATTATTATTATTTTGGTAATCTTTTTTACCTGCAAATCTTGAGAACAACTAACAGCAATTGGAGCATACTATGACATTTGGAATCAAAATTTTCAGAATTATTTTTCACAGCCAATTTGCTATTCAATTTCACCAGATGGTTCCTAGCAGCACTGACAAAACACTTGCTGAATTGTATTGCAGATTTTGAGCATGAACAGTTTTTATTCAACTTGACATATTTTAAAAACAATTAAAATATTACACTCACAAAATGTGATAAATTTAACAACATTTTTTACGCCAAAAATTTATTTTATTTTTTTAAATGAAAACTGAAATCTTATTTTGACAGTTTATTAAATTAATATCTTTTTTCTACAAAGTATATGGAATATTGGAAAATCCTACATTGATGTGACATACAATCTACTCCTCATGATGAAAAAAATCAGAATTAGGTTAATAAATTGAGAATAAAAATACAATTATTATTTCAGCTAGAATAGATTTCACTGATTGCAATGGGATATTTAAATGCTTGCTTTTAAATACCTGGAGCTATCGTACAGACTCGAATACCGTGTGATGACAAATCTCGAGCTATAGGTAAAGTCATAGAGACTAGTGCATGACAACTGGCAGAGAAAGCTCCTTGTCCAATAATGCCTTCATAAGCAGATATACCAGATGTATTGATTATAACACCTCTTTGACCTTCTTCATCTGGTGTATTTTTTGCTAGCATCTCAATAGCCAACCTGTTGACATTGAAAGTACCAACGGTATTAGCCTATAAAAAAGAAAAAGTAATTATAATACATAAAATATCAAACTTAAGATTTTAATTTGCTTATGATATAATTTTTACAAAAATGTAGACACTGTAATTTACAATCTCTTAAGTAGTTTTTCATTTACAGCAAATGACTGTAAAAGATAAAGTTACAAAATACTTCATATAAAAATGTTAGATATCCATTTCTTTTTAAATAAATACAATAGAAAAGATAAAGATTTTTATTTGCAATCAAAAGTTTTCTTACAAAAACACTCCTTACAGGCACTTTTGAAATATCATAAATATTTAATGATTTATCAAAAACATTAAAATTCTAAAATAAAATGTTTAAATGCTTAAAATTTATTTTAAAAAAAGCTTTGAGGGGAAAAAACTGTGCAAATTTCTTATTTTCAGCACAATTAATCCTACCTAAATTAAAAATACATAAACCTATCGAAAGGTACCAACCTATTTGAATGTACATATTTTACATGATGGTACATTATACATTCAGGTATTTGAAAAATAAATTTTATTAGGACCTTGAATAAGTTCTTGTTGTTTCCTGCAATGGCATTACCAGGACTATGTGCATGTAATTTCAGATGGCAACACATTTATAAGGAAGTACTGCTGGTGTGCTTTAACTTCAGTGTATGTGTTAGTTCACCAGTGTAAACAACATTTTTTTTTTTTGCTTAGTTCTAAAAATGCTGAGTTTTGTGCCAATTAAAGAGTAATTGCAGGCAATTTCATTACATTTTTATTCAAAAGAAATCTACTACTGAAGCATACAGAATTCTTGTTGAGACTTATGGTGAGCATGTTCCACAGGAAACGATACATAGAGACTGGTTTCGACACTTCAAAAATCATGCCTTTGATCTTGGAGATAAAGAACACTTCTCACCATCTGGCGGGACAGCAGGATATAATTTATGATGAGATGTTCAAACTGACAAAACTATCAAGGGAGATTGCTATTGAATGCAATCAATACATTTTAGCTGAGCCCTAAAAGAAAAATTGCCACTTATACAAGCAGAGACAGGGCAAGGTGATTTTGTAACATGACAATGCTCCACCACATGTTGCAAAACAGAAGAAAACCTACATGGAAATGCTCAAATGACAAGCCCTGCCCACCAGCCATAGCCCTTCCAATTATCACTTATTCTGTTTGATGGCACATGGCCTGGCTAAGCAGCACTTCCATTCTTATGAAGATACCAAAAAATGGTTTGATTCTTGGATAGCCTCAAAAGACATGTCTTTTTTCCGACATGAAAATCATATGCTGTCAGAAAGATGGTATTGTCAAAGTGATAGGCAATACTTTGAGTGACATGTTTTTTTACCACACACTTTTAATAAAATATTAATTTTCATAAAAAAACATTAAGATCTTATTCAAGATCCCAATAAAATAACATTTGTTTTATAATCGAATAATGATTTAGGAACAAATCAGTTATCTAATATAAAGGGATAAGGAGGAAAAGTGGAATCTATATTTTTCTCTTACTTTGAGGTAAGAAAGAAGCATTTAATTAGTTAAAGTAAGAAAAAATAGTTATAAAAATACATTAACTTTAAATTCATACATTTTAAATTTATGATATACAAATACTCCTAAAATAACTTATCTATTTTTAAAACATACTTGTAAAATGCATTCCAGGTCTTTAAGTTTTTGAGGCTGGTCTTTAAGAAAATTGTAGATTTTGAAAGCAGTACTCAATCCAGCACAATTTATAACAATGTCCAATTTTTTGAAATTTGACTGAACTATTTCCATAGTATTTTTGACATCACTTTCCTTACTAACCTAAAAAAAGTGGTCATGAATTTAATATACATAGAAATTGTTTAAACTAAATTTGACAAGAAAAAAAAAGCTCCCTATTTTAATATTATTATAAGATACAGCACAAATAATTTTTTCAGAAATACAGAATAAACTTCGCATTAGTTATCACTTCTTGCTTATATATTATAGATCAATTAATCACAGCACCATCAAAACAGCCAAGTTTGAAAGAAAAAATTATAAATCATATAATTCAGATTTTAAAAAAAGGAGTTGAAAACGCATGAGAAAAGAGCTACAAGAGAACTGATTATTATTAATAATTAAGGACAATTTCATCAAAATATAGACAAATGAGATTTTTATGAGTATACAAAATAAATTTTAATACTAGTTTCATAAATGCAGCACACAATTGTCAGTCTTTTACACTTATGTAAATTCTTTTTACACTTATGTTTCTTCTTCATTCTCTAAGTACTTTTTAGAAGTTCAAAAACTATTATGTACATCTCCTCTTTTAATAATTTTAAAATTCTTTCTTTATTAACTAAACAAAATATCCCCACAGATGATATTAAAATCTATTTCATAAATCTCATTCATATCTATTATTTAAAATGCCATTTCAGCTAAAAAAAAGTTTGCTAATTATCAATTAATCATTATTGAAAAACTTTTCTATTTAAATTTGTCAGAAATCATAAAAAAAAATTCAACACTCTCTCTGCATTCATGCAGAAAAGATTTCAAATTATTTAGTATCAACAGATACTTAATATAGAGAAATAATATGCATTCAAAAATACATATTTGATTTACAAATTTCCTAACAAGCACAGTGAAACCAACTTAAAACACAGCAAAAACCTGACAATTCTTTATAACTTACTGATACTATTGATTTTTCTAGATTACATTTTTTTGCACAAATAGCAGCAGTGTGTAAATGAAACATTAATTATACTTACTATACATTCTGGTGAATAACATGCACCTATAATTTCAAACTACATTAAAAAAAAAAATTTAAGGTATATTCTTCATACAACATATATCCTTTTCTTTACGAAGAAATCTGAAATATACTTGTACAGTTCTCTTATCTTTTGAAGTCATTCATTCAAAGTATTATCCAGGCTTTCAAACAATGGTAAACTGAATTGACAAGTGATAAAAGGAACAATATGTGAAAGGGGATGGGGGGAACGTTTCAGGAAATAAATAATCCTGCAAACAGGATAGGCTATATTCAATGCAGTGGTGTTTTTAGAATGTTATTCTAGATTTTTGAGAAAAGAGGGAGAGAATTTTGGGTAAAAAAAAAAAAAAGGACTTTCAACCAGAATGAATTCACAGAATTGGACATTTTCTCTTTTTCCAGTCATCTGTAGCCTTGATTTTAAAGTGAACATTTAAGGTTTTAGTACATAGCATTTGCTTTAGTCAAAATACAATTGATCTAGTGTTTTAGTTAGTAGTAAATATGTGTTCTGCCAAACAAAACAAACATAGTGCTGGTTTCAAATGCAAAATCATTCAATTTTGAAAAAAAAAACATGCTGCACCTAGGATATTGTTGAAAATTCTATACATGAATTGAAGAAAAATAAAATTACATAATTAATATAATGAACATTATTAATCTGATGTGAAAGAAACAAAAACAGTTCTCATAAAACCAACAATCCATGAAAAATCTAACTTCACAGTAGTGCTTTTCTGCTTAGTAGGTGGTACAAAATTAAAACCTACGGTTTCGGAAGAAGGATGCTGAAACGTAATTTGTCAAGTGGTGTTTTCATTCACATTCATGAGAAAGGACAGATGGATGAAAATGGTGTACAATTTTGGATAAGAAATGTTTAGCAGAAGCCTCCTGGTGTCTTCAAGAATACAGAAAGTCTTAATTTAAAATATGTGCAGATTCCGTCTAACAGATATGAAGAAATCGATGAAAGTGTGTAACACAGACATGGCAGTTATTACAGGTGGACTAACGTCATTATTTCAGCTTTTAGATATGTGTATCAATAAATTATTCATAGGAAATTTGAAATAACAGTGGAACTTGTGAGCATTGGAAGGTGAAAAAACATTTAAAAAATGAGATCAAATCAGTTTAGAAATAGTATGAGAGTGGCTAATAAAAATATGGAATGAAATTAAATCTGACATAATTCAAGTTTTTTTTTAAAAAAAAATGTAGTATATCTAACAATCTAGATGGAATGGAAAATTGATTATTTACTTATATCAGGATAACAATGATGGTGATGATGAAACAGTATTTAATGAAGTACCTAAAGATATAAAGGAAGACAAACAGGATGAACTTTTTATATTTCTTTTATACAAGCAATATGTAGATACAAGAGGAAATTTAATTTTTTAAGCTCATTTTCCCCCTTATTTTTAAACCAATCCTTTTCATACCCTCATATGATGCTTATTAATTTTGATCTAATTTGTTAGTATTAAAAATAAGTTTTACACGTCAGGATATAAGGTATATATTGAAATGCAATTTAGAAAAACTTATTTTATATAAATGTTTAATAAAAAGCATGTAATCCATATGATAACATTAAATAAAGGTGACTCAGAATTTTTCATAATAGTACAATATTTATACAAATAGAATACAACAATAATAAATTTATTCCGCATAGAGTCAACTTTATTCATATTTATACACAACTTACAGGAATGAGGGGGGAAGAGTTTAAGTTCACTTTTTACAACAAAATCACATAGATTCCAGTATATAAAAACTCAATAGTACTAAAAAAAAAAAAAAAAAAAAAAACCACTTTCTTCAAATATGAGTGAACACTTTTTTTTTTTTTTGTTAAAATGTCAAAACTATATTGATACTTTTATAATAAATGGTAAATACCCCCCCAAAAAACTATACACAAAATAAAAGTAATAGACAAAAAAAAATGTTAGCATTGTATTCACAAAGCAGGCTAACTCTTGCAAAATTTCCCACAATCAACAATAAAAATATTCTAAAACTATTCCAGATTAAATACATGAATGCAGATTTTATGTGTCTTACTGAATAATTGTAATTACAGTTTCTCGGCACTTATGACAAGAAATACATAGTAGATACCTTAATATTTACTTTTGTTTAACATTAACTTTATACTTACATTTTCTCAAGTCTTGACATTCTTAATATCAGAGAGTCCTTAATGTTATATTAATAATTTACTTCCAATGTATAGCCATTTGTAAAATTATTAAGAAAAAATGAAAGTATAATAAAATTTTGAATGTATAACATAATTAAACTTTACTATTCAACACAGAAAGCTCAACTAAAAATTATCGCTAGACTAGAATATTTCTTAAAAGTAAAGCATTTAAAAGTCACATGTGAAAGAGAAAGAAAAATCATAAGTGAAGGGGAAATATCCAAAAGTTGATACAGATTGCTGCTTATCACCATGAATTATAGATGACAGATAAAGAATATTTAAAGTTTTCAAATTAATTAGTAAGCACAGAGTTTGAAGACTGCACTATACTTTAAAATGATCTATTTAAAAAAAATGGTTTGCAATAATACTTACATCTGCTGGTGAAAATATACAATTGCTTCCTAAATTTTTGGCAACCATTGCCCCAGATGATGTTGGAAGATCACATATTGCAACGTTCAAGCCTAGCTGTGAAAATCTTTCAGCTGTAGCTCTTCCAAGGCCAGAAGCTCCTCCAGTTACCAGAGCTACTAAGCCCTACACAAACATATATTAATTTACTTATACACATGGTTAAAATACAGTATATTTTATTTTACTTATACACATGGTTAAAATGCACAATTGCCTTGGCAATTGTGGTGAAAACTTGGCTACTTAGAAGAAAGGTCACCAAAGCTGCATTATGTAAGGCAGTGATGTCATAAAGACGTTGCAAATGAAATGCTAACCAAAATTTAGGGTTAACATAACCTAAATCACCACATTTAAATTGTTATTGTACCCAAAAGTTACCAGTCGCCACGGAGCACCAGATACTCGACTTGAACAATACATATAATGAAAGAATTTTTAATATTACTCACGATAAAAAATTTACAATTCAAGTAATTCTCAGTTAAAAATCAAAGATTGAACAAATGTAAAAGATGTATGTGTTTGAATAATTTTTTTTAAAAAATATTAATTTAAAAAATGCATTTATTTATGGTTTTAAAAATGATATTTTGAATAGGAAAAAATGATAATTATACAAAATGATGAATTTTATATTCCTATAAATTCTACAGAAATTGTTATATGATTATAAAATTTTACAATTGGGGAAAAATTCACTTAATTATGGACATGTGGAAATTAATACATCACTATTGAATAACAATAAAGCCCAAATGACAACAAATGGCACTTACATATCATTCCATTAACATTGATGCCTGCTAAACCTATTTGTCAATTACTTCATCAGCTAATAACTCTTAGTGCTATTCAAAAGTACAATTAATACTCATGTTTGCAAAATTGCATCATTAGGTAACAGTTGTTGATTCAGGAAAATGGTCAATGGAATAACATTTTACACAATGAAGTGCTATTTGATAGTTGTAAGAGTTATTTTAAATGCTTGATTTTGAAATGCACTACTCTATTAATAATTTTTAAAGCAAATATATGAACAATACCACTAAAAATTTATCATACAACCACAGAATGTACATATAAATATTTTTAAAAAGAAAAATTAGTTCCAAATAATTTTATTTTTATTACAACAAAACTACAGATTTGTCTTTTTTTTACTGCCATATTTTAAAATTGATAGTAAACTATTTTTTAAAGTAACAGAACCCCCCAAGAAGTTTCATTTCCTAAAATTCAGAACTTGTGAAAAATATCTCCAATTCTTTGGTTCACACACACAGTTTGGTTTAAAACACAGTTCCACTTCATTCACAACAAATTTTTTGAGAAATAATTGGAAGGTTATGGAAATTTTGTATCATTATTCGCAATATGAATCCAATGTTCAAAAAACATGTTTAACATTTAATATGTAGTTGGGAAAAAAAAACAATTATTTTTTATGGTCAATTACAACCAATTTTGATCTAACGAATTTCGTTTTAATGTTATTATATTTCTTAAGAAAAACGTGACCAATCAAGCCGTTTTCGGCTATGTTTCAAGTAAGTTCCTGCTTCGAAATAATAGAGTATATAAATTGACAAGGAATCCTGAACAAGTCACATATTAAATTTAAGCCCAGTATTTTTCCATTTTTTTAGGCTAAAAATGTTATCAACCATGAAATATTATTCAGAAGAGTAAAAGTTAGAAGAAACAAAATCATTAAGCAAGCAAACATTTTTCTTGCGCAAGGTCATTGTTCTAAATAATACTCTCTCAAGAAGTTTTTCAGGTAAAATAACAGTGAAAAGAGAATGCAAGGTTCACATAATAAGAATATCAAAAGGTGATATATTTCAAAGTTTACAACACTTTTAACTAAATTTTACCTTCAAAGACCGGTTCAGCGCCATGCGTTTCTTTGGTTTGTTGATGTTTTCACTCACTTGCTTGTATGTACGTTGCCAGACTGTATAGCTTTAATGTACAATAATAAACATACTTTGAGTATGTTTTTAATATATCAATTATTAAAATATTACTTTAAAATAACTTTCCTAAAATGTTTTGGCTTTGATGAAAACCAAATGAACTCCCTTCAATAATAATTTTTTTTTAAGTGAGATTTGAACTAAACAAGTAAATTGCGATTTCTTATGACAATATCTCAAATTTCTTTTCATAGCTTGAATTCACTTCAACTACTACTACATCTGTGAAGAGTCAAATGTCAACAAATAGCACATGGGTGAACTAACCGCTAACTTTTATTTGTAAATGCATAATTAATTCAACTTTTGATATCGTTTTATTTTCAAAAAACTTATTAAAAACTGAAAATGCAGCATTTGCGGGTAATTATTACAATTTATGCTGTCGTTTTCACTTTTTTTTTTAAAAAAGTGTATTGTTTAGCAGTTTAGAGAATGAATATTTAATCTATCAGATCCATTTACAAAATCAATTTATTTAAAGGTTGTGCAATTTTTCTAATAAAAATTTAAAAAAAAGAGCAGATCTGACTTAATTATGACTGAACATATTTGGGGCCGAATTTTTTACTATATAATTTCCTTTGATCATTAGCAGCTTTCTAGTTACGAGGATCGTTGGGTTCTTGGTTATAACTTAGTTGCAAAATTATGATATACTGACTAAAGGATAGTCTGCATAAGTGTCTATTCATGTCCTCAAAGGTGTGGTGTAAAGAATGCATGATTGATTGTTTAAAAACAACATTTAAATTCAGTTCGTACAGTTCCGTCTGTAGGACTTCCAAGTTCCGATATTAATGATAATAGCATTCTTGCTATTATAAATGCTAAATATGAATCTGAGGCTTATTTTGAAATCTTAGTTTCAAATTCACAGGATATTTTGTTGGCTTTGATCATGAGGCCAAAAGAGACTTTTATAGTAAAGTTGTTTACCAAATTTTGTTTGATTAAGTAAGAAAATATTTGTTCTGAAGGTTTTCATTGCATATCTTCCAACTCAAGTTTTTTCAATAGCTCTTAGACAGTTTCTGAAAAAAAATTGAATTTAAAACGAATTTAAGAAAATGATATGTTCCCTGGCGTATATTTAAATGCCATTAACATGTCATAAAATGCAACTAACAATGACATAGCTTGCAATGTCATAAATTGTATGTTATGAATTTGTAAGATTTGATAATCACTTCATAAACTGTGAATTTCGATCTCATTTGAATTTTCATAGTTGAATACTGAGTTTGAAAATTTATTTTTTGTTTTCAAAAGAATATTTTTTTTAAAAAAAGGATTCATTGTCAGTGTGTGTTTTAATAGTACATATTTTTTTTTTTTTTTTTATCTTTATTAATAAATATAATTTTTTTTATGAAGGTGTACTATGAATTTAAATAACATATGAAGTCCTGAATTGCTATGGCTCATTTTAACTGAAATCAAATATTTAAGTAGAAATTCCATTAAAAATTTCTATTGAAAGGTTATATTTATGCATTAAATTAATAAAGTGAAGTTATAAAATGGAAAATATTTTTGAATTGATATTCACGGATGAGGATTAATTTTAATACTTAAGTCTAATGTTAATCAACAATTTGTTTATTTGTGTACAACTTACTTGTGTTTTACTTGTGTACAACTTACAAAAATGGAAAATTTGCAGGAACATTTTTGTAGGGAAAATGAAGATTTTTCTCCATTAGATATAAAAAAAATCTGTCATAATTAATTTCTCTAATCTTGACAATACTCATAATTTATTATGAAAAAAAAGGGCTACTTCAATCTAAGGGAATGCTCATTGTATGTATATGAAACTTGCAGGGTCATATGGCCATCAATGAATGTTTATAACTATATTTAACAAACATTCTAATAACAATTTAAATTCTTATTTTGAATATATTTTAATTATACATAATTGATAATAATAAAGTGCAATTTTCACCAATGATCAGGAATTATAATCAATTCAGTTATTTATCTGATTGTAATAATTCTTTTGTATGCAGCTCTTTTTAAAATAAATTTGCATTTCTCTAACCTACAAAAACAGAAAACTATTTATTTATCATGGACTAATCACTTAATATGTCTAACTTGGTCAATGATATTTTAAAAAATAAATCTACTGATGTTAGTTTTTCTTCCTTTTTAGGGTTTAGTTGCTCTTGTTACTGGTGGAGCATCAGGTTTTGGTCTCTCTACTGCAGAAAGATTACTTAAACAAGGAGCTAGGGTAATTTTATGTGATTTAAAGACTTCAAAAGGCCAAGAAGTATCAAATAGATTGGGTGAAAATAGTTTATTCATTCCAACAGATGTAAGTGGTGTTTGAAATTCTCTTGTGTAGAAAAACATTTTGTATCTTTTCTGAGTAGAATAAATTGTAAAATATCCCCCCCCCCAATTTGCATGTAAAAAGAATATGCTGCATTTCAATTTTGTGAGAAACATATTGTAAAATATTTTTTTCTAATTTGCATATATAAGAACATGCTTCATTTCTATATTGTTGGTGCAGTGCAAACCATTTTTTGAAATTTTTGGGTTTTTTTTTGCATATTCATCCTTTGTGGTGTATTTTATTAAATGAATTATATTAACTTTTTGTACTTATATTTTTGATATAATTTTGTTGTGAATCGAAATGATGAAATCCTACAACATCAATAACAATTCCTTATATTATGTATAAAATTATTATTCTGAATTCTTATACTTCTGAAACAAATGCCTGAATTACCCCTTTCTATTAGGTTTCTTTTGATTGTTCTCAGTATTTCTTAGTATATTTCTGAATTCATTGCAATTTTTAAAGCTCTCTGCCAGACAGGCAATAATTGATATGCATTACTGATCTTTTGTTTTATATATGTGAAGTAATAATAAAAAAGTTAATTACATTTGTGATATTATATATAAGCTTATTCTAATCACTTTATATTTTTCAGTTATATATACACCCAACTCTTTTCTTACATTATAGATACGTTCCTTAGAAAATCATGCAAAAAAAATTCGCGTTAAAAAATACATGCGACATATGGTAAATTTGGGGATGTGTTCCACAACTTTAAAAAAAATTGTGTAAGATGGAAAAACTCTATATATTTTCCAAAAAAAAGTAATAATGAAATCCATATTACATATTTATGAAACAAAACCAATTCATTTTTATTGCAAAAAAAAAAATTATAATTGATGTCCAGTGAAAACTCAATCCATTGGTTCATATAACATACAAGAATTAAAATTGAAATAAGGATAAAACTACTAACTAACAACTATTCATCGCTACATGATAACAAACTTGCATGTTTATTACAAACTGGATTGAAAATGCTATCATCAATAGATGTGTTAGATATGGCTTGCACAACTGTTGGCTTTGATTCAAATAAAGAATTTCGTTCATTATTAGCAGACTCTGTTGGTTTTTTGTTGTTGTTTCAAAGTCTGTTATTAGTGTCTATTTTTTTGCTTCTCAAGTTGCTTTTTTAGTTCTTGTTATCCTGTTATACGAAACATAAGATTACATTGAAATTTTATTGCATGTTCAATGTCAGGATCATGAGTAAGAGAGTGTTCCATACTTGTAGAAAATTTCAAGCCCTCGCAAATTAAATAAGCTATTAATAATTGAACTTCACCTTCTACTTCGTCATTATTGACTTCTTTATTCTCATAAACTGTCATAAATTTGATCAAATCGTTCTTGTCCAAACTGCTTTCTCTCATCAATTCTTCAATGTCATCTGTTTGTTTGTTCTTAAAACCTTCGCTACCAATTGCATTTGATAGAGTTATAATTTCTGAATGCACACCTGATTTTTGTTCCATGAAACATCCACTTTTGATGCATGCTGGCAAATTTTTTTCCTCCAACAAGTGCTCTAGGTCAATTGGCGCAACTGTTTGATGGCAAAAAAAACCTATGTAATACAATCCATAATTGTAAACTTTCTCAATGCTTCCACAACAGTCAAATTTATTTCTTCCATTGAGTCTAAAATATATTTAAGTGTTTGCTTCATATAGTACATTTCAAATGTTGCTATAATACACTGATCGAATCGCTGAATCAATGAGGTGGTATCAGGCGATAAAAACAGCATTTTAATATTTGGGGGATTTGTGCTGGAACAAAAAATTTGTGTCAAAAAGTATATTGGTGAACTGTGTTATTTCAAAATCATGTAAAAAAAGTCTGTGTAAGAAATAGTTGGGTGTGTATGTATATTTGCCAGTATTTCTGGTTTTATTCAAATGATTTAGAAAATTTAGATTTTCTTACCTTTCTTTAAATTTTCATTGTTACATAGTATGCATATTTTACCCAAGATTTCTATAACATTTTGAATTAAACTGTAATTGGGATTGTTAGATTTATGTTTTTGAAAATGTTAAATTGATGCCTTCTTTGATACAATATCTTGAAAAATATAAACTTCAATTTTTATATGTGTATTGTAATCTTAAATGTTAAGTGGCTTCTCCCTTCTTCATCTACCAATACATTTAAGCATAATACATTATTATATAATGCTTTGGATCACTGTATTAATATTTAATTCATTTATTTCTGTACTAAATCTGTAAGTATATCTAGTAGTAACCCTCATAGCTAATCTAACTTTCAGTCTCAATATTAATTTATATTTGGGGTGAACCTCTCTCTTTAATGAGTCTCTATTTGTTATATTTTGAACATGAGATTTGTGCTGTGATTTTATTATTAA
>BMAW01065119.1:15000-16328 GCA_019974015.1 Nephila pilipes | reverse complement strand
CATATTAGTATGTAAAATATAATCGTATTAGTATGTAAAATATAATCATATTAGTATGTAAAATATAATCGTTTTAGTATGTAAATTTTACCTTAAAAGTTTTTGCGTATATGTTTGATGCTTGCCTTAACCATGATTGAAGTTAATTTTCAAAAAAATGTCATAGTAAATTTTGACTAAATTACTTTACTGGATGCAAATAAAATATTTATAAAATTAAATATTTTTTTTACCTATAGATCGATGTATTAACTTTTATCATATGTAAACAGGAGTATGTAACAATTTCTATTTAATGAGTGAAAAAGCTAATGGACTGTTTGGCGAGAAATCTGTTTCTTCGCTAAGTATTGCATATAACATATTTCTGAATTTTCTTTTTTTTTTAATAATTTAAAGTTGTGTTACATTCTTCATTAGCTAACATTGTATTCTGTAGTGATAAATATACTGAGTTACTGAAGTAAAATAATTCATCACCAACACGAAGCAATCTGGAACTTTTCGTTACAAAGCAGATTTACATCTATTGTGATACTTCTATGAAAAGTAAAAGTTTCATTTATTACCCTAAATTACATTTCCTATTCCGGAGCTTAAATTCAAAGGACCGACTCGTAGTTTAAAATATTTGGAAAGACGATGCATTCATTTGCAAATAAATGTTATTTGAACTTTAATGACGTGGAATGAAATTCTATTAAAAGTTATTTGATGGTACATATTGAAACGGTTCTCGAATTAAGTCACTCCTTTGTTCTGTCGTAGGCATTTAATTATAATGAATAAAATAAAATGGTGCTGAATGAATGTGAAATTTCAATTGTAATAATGTTTCGAGTTTAACAATATTACCTTAATAGAATTTAAAGTTTCAGATATTTTAGAGGAATTTTTTGATAGCAAACTTATATGACTAGTAATCTAGGCTAAATGGCCAATTGTATGTATTAATATCTTTATGTAGCAGGATTACTATATATTATTATAAAGAGTAATATGATCCATTTAAAACACTAAAATCAACATTTGTTGTGAAGCTTACTTATATAATGTTAGAATACTGAAAAATGATTTTCCTTTATTTCTAATTTTGTGTTAGTATTCTATTTATATTCTTTCTTTTGAAAAATGCTTTTAAATATCATGAAATAATTTTTTACAAAAAGGACCATTATTATCAATGTCTCGAGAAAATTTAGTAAAAATGAATAATACGATAAATAAATAACGTAAGCAATGGTTTTGTAAAAGCAATGGCATATTAACTCATTAAAAAATATGTAAGTTATTAAAACTATAATACAATATTTTTTTATCTTAACTCA
>BMAW01065119.1:0-10000 GCA_019974015.1 Nephila pilipes | reverse complement strand
GTTTATGAAGAGGGTATTATGAAGTTTTACTATTTGTAAAGGGAATGTCTGAGATATCCAAATACCATTCTACTTATTAATTAATGATTAAAATCGTAATGTTAAAATTACAGCTATTAAAAGTATATTTGTAAGTCAGATTTCTACACTGATGACATTCGAAATGTCAAATAGTAGAAATGAATAACTCTTATGTAGAGATGTCTTAATAAATATATAAATAAATTTAAACTTTATCTCCTTTATTTTATTAATAATTAAAATTAGACAACCTGCACAATGAAAATGATACTATATACACACATATAAATCCCAAAATACCCCAGAAATAACTTTTAAATACATTCTCTTTCCTTTCACTCATTCTTTGTCGCTTCCTGCTGTTACCCATCCTTCGGCAATACCTAATCTGTTTCTTTCTTCTTGATTATATAAGGAGTTCGCCAAAACTGGTACTTAGAAAATTATGTGTTTGTTGTTCATCATCTATGTCACATGAAGATCTTCCCTGAAGGCACTCATTCTTGCTAAGTTTGTGGTCATGTTATCAACTTCAAGATAAACTGATTCTGGTTATATTAAGTATTCAATTTTTCAAATTTATAAGATATCGTTTAGTGTGATAATGTTTAGCCTTCAATATATAACGATATTTTCAAAATTTAAAATAATTTTGTTGTAGAATACCAGACTTGCTTTTAATCCAAATAAATACACAGATACATACTAAATTAATGCATTTAACGAAAAGTTGTATTTAATTCAAGGCTTATTATATTGAATATTTAATTTTTCTTACTTTAATATAAATTCACCTCTGAGAAGATAAATAAATATGTACGAAAGATGACTTAGTACAGATTTTTATATAACATAATAAAATCCATACACATTTAGTAATATAAACGTAAATAGTTCTAGGACACTTTGTTCGAAATGATGAAAATTTCGTTTTCATAAAAAGAGCTTTAATATTTTCCATACGGTAAAATTGATCAGAAATAAACTTGTACATTGTTAATCATAAACGCAAAGTAATTAGAATATTTTTATGAGTTTGTTTAGATAGAAAATTCCATATTTAATATGCATTTTTCAGAAAATCAATTTTTGTTCTAGAATTAAGAGATTCCTCTACTGTGCAAAACGAATCCAGAATCTTCGAAGTCATTTGATATGGTATGTTGTGGTGGATATCAAACATTGCCACTGCAAATAAAGTTAAATAAAATCTCATTTACATATGCCACACATCTTTTATTTGCCTCTCCCACAGAATTAGCAGCAGTGCTCTAATGAAGAAATGTTTAAATAATTTTTCAAGTTATTTTGTTAGTATTTTAACTATTTTGAAATTTTAAATACTTCCTTCTTTGAATATATGTTCCGAACTGTATACTTTTCCAGCAGAAACACACATGACTCACCAGAGGACGCTGTTGTTGTAGGGAGCAGCGAAAAAGAGAAGAAACTTTAACTTGATCTGAGAACAAGAGAAACGCTTTTCCTCTACTATAACCTGTGTTGTGGTCTTATAGTGATGTGTAACTATAGAAGCATGTATGTAATCAATACATTTTATTTACCAAAGAGTTCGGTTATTTTCTAACGAATTTTGTTACTACGAAACGAAGAAATTTTAAGAAGATTCAGCCCCCAGAACGACAGAAAAGGTATGTCAAATTTAGATATTCTGAACGAATAATTACATATTGATTCTTAATCAAAACGGAGTAACTTAATTATTTTTGTTTCTTGATAATGTTTAAATACATGCTTTGTTCGACCTATTCTAATTTTATCTAATTTCGATGTTCCTGATTACCATTACATATTCTGAATATGAAAATTGAGTGCCAATTATATTATCAAACGTTAGTCAGCCAAAGTTATATGGATGATACACGATTAGTAGTTAAAATTGATGAATAATCTGGATTGAAGCAGAAATTTAATTAGACCACAAAGGTGAAGAGTATGAATACGACTTCATTCCAAAAGATCTGTCATTCAAGTTCAAACTACTTTACTTAACATCAGCCTTGCGATTGCTATGACTATCAATAACGAGCATGAACTTTATTTATAAGTGTGCAGTTTAAATTTAGAAACGATTACTTCTCTAATGGTCAATTACATGCCATAAGTCTATGAGTCGGTAAGCCATCTGATCTTTTATATTTATGCAAACGGACAAACAAAAGTGTTATCCATTCACTAGCTTCACAATGAAAACAATTTAGAGAAAATATTTTTATTTCTATCCTTAATTCATGGCATAGACACATCAGCGCAATAGGTTGAATGATATGTTTCGTAGAATCTGTGTTCACTGAATACTTTATTTACTTCCCAATTAATAATGTCGGAGGAGCCATAGCAAGCGTAACCAGGTTTAACTATTAAAGTAACGAAAACAATTGCATATAATAGCACAGATATTAGATATAAATTTATATAATTACATCAAAACATTTTAGAGGTAAATAATCTGTTTACAATTACATAATATAACAGTTTTATGGAAAATATAAACATTTTACTAATATTCATTTCAAAAATATCTTTTTCAATTCCATATGGTTCAAAATATTAAAGCCTTATACTTAAGTATTTGAAATTTTAAGTATGAGAATGTATGTATAAAAGAACATGAGTTGTTGCAAAATTTAAAATTTAATTTTATATAAGAATTTTGATTCTAATAAATATTTAAGCGTTTTATCAAATTGTAATTTATTTACTTTATATTTAATTCAATTTTGAAAAATAAGTTATCATTAAATCTCTAAAAATGGCTAGAATAAAGTATTTAAAATTACAAAAATACTACAGAGAAAATAAATTTAAATTATAAATAAATGTGTACTGAGTTGAAATGATTTTCATTTCGCAAAGGATAAGAAGTTTTAGAATTATTTCAGAAAATCTTGTTACATTTTTGTTAAATATGCACAAAATGCACAGAAACATACTGCTGCTTGTAGAAAATGCAACACCATGAAAGAATCAGAATCAAATGAATTTAATGCAGAAACGACTTGTACTGATACAAATAACGATGAAATTTTCAAACAAAAGAAACAACAGCCAAGCGTCCGAAATCATTTGGTGCAGCCACCATACGGCCAACAATAAGTGCTGCTATACGGCGGGAGAAGGAGTCAAACAGATGTTGAATATCTGCTTGAGAAGAGAATCTATATCGCTTGTATGCGCAACCAAAGTTCACCCTTGGAAACTGCAGGACGCGGATCACGAGCGAGACGCTGACCAACCATATCCCACACGTGCTCATTAGGCGACATCCGGTGAATAAGCAGGCCAAGGAAGAAGGTATGCGTTGTGTTGAACAGAAGTCTCGAACAGCCCGCGCAACATGGGCGTGCATTATCCTGCTGAAAGATACAGGGATGCTCTTTGAAGGAAAGAACGACTTCCTGGCTGTAGTACTACGGACGTACCTGCTGCTATTGAGATTACCCCAATTCGTATCAAATTGATCCATGATACGCAACGCACCCCAGACCATAACCCGGGTGTCTGACCACTATGCGTCGTCTGCTAATAATACACTCAGGAAGGCAGCGTTGACCGGCATAACGTTCAACACGAACACAATGGGTCCACAAATTGAAGTGCGATCATCTGAAAAGACAACTGGCGCCAATCAGCTCGCCTGTCTCGTGCCTGTTCACTGCCGACGCAGCCGTCGATGATTCGCCGTGAACTTGTATAAAGCAAGAATTCCCACGCAATCCACGGCGCAGCAGACGACGACGAATTGACGAAGCCGACAATTGTACACCTGGTAGCAGTAGACCAATCGCGCTGCCAGCTGCCTGGAGGAAGCTGTGCGATCATTCACCGCCGCGGAGCAGGTGTCGATCATCGCGCTCTGACGCGTCACTCTTCTGTCGTCCAGTGCCTGTTTTTCGAGAACGGTGCTCGTCGGTCCACTGCTTCAAACTCGCATCACTGTGGAACTGTTCCGCTGCATACGAGCGTTATTGCGCGATAGAAAATCCTCCTTCGAAGGCTTCATCCTCCTTCAAACCTGTAAGTTGCTTGAATTTCTTATTTTCCGTCGTGGAGGCATACCTGTTCACTCTGCTGTCATACTCACCAAATAATCATAGACTTTTTCAACGTCCTGCTACAGCACTTTATTTATAATGCTTTCAGCATCATCTAGAGGAGGTTGCGCAAAGCGTGCACGCGCGATGGCTCTGAAACTTTATTAATTTGCATAATATCCTATAATTGACATTTGCTGCGAATTTCATTTGATTCTGATGATTCCTTCATGGTGTTGCATTTTCTACAAACAGCAGTTTAGAAAATATATGGAATAGAATTTATAAAAAATACCTTAAACATATTTCGGAAGATTTATCTGCATTTTTGTTTCATAATAAAGGATTTTGAAGAGAAAAAAAGGAGGTATTAGACTAAAAGGATTGTTTCCAAAAATAATTCATTTAAAAATTTATTAACATGTAATAATTTTACAGTTTTTTCCCCGTTTTTTCAGGATTTATAATTTATTGCTTCGGAATTATATTTTGGAAGATTTAGTTATATTATTTTGTATGAGATGAAATAAAAAAAATTGATAACCAAATATTAAACTAAGAAAAACATAATAAATTTCAAAAAATGAGATGAAGTCTAAAAAAAAGTTATTATCGTGTATGATATTTTGCTTGAGAGGATTAATAAAAATGTAAATAAAATGTACAATGTAAATAATTACTAAAACTAATACCTTAAAATAAGATTTTTATAGTAGTTGAGAGTAATATGTTTATAGTAGTGTATAATGTTGTAATTATTTTCGAATATGAAATGGTTAATATCAATCAAAGCAGGAGATATGCACGAAAATGAAAAATATCGGTGTTTTGTATCATTTAAATAAAAAAAAATAATTATTCGAGGTAAATGTCTAAGTTCCTACACATAAATAAATTTTCTAAATTTTATTTCAATTTTTTTATAAATATTTATTTGTATACTAGAAAGCTTCATCGTTTTGTGAAAAGTCAAGAGCAGACATCTAAACTAATATTAATTGAAAGATAATTTCTGGTATCGAAAAATACAAGTATATTCAGTATCAATTATTAATAGTCAAAAGAAATGCATAAAACATAAACTTTCAATTCATTTTGAAAATTAGAAGAAAATCTTTATTTATTTATTTTCAAGAAATAATAGTCAAAATGCACTGAAATTCCATTCACGTTCTTTCAACTGAAATTTAAGGAGTTCTATTTATCTCCTTCAAATAAGATCTGTGATTCACTTAAAGCATTCGATTTAAATACGAATAAAAAAATTAATTGTGGACTTTTATTAAGAAATAAAAATATTACAAAAACACATTAAAAAGGCGCAATAATTGTTGGTCTCATTAAAATTTTAATCAATGAATTATCGGTGTTTTATGCTAGTATCTGCAAAGTTGTATGGTATTTGTGAGAATATTGGTTTTTCACCTCTTTAAAAAGATGTGCATAAAGAAAACAGTAATTATCACAGAAAATATGTAAAAGACTTCATTATCAGCGGTATGCAAAATATGACATTCCTTTTAAAGAAATTATACAGTTAGGGAAAAATTATAAACTCATTTTATACCTGATTCTGCCAGAATTTCAAGTTTCTTATAATTGTAAGTTATTTACTTGTATTACCATCTTACCCTAATTAAACCATCTTTATCATTTTTTTCATGCTAACTCCCATGGGTTATTATAAAATTTTACCTTTAAGTATTCATCAGAAACACAAAAGGCTTTAATTTGTACTTTTTCAGACTTATAAAATTGATTTATTATAAACAAAAAAGGAAATGATACTTTATTTAAATTGGTCTATTTGAGACATATGATTAATGTGCATTATAATACAGTAACTCTCTGGATAATCTGGCAGATATCAGACGCGGATCATTAGAAACGATACATAACTGTAAAATTACTATTAATAACGCAATTAGACAGAAAAAGCTAGACATTCTTGAATAATATTTAATACATTATGCATGGCAAAGTGACAACTACAGGAGACAGCTAGAACTGCAAAAAATCTACAGATTTGAATTTATATGCAACATTATCCTTATGAAATAGTAGGTGCAAAACAATTCTTTATAACTTGAAATCCTGTGTATTTCTCATTCTGAAAGTACTTTGTAAGGTTTGAAGTTGCTTAGAATACCGTGTTATGTTTCGTATAAGCAGAAAAAATGCTTATCAGTAAGTGTAGGAATTCGATAGAGGCATGATCGTTGCCTATCGACTGTGTGGATTCCTTAATAGCGCCCTTCACACTGGTCGAAATCAAACCACTGTCGTACGAATGTGGATTCAATGGGTTGCTGAGGGGCATATTGAACAGCATGTAGGATCTCCACACACTTCCATGATTCCAAGAAAACGGATATATTATGAAGTCGGCCATGTAAGACAGCACAACCACATTAATCAGGAAAAGGGCATGTCTTAAACACGCCTAGTATCCGCTAGTATGGTGCGAGGGCATCTGCAGCATTGTGGACTGTCAACACGGCCACCATTACTTCGGCCTTTCTTGGCAATGCAGCTTAGAGAAGGACGGCGACTCTGGTGCGCTAAACAACAAAGCTGGATACAAGAGTTGCTCAATGTCGTCTTTTCATTTGGTAGTCTTCCGACCATTTTTCTTCTTAGCGAGAAACTTGGCGACTAATGGAAAAATCCGGATTACACTGATAACTAGACGATAAATCAATCGGGAAGAAAGTTACAGTATTTTCGTGAATTTTTGCATGCGATGTCATACCTGACCGGAAGAGACAGAAATACACCCAGAGTCTGAGAGGCCAAGATTCAGTTTGCCTGTGGAGTCTCCCTCGTAGAACGATAGGAGAATAGTGGCTAAGTGATTCTGCTGGAGTTTCGGCCTGACTCTAGCGAAACTGTTGGATTCTGTCTTCTGAATCTCTGTTGCAGAGATCAATCGGTAAATCAACTGAAGTTGTCGGTGCTTGGAAATGAAGTTTAGAGTGTGAATTTGCAGAGAAGCAGAGTGTATCTGCAAGGAATTGTCAGAGCCTACCCTGGAAGTGCAGAGTATTAATCCGAAAGTTGCTCGTAGTGAGAATCAAGAAGCTCGTGAGCTGAACGTTGCTGATATAACTGCGACTGTTATTACTTGGCTGTTTTGTTGCTGATGTGTGTCTCTAAATAGTACAAGTGCTGTGCATCTGTCTGTACTTTTATTGTCAAACTGTACTACATGTTTGCATTCTGAAGATTTACGAACAAAGCGTCATTTGACATTATCCTCCGAGTTAGACTCGATTTCACTATCACACGCCCAGGAATAATTTTCGACACAGTATATATATATATATATATATATATATATGTTTGTGTGTGTTTGTATGTGTGACTATAATATATGTTTAATTCCAGAATTTTCTGAACAAATTTAAATTACAAACTTATAGAATGAATCATTTTAATAGTAGTAGTTTTAATTTTGTAATTATAACTCATTTCGATTAAAAATATACTCTTACTAGCAAAGATTATGATATAAATTAGATTTGAACAGAATCTTTTATATTTCAAATACTTAAGAAAATATAAATCAATCACTTATGTAAGTACTAATGTTTTGCATTCGTTAATTTAATTGTTACATTTTCAAATAATTATGTTATTACGTGACTACTGTTCATTTAATATACTATTAAGAATCACTAGCTGTAAAAATTTATTTCATACTATCTTATCGTATAGTTCAAGAAAATATCTCAAAAATTACTATGTATGAAACTCCTGGAATATATTCCTAAAAATATAGGACATGAATGTATTTTATAGACACAAATAATAAATATTTATATAAATTTCCTTTTGCTATGTTGATTTTTTCTTAGTTAAAAGTTTACCAATGCAGTCTTTTTCACCGGATAGTGTTTTATAATAAATAAGATAAATACTTTGGAAACAATAATTGGATGTAATTTTTTCATTTTTTTTTGTTTTTTATAATGTATACCCCTCATGAGAGGGAGTGGTTTTCATACGAATCCTTCCTAAAGTATATGCAACATTTTTAGAATTCAAATCATTCAAAAAAACGCCATTTTTTCAAGCAGAAAACTTAAAAATCTTAGATATTTCAAAATTTAATCATCCTAACATATCATAGTGGCATTATCCGTCAATCGTTCATGCTTTACTCTGTTGTGTAATAAGAAAAAACTATCAAAATGTATCTCAAAATTACAAGAATGAATGTAACAAATACAATTTTTTTTTAAGAATTCTGTACTTGCAAATAAAATTTAAAAATAATAATTATTCTATGACAAACCTGATATACAATTCATTTTCCATTTATTCATTTTTTTATGAATTTTTATTCATTTATCTGAGTAAAAAGAAATTACATCTACGATAAGATAATTCTAATGTTAGGCTTTAATCATGTTTCAATGAAACATTAATCCTATATACGATGACATTCAATGCAAAATGTCTTTTAAATCTCAAGAATTTTCAAGACAAAATTTATGAATAGTTGAAGACGTTCCTGCAGTTATTTAAAATTTTTAAATTTAGAAAGAAAAAAAAAAAACACTACGCATTTCATTTACGTAAAAGTAATTTTTTTTCAAAACTATATCTGAAAATTAAGGCGATGTCTAACGATCATGACAGGCATTTGAAAAATACTAATTTTGTAAATGTTAATGAAATTTACTAGACATTTTGCTCAACTCATAATTTGTTGTCGTATAAAAATAGGTAATTTTTGAGTTAGATTCTCTCTTACATTATATAAAAATATTTTCTATTTCCATTTCCTATTTATTACCAATTCCATTTTTATTGCTATACTTTTTCTGTCATAAAGGGGCAATAATTCTTTCAGAATTGCCCCTTTATGTCGTAAATTTAATTTTTATTCAATTGTAATATAATTTTTTATTAAGTGCATTAAACTATTTTCCCAGTAAAGGGGAAAGAATAAAATAATTCAAAACATTAATTGTAACATGCAATTCTTAAGAAAGTAACATACGAGGATCGTTCAATAAGTCAATAAAAAAATGGGAAAACATTATTATAATTAGGTTTATTTTCAAAGTAATCTTCTAGCTCTACGCACTATTTCAAGCGTTTCTCCAACTTTTGTAAGCCATGTAATTATTAAGATTTCTGAAGATCCTATGATTTGCATATGTTCCTACGATGACCTCTTCGTTATCATGAGCATTGCGGCTGAGCCATTTTTTACAAGATTAGAAGTAAAAATGAGTTACTGAAGGCAAATTCTGATGAATAAGATAAATGATGTAATAATTCAAACTTTAAATCCATATTTCTGTCTGTCGAAATTTCCCAGGTGAGTCAAACTGTGCAATGTCTTGATAGAAGAGGATTATTTTTTTTCAGATAAAGACTTTTATTCTTGATTTCTCCACTCAGCTGATGCAATAACGACGTATAATATGCTGCAGTTTTTATTTTTCTACTTTCCATGTAATAGGAGGGGATGATTCCACCTGGATCCTAAAAACACTCGTGGCTATCACCTGAGGGACCAATTTCACCGTCTTTGATATCTTCGGAGTTCGCTCGCTTTCAAAACTCATTGGTTTGACTTCCTTTGTCTCTGGAGAGTCGAAGTGTAACCATGTTTCATCCACAGTTAAGTATGGACTCAGAGACTCGCCAGGATTGCAACGGGAAAGTGCAAAAATAGTATCGAAGTCGACTACACGTTTGCGTTTATTTTCTGTTGAGATAGCCTATCTTGCAGGGATTTTCTTCAAATTAGGGAAAATTTAAGATATATTTTCAAAGCCACAAAAAAGAAAAATTAAATATTAATATTATTTTTTAATTTTTTTTTAAAAGTAATTACACACACACACACACACACACACACATATATATATATATATATATGCATATATAGCACTATTAATATTGTG
>BMAW01065109.1:0-15334 GCA_019974015.1 Nephila pilipes | reverse complement strand
ATGGACTTTATACAACAATATTAGACTAAGATATCTTGCTCTAATTGTCAGAAATTTGGAATTTCGGCACAAAATATTGTCTAGACATTCATAGTTAAAAGCTTATTTTACGTTATCTCATTACAAGAGATCAAATTAAAATTGTTTTAATATTTATCAGACTACTTTATTATGTTAATATTTTTTGATTTCGTGATTTTGGAGGAAAATTTCAAAACTCAGATTGAATCATGAAATAAATTTTCAAAATAGTATTTAATTGCAAAATTGCAGCGCGTGAACATTTTTTTAATACTGCAACCTAAAAACTTAAAATTAATTATAAATATACCAATTTAATTTTAGAATTAAAATAATATATTAATTTCAATTTACATGATTGAAATTGGATCTTGAAATTTTTTATGTACAGGAAATTTTTTTTTAAACAAAAATGTATTGAATAATAAAACATTCTCAAGGTATGGACAAGGCAAAACTTAATATGAACTTTGAGGAACATATTCATCTGTAAAGTGTGTCTATTGTTTCCTGTTCTTTGATTTTATATGAAAATACATTTTAAGAAGAAACAAAACAATAAGATTTTGATACGAAATTATGCTTGTAAATTCTCACAGTCACTCACTTACTCACATGGACTAGATTTTTGTTTCGTCTACATTGATGACTTGTTGATAGCTTCCCACAACGACGATAAACATGTCTCTCATTTACGTCAAGTTTTCGAAAGATTGGAAGAAGCTGGTTTAATTATCAACACATTATTCCTCTCCTAATAGTCAATACATAACGAATCAATAATTCGTTACTTGATCACATTTCGCATTAATCATGATTAAATCCCTAGATTATATGTATAAAATTCTAACTATCAAGAATTATTCTTTGTATCAATTTATATAAATTTCCTATATTATCTCATGGGGTTGAATACTAGAAAAATCGTTTTTGGACAGCTTTGAAATAGTATTTACATTTCAGCTTTTTTTAGCTAATTTTAGAGACCAAATCCTGAAGTCATGAGACGATATAATAATGACAGGATTATAAGTACCAGTGCTATACGGATAGCATTCTCACAATCAAAAATCATATTGAAAATGAAAAGTCTTGGTGAATTTATCACAGGAGGCTGGAATTTAAAAAAAGAAAATAATTAAATCTTTACACACACGACGATAACAATTATGAATCAAACTGGATGCCAGAGGAACCCTTTTATATCATGATAAAAGTTACATGAAAACGGTTTCAAAAATATTTATATGAAATTAAAACAAAATTGCTTTCTATATGCCGTTTTATTTTTATGATTTTCATAATCAAGTTTGTCCATACCAAGTCAAATTTAGTATTTTTGTTCTTAGTTAAAAACCACAAAGTAAAACACTAACAGGTAAAGAAATTTTTATGCAATATTATCCCCAGACAGGAACGTAAAATAACTGTCTTGACCATTTTCATAGGTAAGGAAATAGAGAAAAAAAATTTATGTAAAAATTTTGACAAGTGGTTAGCTGACGATTATACACATTAACAAAACAAAAGCATCTTTGGTGGCTCATAAACGGAATCGCAGACAGAAAAGTTTATAAATATAAAACAGTGTAATTCTCTAAGTACCACCAAACTTGTGTTACTTCAGAACTGTTCAATTCTTTATAAGAGTAGTTAGGACGAAAAATAAGGAGTTCGGGAGTAGGAAATAAAATTAAAAAAATTTCGTACGGGATGATGCGACTGTCACCTCTCAAAATGTGCTTGGCCTTACCGGTCTGTCTTCATGGCCGGGGAATAGGAAGCTAATTCAAAGTCCGATGTCTTCATTTCCATCGCTTAAGAGGATGGGAACTCACGCATCGCAAAATGTGTGTAGTCTAACAGGTCAAATTGAATGACCGTAGAATAGGAAGCTAACGCACGATCCGACTTCTTCATTACTGTCGTTTGAGATGATGGGGGCTGACGCATATCACGGTCACGAAAAAGAAAATTCATGATCAATTTTCCTGATGTTTGCCGTTTGAGGGGATGGGAATTGACGTATGTTATTTATATCATTCTAACCCTTTCAGGGGAGGTGGTATATTCTTATAACGTCCTAGTAATCCATTATCCATATGTTTGTGTCTATTTATTTTACCTGATAATGGCTACGTTTGCCTTATGCTCATGCCCGTAAATGTTTCGTCCAGCCATGGGTTCGTGTTCTGATCTCACTGAAGATCCACGTTGTAGATGGGATGATGCAGTTAAATATGTCGAGGCACCATGTCTTCCTATGCGCCCCCCAGTATACCCTAGCGATCCTTCTCTATTTTCGATCCTCTTTCTGGTCAACCAAGTTTTGTCTTTTTTCCATTTTTTTTTCACGTCTAGACCACAGTTAAATATTGTTTGGCGCAGCATGGCCACATTTGGCTCTTACACCAATAACTTTCACATGTATTCACTCACACTCTCCATGTCCTCCCGTTGCAGTGGCTTAGAAGTTCGGAGTGGGAGGTGTGGCTCAATAGCCTAGTGGTCATGGTTTCGGATTCGTGGCCGACGGCTTTCGTTCAGTCGTGGGGTTCGATCCCACTGATCAACATTCAAAATTACGAGTTCCGTCGACAATAGAACTCGTGTTGCTTCTAAGGGTGACGTTAACAAACAAATAATCTTCATCAATCTTATATTTCGAGGTTTTCACTGTGGTCAGGTGTTGATGATAGGAATGGGTTGACAACCTCGTTGCCTGAACGTCGTTCATAGTTAAGATGCGTACTGCTTGTGTTTAGAGGACCTTGGTACAAGTCAAAAAAATATCCCGTTGGGCACAGTAAACAGCTGCTCGAAAGGAATAATTTTTAATTGCAAGAATTATCATCAATTAATTCTCCAAAGTTCATTTTCATTAAAACGGTTTGCTTATACATGGCATATGTATAATAATGAAATTTTTTGTATTTTTCTCTCAGGAAATTCATTAAGAAGTTTCATTTCAAGCATGTTTGATCTAAAGCGATCACGAGCTCTTCTTGATTGACTCGCATCAAAGCGTATAGTCATTAACACCTTTGGAGTTTTTAGATTTTCACCTCGATATTAAGGGAAGGGTGTGGTAGCCCAGTGATCATGGTAGCATACTTGTGGCCGGAGTTTTTCGTTGATTCGAGACTTGATGCCACTGATTACCCGCCATGTAGCCGGGGTTGATGCACGTTCCAAATGACTCGGCCTAAAGTCCTTCCATTAGCGTGGTGTGGAAGATAGGAGAGAGGAGTGCCAGCTCACACACAGGTTTCATCCTTATCACTTCACCGAAGTTCAAAATTGTGAGGTCCGTCGCCATTAGCTATCGTGTTGCTTCCAGTGCAAAGTTAATAAAACCAACCAAGCAGCATGGATATTATAGAGTTTAAAAGGCAATCGCGCATTTTCTGGCTGATGGCCCCTTCGAATCAATACAATAAAAAAAATATGTAAACATGTTATCTCTTATTGTTTACTTTTCAAATATGTTAATTTATATATTTGCTATGGTATTTAAATGTAAGCTTTATTATTCATTTATTGGTTTCATTAACTTCGCACTTGAAGCCACTCGAGGACTATTGGGGAAGGATCTTTTAATTATGAGCCTCTATCAAGTGACGAGTACGACACCTAAGATAGTAACTCCCTCTCCTAACTTCTCCACCACGGGAGGACTTTGAATCTCGATAGACTTAATGTGCAAAGTGGATTTGTGCGCGAATGGAAATGAAATGAAATAACAAAAAGCATATTGTGTTGCATAATACAGCAATAAAATTCTCCTCGACATCAGGTGCGAGTACGTGCTACTCTGTTCCAAGTGATAACCAGACAGCCACTTTAAGAATTTTAAACGTTTGATGTAAGTTGTGCCTTATTTCATTAATACTGAATATTCTGTGAAGTCGTACTGAAATTGATGAATTTTAAAATATTTTTGTTGTTAGCTGCGTTTTAATTAAATTCCGAACCACTACAGAAGAATGGATGAGAGAATTAAAAGCATTTTGAGTTTTAATATGTACAACAGCGAAAGAAAAATTAAACTTTTATTGAAGCTTTAAACTATTATCGATAACAAATTATATATAAAATGCAGTAAGAGTTGATCGAAGTTTTCAATTCCTAAGGTCCCTCGATCCGTTTTGAAATTTAGTTAAGCAACAATAATCTAGTAGATTAGAACTAAAGTACATGCAAACAGCACATCTTTAAATTCTACAAATTTCGTGCCTATTACAATTTAATTTAAAACCTGCTTTGTACATCGCAACATATTAGAATCAAACTCTTTAATTGTTTTAAGTCGAGTATCGGGTGCTCTTTGATGAGTGGCTCTTCGATATTTGGTTGCCATATCGATTTTATAGTGGAATTAGATTTTGATATCCCTGGTTGCTTTTCTTTTGGGAAACCTACATAGAATTCGTGGTTTCTTTTCTTGATTGCTATACGTAAATACGGCAGACAACATACTAAAAATACGTTTCTAATTCCTTTTGCTTCTTAACTATTCTTTTTTTAAATTATTTTTTGTTCTTTGCAATAGCTGAACACAACGGCGTGTCTTTTTACAACGTGTTTATGCATTTCTCTTGATGTGTATCTGTGTATGTATTAATGAGTCATCAAATTTTCGATCGTTAATTTATTCAACTTCCCATCAAACCAGAGCTCTGAAACTTTAGGAATCGTTCTTACTCGCCTTTCGATGCAATATTTAGACATTTGCGACAAGTTTTAACTAATATCTCAATATACACATTTTTTAATAATGCAGATTAACCCAACCACTTAGCGCAATTTCAAAAATTGCCAAACTTGGCGATATTTTTTTGGCTGAACGTTGTGTCCGTAAAACGGACCAGGGTAACCATATTTGGCAAAATACCGCCAAATAATTTTTTTAAATTAACTTTGCCACAATATAAAAACGTTGGTTTTTATCTCGAATTATTAAACATTAGTGTGTGAGAATTCGGAATTAAATTTCCTTGTGAGCTGGAGTGAAAAGGACAAATGCATGTCTTACAGAAGGGCATGGATAAAGAAATAATTTTAAAAAAGGGTCAAATATTCAGTTTGTGAGGGCGATAATGAATTTGCACTGTTTGAATGAATTTATATCCTTGCTAAGATTTTTTCCTCCAAGTCTTAATTCGAATTCTGATACCATTGAAGTCCCGCAATGTTGCAAACGAATGCGCATGATATCTATCGAGTCACAATATCCTACCACGGGGGTAGTGCGGAGGTTTTGAAGAGATGTTGCTAACTTGTGTGTCGTTCTCGTCACTTGACAGAGTTAAAGTGATCAAAGACTGTGGCCAATAGCCCTCGTGTGACTTCTAAGGTGACGTTATCCATTCATCAATCAAACCTCCTTCGGAAGTAATATCTAAATTCTTATTTTGTATGAATCGTAGTGCATAACGGTACTACATGTTGCATAAATTTAAACAATATTTTAATAGAAACCATTTTAAATAATTGATTTGATCATGTCTGTAAATTATATTTTTAATAGGATTTATTATAATTATTCGTATTAATGATATCTTATTTTACCAAATATGCAGTATAAAATTAAATATATAATACTTATGCAGTTAATCATAATATATAATTAAGTATATATAATCATATCTAAAAATTATTATACTCTAATAATTATTTGCACTTACATTGAATTTAATAATATTTAAGACAATTAACATTATATTTTAAAAATAATTAATATTTAGGCTTTATAATATTGATGTTTACATTTGCCATTTTCATTACCAGGGTATGGTTTGGGTTAACTGTTTTTTCGTCATTATGAATTCATTTCTTGCTGGTCTCTACTTTGGCGACCTGTTTCAAAAATCGCCAACTTTTTCGCCGAAATCTCCAAAGAAAACCCGACACTTCACTCAATTATCCACTGTTAAAGCCAATGCATACGATTTTCTCCGGATTTAAACAGAATACAGGAAAAAAATCATCAGTAATCGCAAATAGATGGACTTTGCTTTTGGCGATAATGAGTTATTTTGGAATTTTTTAATGTATTCGCAAAATCCATATTTTTAATTTTAAAAATGTTAGTCTATCAAAAAAGAATTATATCTAGTTTTTTGGCTTTAAACTTTGATTGTGTAACGATGAAATTGTGCACTGCAAAGTATATATTTTGTAGTCACGCAAAAATTACATGATTTTAATAAGTTTATCAGTTCTTATCGTTAACAAATTTAATATTGCATATTGATAAAGTTGAATTAAATTATGCGAAAGGATAGATAGGAGTAATTAATTTATATAATCTGAAAAAGTATTGATGCAAACATTTGATAAACGTCTTGGCGTAAACGTTTTCATGAAAGTGTACATATTACGTCAAAAGACCTTTAAGGCTGAGTTTGAAGATTGAAATTTAGTGATTTCATTATCCGTTCTAGTTCGTTTGAGGAATTGCCTCCAAAACATGCGTCGGAGCTGTTTGTATGGCCGAAATATTATAATTAACTTATAATTTCATTTTAATTTTTTGGGATAAAGATAAATCGTTAAGGGCACTCAATCCAGCGAATAGAGTGGATGATTGAACAGAGGCGTAATTTTATGTTAATCTAAGAACAATAAGTGAGTAGCAATTCAGAACATTATCGAGAAACGCATTCAAATAGTTTTCAATGCGATATTTTGGTGGAATGCGACGCATTCGGGAAACATTAAATTCTTCGCTGATTTTGAGTTATTCTTGCCGATGATTGTTGGAGCAAATACTTTGATGAAACCCCCTTTATTTTGAATAATGAAACTTAAATTAATTTTCTTAAAATTTTGATTCGAGTTTTCTTGTCCTATTGTTTTTGTGGTAAGAATTTCGACATCCTATCCGCACTCCTGTCTTATGGTTTTATTGAAATAACCATGTTTTGTCACATAACCATTGATTTCAAGACGTTGGGATCGTTTTAAGTGGTTCAAATTATATCTCTGCAATAGACTCAGCTCATTGATTTTTGCTCACTGGGCTAAATTTGATCCACGCAATTTAACCAAGCTTTTATTTTGCCCAATATTCGTGGAGGATGGTTCGAACAGTTCGTTTCTGTTGAAGGACTATTCCATCATTCTCAGTTGGGCAGGGCAATTGTTTGCCACAAAACACGCACTTTATTGAAATTCTCGGATGGCCTATATGGAATTGACCCTGTGTGAATATTGTCTTTTATCCCGATTATTATCTAGGGTGCCAGTTCAGGTATTGTTCTCGTCACTCGACCGTGGTTCAAAAATACGAGGTCCATCGCCAATAGCCTTCGTGTTGCTTCTAGTGCGACGTTAATAAAACTAAACTAAACATTATATGTCATGTGAAGTGCAAATTAAAATATCAATTTTTGACGATTAAACAATTGCTAAAGTCATTGCAGGTGTCGCTTACAAAATATATAGAAATATAGCAATAAATAACATGAAGGTACCTATAGATAAGTGTCACGACAAGAGAGAATTGCTAATCTAAGACTTTTATGTGTTGGCTTTTCTTTTCCTCGTAATTTTGATTATTATACACTTATATCGCAATATAACTGATTTTAATAATTAATATTTTAAAACTGAAGAAATGATGCATAGTTTGATACAAATATTATTAATACACTGAGCACAGAAAATTGTTACCTTAAAATATTTTATAAAATAATTGAGCTTTAGACAACCGTACACACATTTTTTTTTATAAACTTCAGTAAAGCAGACACCTTTAACTCGGTTTTTCGAAATTTGACACAATGGTCTAATGTAAAAAGAAAGTTCAAGTACATAAATATAACGATAGTATGAATAAATTTCTGTATAACTCAATGAAGTGCGTTGATAAATTAATCCACTATAATAATTTACTTCGTGTAAATCATTCATACAGACGCCCTTTTTATTTTGTTTGAAAATAAAGATATCTCGTTTTTACGTATAATTTTATTTTGTTAGTTTTGTTAAGTATTTCCTTCATTATGTGACATATAAGGCCATCTTTAAAGTATAAACAAATTGTCAATAAATTCAAGCCTTCAGTTGCAGATACAAATGACAAAGATAACACAATATAATAGATTTTAGCATAGAATATCTAACATCATTTCCTCCCTTTAGAGTCCCTTTTACCTCAATGAATCCCAGCTAATATTCTAATAATAAAGTCTTAGATTACCAAATCATTCGTTACAATTCACAAACATCTTTCTTATTATAGTATGAAATCGTACCCAAGTAGGATTCTTGAAACTAAGTAGGATTCACCTCAAAACAATTAATTGCATTTATTCAATCGAATCTGCAATTATGAATCAGTTTCTTATCCTTTTTCTCCCTTCAATTCTATTCAACTTTTTTTTGTTTCACTATTCTAAAATCAATCAACTACACTTCTAATTTTGAATTAATTACCTAATGAAATTTCATTTTGTTTCAGAATGAGTTGCAATTTTATGCAATTCAAATAGTCGCCATTTCACCGAGTTTAGTGTAGAGAGAGTCGCGAATTGCCTATAGTCATAGGCCTATATTTATATTTTTGGGATTGAACATGCATAGTCACTAGCAAACAGCATGGAAATTGTTACAAACATTTATTTTAATTGGCTGTAATTTATATATTTTACAAGAACAGAGAAGTTGGATACCTCCAATCATGAAGATTAGATTCTGGCCGTCTCTTCAATTATTAGCTCAGGTTAGAATTGCTCGGGGAATCTTATGCAACTTGGAATTCGAAAATGTCTTTCCCAATTTTGTACATGGAGTTGGATTTATCGACCTAGAATACATGCATCAAATTTTATCTTCGTTTCACCTGACAAATGTGTTAAAAAATCGTACAATGGGTATCATAGAGGCATTGGGAAAGGAGATTGAGAGCTGGTGTTCCTGCCATCGTTCCTTTCTGATTGATTCCAATCATGATTACTGGAATAGAATACAGTGGTATTCGCACGGCACCATAAACAGATTAGAGACTGCTCGAGCTCTCATTCGGGATGAAGACATCAACATTGTAAAGCGATTTAATTTGGCTTGCGAGTACTATTTGGAAGCAGATGTTCGGACACTGTGGGAAAATATGTCTTCAGGTCATCGGCAGTTTTTCATAACAAAAAACAAGAACAGAAACAGGAAATTTTGGTTAAATGCATTACAAACAAATACTCCACTTGACTGGTTAGCAATATCTCTCGCCATCATGTCCAATGATTTTTCTATACATGATCCTAGCAGTTACTTTTATTGGAGTTTCTTGGGACTGCTTCATTTTTTCCCGAAACTAAATTACGCACCAGCCAGATTATCAAGTATTCTGTGTTCTGTGGGAAGAAGAGAATTACATCCGTTTGATTTCTACTTGTGTCTCAGACAAATGAATGAGCATGAATTAGATAGCTTGTTTCATTATTTGTCACGAGAAAAGCGATTAAAAATGTGTGAGTGGTTTTTGCAATGGCCTCTGCAAATTCTATTTCTTGATTTATTTCAGCATTTAAGAAGAAATATGTCAAAAAAATTTTATAATATGCTATTCAAATTCATTTTTTTTGAAAAATATAAATCAAAATGGTTAGACTATGATTATTTAAATCTTGTTAAGCAAATTTGGTCATCAGTGTCAGACGACATTAAAACTCGAATTAAAAATGGCGGAATGTATGTATTTTTAAAGGTGCTTTTAGATATCGATGGACAGTAGTCTGCACAAGTGTATTTCATAGGACGATACAAAGACTCGGCTATATCTAACTGCAATACCTTCATTCTGTTAATCTTGAAAGCTAAATGGTTTGTTATTTTTATAGATATACATGATTGAAAGCTTGTTGAATATTATGGTTTATAATAAGATCAAATAAAAATCGTTTTAAAATTTTATTTTCGGAAACTTTTCTGCTTTTATGTTTCGGGGAAAGTTAAGGTAACTCTACACCTTCAAAGAAAATGTTTTGAAATAACCTGAGTTTGCCTACAAATTCATATTTTATTACCTTATGGGGCTTCAAAGTCAGAAAAACACCCAAGAAAAATTTTGCTAGTGTATAAATTTAATGTCAAAAGGGTTTACTTTTCAAATTTAAGCAAAAATTAAGACGTTACCCAAAGCATAACTGAAAAGAAAATAAACATTTTGACAGTTTCTAAATTGAATAATGCAGAATATAACCGTATCTAGAGACTATTATTTTGATAACATAGCCCTGCGTAGGAATCTATTTTATTTCGAGTTTCTGAACACTGAAAGTTTTTAAGTCATTATAATTTTCAATTTATTGCAACGTAAAACAAATCTACTCAATATAAAATCTAAACAATAGTAATGTATTTGAAAAATATGTATTCTATGTATATGTATTTGAAAAATATGTATTCTATGTATATGTATTTGAAAAACATTTAAAATTTCAAGTTCGACGATGCATAACATTAAGATATTGTGCTTTGCAATAATACGAATAATAAAACATTTTTTGAGAAAACAACAAAAATATCTTCAAACTAATCTTGTTTGCATGAAAAACATTTATTTCATAATTAAAGTGCACCAGGTTTATAATGCTCCTCATCTCTACTTTCCAAAGCACTAATTGTTTTCTTTTTGAGAGCCCTTGAAGTTTTTCTGCATTTCTTTGTCTGTGGGTATGAATTACGTATTGATTGGTGAATTCTTGTGTCTAAACGTTAATATCAGCATAAAATAAAACCCCAAAATTTTCAATATTCATCTTGTTACAAAGTTTCAGCAACTATTGAACCCTTCCTTATCCCTAATTCATCAGCTTTGAAGGAAACGAATACCTCTTTCTGAATTTTTTTCCAAATTAATGTAAGCATTTACTCGAAATTTCTTTGCCGCAGAATTTTAAATACACTGGTTTAGTTTTATTTAAAATCTAATTTGATAAACCAGAATTTTTTGTGCTAGATTGTATTCCATTCACATCCTCGCGCTGAAAAAAGCACCTGCTTTCTTTCCCTATTGGATAATGGCCATACTTTGGTTTATCATTTGACGCACAGTATTATAAAGCACCAATTACTTTTTACTGCATAGCATTTAAATAATCAAAATTGCTACATAGAGCGATTCCATAATTTCGAAGTATGTCAATAAAATTGTCAGCTAATTTTTCTTTACCTGTCTGTCAGGTGTTTTGATTTTAATTTTTTCAGACGCGTGCCCACTCTCTTTTGCATATAACCAATACATTCATATTTCGCAACATTGTTTGTTCCATAGGTGTCTTTAACACTCATGTGACCTTTCGAGTCAGTCTACGCAATATTTGGTGTATTGAAGTTCGAGACAGTTTTCTGACCGAAAACAAATTCGTGAAGCCCCAACCATTCCCATCTTTGAAAAAGACCCGTGAAGTTACACTGACATATATGGTCATCTTTTAACGTAAGGGCCGCGGTAGCCTGGTGGTCAAGGTCGTGGACTAGCGGCCGACGGTTTTCGTTCAGTCGCGGGTTCGATCCTTGGCCGCCAAAGACCCGCCGTGTAGCCGGGGCTGATGCACGTTAAATCTGTTCGGGGTCCAAAGTCCTCCCGTTGGCGTGGTGTGGATGTTAGGAGAGGGGGTGTTAGCTCAGGTGTCGTCCTCGTCACTTGACCGTGGTTCAAAATTACGAGGTTCGTCGCCAATAGCCCTCGTGTTGCTTCTAGTGCGACGTTAATAAAAACTAAACTAAAAAAACACCTTTTAACATATCGTATTCAATATTTCACTGCATTTCCTGAAGTCTCTTACACTTTGGATAGTACAATGATATAACTTCTAACGCCTAATAGTTTCTCACAATCAACTATTATAGTAGCAGTACAAGAAATTCACAGACTTATGGTCTATAGCTGTCATGTACCATGAACAAAAAAGCCTCATTTCATGATATGAAATCTGATGGAAGAGTTTGTTTCCTCCACTGTTGCGCTAAATACCTTTTTCCATGGATTCCTCGGCTACTTCTGTAACAACTTTCGAAAACTTTGCTTCCCGATTTTTGTATGCATATTTTGTCAGTATAAGAAAATTTAATGTTGTGCATAATTTAAAAGCACCTGAAAAACTTTTGCCTATTCGCCGCACACTATACACTGATCTGGTGTTTATTAATGGGACATTTACAGCTTTCTTTGGAGAAGCAAATCCAAAGAATGTCTCAGCATTTACATTTTAGAGTAAAATGAGAGCACAATCCATACCTTGAATCCTCTAATAATTCCACGTTCCCAGCCAAACGTTTTGGGCAGCAAAGTTGAACAAAAACATCAGATATAAGCACAAGGTTGAAAATTCTATTTCCCAACAATACACCAGACATGTTTCCCGGTGTTGATAAACTAATTTTTTTCAAATTTGAGGAGCAAGCTTTACATACCGAAACGGGTATGAAGTGCTCTTACTTACCCAAATTCTTAAAATTTATTTCCATAAAACTGACGTTAACGCTTTCTAGTGATATTTTTAAACATAATTCAGTAAAAAAAAATTAGATTAAAATGAAGGAATAAACGTTTCTACGCAGTAGAATCTTTCAGCATGAAAAATCAAAGGCACATGTAAGCAAAATAACTATATCGAATGTATTGCCAGGTTATACACATTAGAAGGGGAAAAAATGGGTTTCCAGATTTCTTTTATTTTTTAATATTATATTTCTGATTAATTATTTATATAATATGTATAATATTTCATATAAAACTCCTGAAAAGAGAAACGTAAACATCTCTGATCATTTCCGGTTACAAGAGCCTTTCCGGTCAAAAAAATTCGAGATCAAGTAGTATTAAAACTGCTGTCACTTGGCTTCTCACCAAGACAGAAACAAAATACAAGCAGACTTTCAAAGATTAGATTGAATTTGAATATGAGATCAAAAATGAAAAACCGATATTTTGATCAAAAGTGTTTTTCGGAGGTGCACTACCATCTTAAAGGATTCTGAAAAAATTTAAAGGAGAAAATTTGAATAAAAAATTTATAGCATAACTATGACATATGTACAGATATATAATGCGATTAAAATACAGATTTGGCTTATGAATTTGATAAATAAATGTTCTGTTGTAATTATATGAAGAATTTCAATAACGCTCCAAAGAATGAGAGATTATTTGAAGGGGAGAACTTGTGTGGAGCAGTTTCAAGTTGCATTTAACAATAACATTTTTAATGAGAGTTATAAATATAGATACCCCTAGAATGTTTTAGATTCTCTATTCAAAGGGGTTTAAGACACATTTCGAATAACAATTATTTATACACTTCTTAAATTCAATAACAAACAATAAAATAAACAAAAAGTAAAAAATGATGTAATACATTAAAGTATTCTAACATAAAAGCAAAACAAAAAAAAGAAAATAAATCCTTTTTACATTTTAACAGACAAACATGAAAAAAAAATTGCAAGAGAATATTTTTATTATTTCATTAGTGTATCATAAATCAGAAATATATGTTAAATAATACAGATTAACACTTTGTGAGCAATCATTTAAAATTTATGACTGCTTCAAACGAAATTCTGGCATAGAATCCTGTAAATTTTTGCGACGTTCAAGTCATTTATTCTAAGCTTCAATGAATGCCTCTTTTAAACATAACTGCTTTCCACAAAAGCATAAGCTTTTTTTTCTGTAGACTACAACAAATTCCAGGAGTTTTCTCTTGTTTTTTTCACTTAGAATGACATTTTCTTGGGTTTTTCCTTTAAACCTGCATTATTGAGAACATGTATAATTGTTTCAAGGGTTGTTCTAATATTGAAAGATGTTGCAAGATGTTCAGTAATTTTTTCAGCTGAACCCATGAGATTTTATAACTATGTGAAAAACATTTCTTTTTGCTGTCGTTATTAATTTACTGCAATGATTTAATTGTCCGCGCTTTTGAGGGACCTGCGTTGGCCGCGGTAGCCTAGTGGTCATGGGTTCGGATTCGTGGCTTGGTGGGGAAACCCCCCACAATAACTTATTTGCCTTTTTAAAACAAATTGGCCTTTTACACCAAATTTGAAAATTTTAACATTTAACCTGTATTTCTACTTTCTGAATGTTTACTGTTTAAGAATTATAACTTTTGATTCCTTTTAACAAATATTTAGCGCAGCATAGCCTACCCTGGCTCTAGCGCCATAAAACCTCACAGTCATTCACTCGGATTCGTGGCCGGCGGTTTTTGTTCAGTCGCGGGTTCGATCCTAGGTGGCTAAAAACCCGCCGTGTAGCCGGGGCTGATGCACGTTAAATCTGTCGGGGAACAAAGTCCACCCGTTGGTATGGTGTGGATGTTATGAGAGGGGGATGCCAGCTCAGGTGTCGTCCTCGTCACTTGACCGTGGTTCAAAGTTACGAGATCCGTCGCCAATAGCCCTCATGTTCTTTCTTGTGCGACGTTATTAAAAACTAAACTAAACTTATACATTAGGATCTAAGTTTCTCGAAGAAATATTAATTTTTAATACTCAAAATGGGTTCCAAATAGGAAATCATAGTTCAGGTTAGAGAGCTGGGAAACATTAAAATGGCTGAAGAAAGTAAATATCTAAGAAAAAATGCAAAAGTAGCTCAATGAAGTCACAGATGTGTTCAAAAATCATCAAAAAGAATAAAGAGTTGGAACACGTTAAGAATATTCCCGGAGAGGACGAAAGGTGACCCCGGATGGCAGAAAAAATAGGAAAGACCTACGAAAAGAGACCGAAACTCCAAAAGTGAGTGCTCGAAAAATTGCTGCAACCATTTTTTCTACGATACAAAGACCTGTTTCTGGAGAAACTATTAGAAAATTACTCGGAAAAGAAGGGTTTAATGAACGTGTGGCCAGGCTGGCTTGGTTTCATTAACGTCGCAATAGAAGTAACACGAGGGCTATCGTTGACGGACCTCGTAATTTTGAACCTAGGTCAAGTGGCGAGGATGACCCCTGAGCTGGGATAGTTCTTTCCTTACTTCCACACAACGCGAACGGGAGGACTTTGGGTCCCTACAAGGCCGCGATAGCCTGGTGGTCAAGGTTTCGGATTCGTGACCGGCGGATTTCTTTCAGTCACGGGTTTGATCCTTGGCTACCAAAGATCCGCCGTGTAGCCGAAGCTGATACACGTTAAATCAGTCGGGCCTCAAAGTCCTCCCTCTGGCGTGGTGTGGATGTTAGGAGAGGGGGGTACCAGCTCAGGTGTCATCCTCGTCACTTGACCAAGGCTCAAAATTTCAAGTTCCGTCGCCAATAGTCCTCGTGTTGCTTCTAGTTCGACGTTAATAAAAAAT
>BMAW01065107.1:72178-124871 GCA_019974015.1 Nephila pilipes | reverse complement strand
GCAATTAAATGCGTGTAGATATAATTGTTTCTTCGTTGAAACAAAAAATATTTTCTTCAAATAATTGCCGAGTCTTTTTACAAGAAAATGTTTAATTTATCATATTCAATTCCTGGAGACACATATAATACGATGCAAACAATAAATACGCAGTAGCTAACAAATAGCTAACAAATTTTAAACATGAGATTAACGTGATTCCGTAATAAAGAAATACTTTTATAAAACATTTTATTCAAAGAAAATGAAGTATATTCTTACTTCATGAAGACTGGCGAAGGCAGTCACTGCTAAGGCAGCTAAAATAAAAGCCTGAAATAGATAAAACGAATTGATATTAGAAATGTGAATGTATTATTAAAGTCACCAGATTCACAAAATTTTAATACCTTATTATTTATAAGGATATGTAACGAGGCTACATTTTAGTATTGGAAAAATAATAAATAGTATTAACACCTTTTAAAATTTTAACTCATTGTACTTATTTTAAAATGTATCTAATTCCATAATACCTCTGGTATCCGTAATTTATACTTATCCAGAATTGCAATTAACACATAAAAATACATAGAATGTTTCTGACAATTTCATTAAATTATCATTTTAAATAGTTAATTGTGATGTTCTTGAATATTTTAGATAATTTTATTTACTTAAATATATCTATTAAAAGTAGGATATTACTATTTGAAATAACCTTCATTGAATAGGAGTTAAAAGCAAATATAAGTATGTCTTCAGTCGGTAGAATAAAATAAAACTTTGAAAGATTTTTTTAAGTACTTAATAGAATTTAAAATCAGAATTCATCATTTAATCAATAATAATTTATTTATCGAGTAATGAAAACAAGTATCCAGGATTAAAAGAAAATACATAATATGAAATTCATGTGCAGCTATTTCGAAGATTTTGTGTTATTCTTATCAATGAATAAGCGAAATACTAGGAAAAAAACCTGAGTAATGTAAAGAAATACTTTAAATACTAGAATAAAAAGGAGTAAATGATAAAAAGAAGGATTATGAGTCTCGAGGAAAAACAAGGATAGCTAATGGTTATTTTAAATTTCTGAAGAAACGAGGATTAAAGTTCAGTTATTTTTCCTATACCTGATTACATTAATGTAAAGGTAAAAAATATTTTTAAGGGGAATTTCAGATTAACAGGAGTTTTAAAAAATGCCTTCCATAATTGGAATATTTTTTTAAGAAAATTAAGCTCATTTCTATGTAAAAGCAGTCACGTGGGATGAGTCAAACAAGCGTATGAATACATTTCTAATTTTTCATGTTACATTAAGTTTCGTAAATCTGCACACTTGAATCAATAAGACATTAGTTGACGGAAAATGATCAACAGAACAAAATTTCCTTCATTATTTAATTATATTTTGTGCTGCTTGTTTTGATAAATTTAAATTGAGAGTGATAAATATATGTATTTCTTGGAATAAAAAAATACATAAGTATAGTTACAATACCTGAGAGATCATTGTGAGTTGAAAATCTGTACTAAACTCGCAAGAACTGATATCAAAAGCTCGGGTTCCAGGAGTATTTATACGAAAAGAGTTTTAAAATAAAAAAAATATATAACGCGATTTTATCAAAAAGTTCAATTGGTCATGCATAATTAAAATATTTTTTCTACGAATATTCTAAATTCCTTTTTCGGAATTAATCCACTATTAAATGTATGTAATGCAATTCAATCGACTGGCATATCTGATACAATTGATTTATTTTTGTTACGTAAGACGATTAACTTAAATCCTCAGAAGGTCAACCGCATGAAAAGGGAAAGTGCCCCTAGGAAATTGCTTGCAACGGGTTCATAATGAGATTCTGTGCCTAAAAATAAAAAAAAGGGTTATTTGATGAAAGAAAGTGTATTTCTACGTAAGCATTTGATCCAATTATCGCAGGAAAGGGATATGAAAATAAGCATTAATATATATATATGATTAGGATTTTCTCAAAATTATCTGTACCTGCTCAATTCAAAAATTATTGATTAATGTATTTTAAATTAATTTGAGCCTTTTTAAACTTATTATTCAGCCGTCGGTAAAAATTGATTTCAAGCATGACATTTGAGTTAACTTTCATAACGCATAAAGAAAATAAATGTTTTATATCAGTGGTTATTAATTTTTAAGCATATTCCCCAAAACTATAATTTTTTTCTGAGTAAAATATATATATTAACTGTATAGAAAGTAATTAAATTCTGATATCAACTTAAATATTAACATATTTATTATGTGTGGGTGTGTACTTCAACGTGTTCTTGAAATACATACCTTTCAATCAAAATTAAAATGGATTTTTTTTAAAATTCAGTATGAATTTCTTAAGAAGGAAGCATTTTAAATAAATTAATGCTTCGCGTATATCCAAATATATTATTTTAAGTTAATAATAGATTAAATTTATAATTAATAAAAAATCGTATAATAAATTAAGGGAATCATGAAGTAAATTTTAATTTAAAATGTATCATAATTATTTCTCAAATGTAACAAAGGCTTAGTATTATTTTATATAAAAATTGTGAACCTCGTATCATTGCTTTGTATTTTGCAGAGTTAATATTCCTTCAAAATCTTAAGGGTCCCGTCAACTGGAATTTTTTTTTTGGGAGAGATTTTTAATTCTATGAAATTTCATAGGCTCATAGGCTCATCGCCAGTAGCTATTACAGTACTTCCTAATGCTATTTTAATAATAAAGCATTCAATCTTAAAAAAAAAATTCAGAATTCTGTAAATCTTTAAAAAAGTTGAGAAAAAAAAGTTAGAAGCTATTATTGATTGGGATAAAATTAAGTAATTAAAAATTGCCAATAATAGTGCAAAAAATTAAATTGATACAAAATTAATCTCTCAAAAAGGGTAGTTTACAATGACACCAGTAACTGGTGCAGCCAAATGGTCATGTTTTGGAGTTCATGCCATGGCATTGTTTTCCTCAAGTCATGCCTTCAGGGGTTAATATCTTCATGTGAGTACGGGCATCACTCTTCCGAAGCCCCTTAGAGATATTTTTCCTTTCCCATGGGGTTTACTATTTTTGGTGAACACGGGTGACGTACATCTGGGATGCCCTAGCGATATATATATCGTTACCGATCTTCCAACTTATCAACTCTTAAGAAATCTGTTTTCCATTTTTTCAAACGTCTAGATCACAGTTACACTATGCTTGGCGCAGCATAGCCATATCTGCCTCTTGCTCCATTAATCTTCACCAACAATCACCCTTTTAAGTCATGGATTTGAGTCTCAATTCTACTAAAGCCATATTGTGTAGTAGAGTTGATGCACGTTAAGCCTACATAATTCTTAAGGTCTTCCCATCATACTGTGAAAGCGCGTTGCTTTCTTAGGATTCGCATTCATCGATTGAGGTGGTCTCTAAATTACTTGATCCGTCATCAATATCATTAGTTCAACTACTAAGTGAGAACGCAATCAATACATCTTACAATTGCGATTAAATACACCCCTAGGAGTCAATGTTATTAAAATGAATAATGCAGCATTTCTTAACAAACTATATTGTTTATAAGAGAGATTTATTCAATTAAATTATTGCATAACGTTTCCTAATTAAACACTTAAGTGGGTATCATAATTTGCTTTTCTTTCTTCTTTCCAACTGTCTTAGAGCTTAATATAAAAATGGTCCACATTCTCTTTTAAAAAATCTTCAAAGGAAGAAATCTTTCAACATTATTTTCAGTTCATAACTAGTTTTCTATTTATCGTTTATAGATTTCATTTAATTGTAAAGTGTAGAATTAACTTAGTATCTTAAGTATTTATTCATGTTTATCAAAAATTCCAGGTCTGTAATTATATAATATGATGGTTTTATGTGTAAGCCATCCAAATCCTTGCTAATTCCCGATACATTTTCCTTAATGTGGTTAATAGCCATTGTTGTTTCATATTCCGTAATTCAATATTCAATAATATTCAATCGTTCAGTAGCGGGTTCTATCCTTGACCACCATAGACCCGCCATGTAGCCGGGCTGATGTACGTTAAATCTTTTCGGGGCCCAAAGTTCTCCCGTTGGCGTGGTGTGGATGTTAGGAGAGGGGGGTGCCAGCTCAGGTGTCGTCCTCGTCACTTGACCGTGGTTCAAAATTACGAGGTCCGTCGCCAATAGCCCTCGTGTTGCTTCTAGTGCGACGTTGATAAAAAGTAAAGTAAGACGTTGTAAAATTAAAGTAAGTAATCAATACTATTCAATCAATCAATCAACTTGATTCAAATTACGTTTGAAGGAAAGTTCCGCATTCCTTTGGGAATTGATTTAATACTGCGTTTTCAAGTACAGGAAGAAAAATTTTAAATTCAGTCTTCTGTTGGAGAATATTACGATTTACTTGTATTAAAGAATTCAACGGGTAAGTATTGTTTTGTGTGATATTTTTGTAGTGAATTTGAATAGAAAGTATCTCTTCATAATCACTAACGCGTTTATTCGTAACCAAGCAAACCTAGCAAAGTATATAACAACATTTTTCTCAGTCACGATGGAATTCAAGTCCCATCTATATAATTTCAACGGACAGAATTTTCATAAAAGTTAATATTACCAAAAAACATTTTTAAAAAAGCTAAGATTTCATTGGTATTTAATGATTCACTCTGAAGACAAAATGCATGTTAGCAAAGGGGGAACAAATCCAGCACTTCGATTCTTAACCTAACGTGACATGGATGAATTCATGGAAACAAAGCATCACATTTGTGCGAAATTTGTCAGAAGGTATTTTATAATATTTCACACTTAATCATTCATTTATAAGTAAATACAAATGAGAAAAAAATTATTCGTCTGATGTTTATAACAAGGTTTTTTCAAATTGTCAAAATTTAAATATGCATCTCTGTACCTCCATAAATGAGAAATCTCATACTTGTGATTTTCGTAAGAAAACATTTTCTCAAAGTGGAACCTTTTACACAGTCATAGCAACAAAACACCTTATGTTTGCTACATTTGCATGAAGGCGTTTCCCTTAAAAACGCATCCTCGTATTCGTAGCAGAGGTAGGTCTTATGTTTGTGATATTTGCGAGAAGAAATTTTTTCAAAATATTCATTTAACACACACCAAATTAAAGCCTTCTTTTTGTAATATCTACATGAAGGAATTTTCCCATAATGGTAGCTTAAAAGATCATTTATGTGTTCATACTAAAGAAATGCCTTATGTTTGCGAAATATGCATGAAGGCTTTTTCTACAAGTGGTAACTTTAAAACCAATTTGAGTATTTATACCAAAGAAAGGCATTATATTTGTGATATTTTCAAGAACAGTTTTTCATTTTGTGGTAACTTAAAAACACATTTACGTATTCATACAAAAGAAAGACCTTATGTTTGCAAAAAGGTTTTCTCGAGAAATAATAGCCTAACAATTCATTTACGTACTTATACAAATGAAAAGCCTTATATTTGTGAACTTTGCAATAAAGCATTTTCTTCTAAAAGCAACTTAACAAGACATTCGCTTATTCACAAGTAAACAAAATCTGTATTATGAACGCATTCCTGAACGCGTTTTAAATTAGTTGAATGTAACACAAACAATCAAGTATATACGCCGTCCCATTTTCTATTTGAATTAAACCGAATATATAATTTTTATTGTATTTTCGTGTTAATTGTTCTGACAACACCTTTTAGCTCAATTTTCTTACCTTTTTTCACGATTTTTAATAAGAGTTGAATAACGAGAGAAATTATCATTTATTTCCCAATTTCAATTATTTAAGCAATGTTGTGAATTTTAGAATTTCAGTCCTATTTTTTTATAAAAAAAAGAAAAAACAATGAATTCGAAATATATTTCAAAAATTTCAAATCCATTCTAATTTGGTAAAGAATCAACAAATTGAAAAACTTTTGATGTTTGTGACTTCAAAAGATTTTATTTTCGTGGAACATTAATTTGACAAAAATGATCAAATTGTCACAGAAGCAGTATTTCTTTTATTATTGAATTAACATCAAATTACGAATTGGAATAAAATTATATTCTGCTCAAGACATTTATTTCGTTTGATTAAATATATATAAATATGAAAATTTTACACTACTTCTCTTCAACTTAATGTTTCATTTTAAACTAGTGTGTTATATATATTCCACGATACATGAAAATAAAAATGTAATTATAAGTATTAAAATTAAAACATAGATTTATTTAACACATTCTTGTAATTGAACGGAACTATTTATTATTGCTTTCAATATATTAAATTCTTATAGATTCAACTGTGTTTTACTTTGTATGTATTTGTTATTGAATAAATTTCTTCTGTTAAGTATGATGAATAACTTTTTGAAACTTTCAATACCCAAATTACCGGACAAACCAAAAATTATGATACAAGGGGTGTGGCCTTCGCTCTTCGACACTTTGCACTTACTTATTTTTCAGTATCCATAATATATTTTTGCTTTTATCATATTTTTATTACTGATACTGCTGTAAAGCAACGGTACCTAAATGGTGTACCTTTAAAATTAGTGAGGTTCTATTTGAAATTCACTAATTTTAATAAATAAATATTTAAGTACTCAAAATTTCAAGCCTGAAATATATTAATTGAAAGCTTTAATTGCATCAATCTCGCAAGCGCTGCATTTTATAACTACCAGCAGTGGACTAAGTAATTATAAACGACTGTCTCGTGACATGAATGACAACTGAGGTTGTACGCCTATCTCAATTGTACGTACCCCGACAGCTGCGGGATTTGAAGCTCAAATAAATTTAACCCACAACAACTTTCGTTATTCTATCCTACTCAGAAATTAAGAACAATTTTCAACACACAATCGACTTGAATATCAATGATCATAAGGATATCCAGAAAGAAGAATATTTAATACAATGTATTATAAAATTATGCGAAAAGTAAGTATATGATTGAAATACTGTAATCGTGTATAGATAAAATAAATTATTAATCCATAGGCATTGTGAATCTCTTTTCAGATTTATTTTATAACATGAATGAGGTGTGATGAGGCTCTCACAGAATTGCCCTTCAACTAACCTTTTGGAATTCAACATGACGTTATTTGAATTGAAAACTTCTAATAACGAATGAATCTTTCATATAAAATTAGCACTGTTATATTGAATTTCAGCGAATAAAAGTGATAGAGTTGTTGAAAATGTTTGCAAGCAACCAAGTGTTTGAAGTTTATGGAAGAGTAATTTTTGCACACGCTGTTTAGTATCAGACTGCTAGAGTAGAATTTGAATTTGTTCATGACCTGGATCCAGCTTTGCAACTGGTTCAGATAATAAAATTTTCTGATGCTCTTTGGCTGAGGATGTGAGAATATTTATGCTCCGCATTCGCGTTATACCAATACTGATTTTGGATTATTCTTAGATTAAATTAAATATAAATTAAATATTTTATTCTCTGTTCCTTTAAGTGTCTAATTAATTAAGCGTATGTAGCTAAGCATGGGAAGCGAAGAAGGGACATCACAAGAAACCAATTTTCTCCATTAATTAGGACTCTAAAACAGAAGCCTACTGATAAAGCAATAGTTGCATAGTCATATGAATATCACTATACAACTGTAAAGTGATTTTCACTTATTTTTCTTAGTGATTCAACGATTCCTCCTCAAATTTTCACAACTTTCTTAACGACTACTCTTATCTTACTCACGAGATTATACTGGAGGAGATGTGCACTCGTGTTCATCAAGGAACGGAATGGTTCTAAGAATGATGCGGAGGATGTTGAATATGAAGCAGTTCATGATCAGGTAGACTCTAATAACCTCCTCCAGAGTCGTCCATAGGTGACACTGAACAACACTTTCAAAAAAACCCACCAAGTTAAATAAAAGGCGTCACTGGTACCCAGAATTAGTTAATTTTCTTGTTAGTAGATGGTAGTTCTGAAAAAAAATTATTTTTAATGAACATTTTGCATTCGTATCTTATTTATAGTAAAATGAAAAAGGTGTTTTCCGAAGAGAAAGAAACTTATACGCTTGCGCATCGCTAAGTGTTCATATTTTTTTTATTATTAGTGTAATAAGAAATTATTAAACACTCTGCTCAATTCTTTAAACTTGCTGTTTATATATAACATTATTAATTTCTTACTCAAATTTTCCCACTTCTGATTTAGAACGCAATGTCGTCTGTAGGAGACATTAGGTCAATGGCTACCAAAATCACTCGATTTGAAACTATAATTACAGTTTATATTTCAGCTCGGAATGATGTTCCTTAATTCTAACTGAATTAACCAAATGTAAATATTTAAAGGATACTGAAAGAATCTTTTATAATATGAATTGAAACATAATTAGTGATCACTGAAATTATGCCTAATTCTCAAAATTCGAATGTATTTGGCAGAAAAAAACTATAACTGCCGTACTCGAAGACAACATTTTTTTTTGGAAATCACGAGTTTTCAATAAGAAACAACTTGAAATTGAGAAATTATTTAATAGTATAAGATAAAGAGAGAGAGAGAAAAAGAAACGAATGATAAATTTTGGAAATTAAGACTCTTCTTCTAACAGTTCGGACAGGAATATTTTGTGATTCAAATTTTACATTATGCTCATTTTGCTAGTTATTATGAATTAATCATTAAATTAAGATTAAAGAAATATTTTAACTTAACATTATGATGTCACTTTGTCCCAATGTCTCCTCCAGAAGATACTTAATTTCTCAAAAATAAAAATAAAAAAAGTTTTTGTAACATTTTTTCAGTACCTTTTCATGTATTTAGAAGAGATTGATAAAAATTTTTCTAAAATCTATAGTTCTAAGTTGACCTTGGATATGAGGAGGATAATGACCATGAACTAATTGATGCAGCTTAAAGTAAAGTATCTGATGACAGAGATGAAGAATTCAGTAGTAAATATGATGAATAAAAATGTATTTGTTTTTATCTAAATATTATTATATTTATATATATTTGCTAATTCTTTCTCATACTTAAAACTCCAAACCTCAGAGAATACCTTATAATGAACTTTCCTTTGGCTTTTTAAAATATAGTATTCTGAAATATAACGTCTTTTAGTAAATTTCTCGAGAGACATTTATAGAAAAATTTCCAGTGTTCATAATTATATAATTGCAAAGTAAATGCTGAGGTTCATCTACATTTACTTATTACGCTCAATGCTTTTAGTTTATAGATATCAGAGAAAGGAAATAAAATATTCTTATCTTACAATAAAACTGTATTGAATTCTAATTGTCGTATCAATGTATTCAGTTAACTAGCTCACAAAAACAGTATATTTTTGATAAAATATTTTACATTTATTCTATAGCTTTATTTATGTTTTATTACGTAATATACGGCAGCCATAACTGGCCTGGATGACAGTACATCGGACAAGCACGTTCCTCTGTGTTTTAAAGTATATAAGTTCACAACCGCTTGTCTCTACTCTATTACCGCAGCATTTCCTTATTACATATAATTTTTATTACGGTTCAAAGTTTATTAACAATGTTTTTAACAATTGATTTATTTTCATTGAATGTTGTTAGAAGAGTTTGGTTGACAGTAAATTAAAGTGAGTCTCTGTGCGTAAGATTTAGGAGTGAATCGAATATTCAATTTTATTTACGATATGGCTACTAGAAGATTTACCGTCATTAGTGCTCCCTGTACAAATCACCTCTGATTTAAAAAAAAAATAAATATAATCATACAATTACTGCTTTGAATTTTATTAATCGAAGTATAAAATATTTCTTTTTGTTCTAATATTCTTTGAAAATTTATAACTTATACACATGTATCATAAATTACGCATGAGTTAAACTTCCTCCACAAACATATTTGTTTGAAAATTTAAGACGATGTGAGATTAATTCTAAAATTTAAAAGACTTATTTACATTTTATTTTTGTTTATTCTTTATTCCATTTTCTTATGTAAAGTAGTTACACATAATTTTTGGTAAAGATTCAATTATTAAGATTATCTCCATGAATAAAATACGAAACGAAACGTAAAATTTGTTCAAAAAACTAAATTTAATTAATTGACGCTTAAAAAAAAAGTTGTCAAATTTTCAAACAAAACTACCATTTATTTCAGTTAAAATAACAATGAAATATTTAACTTTTGTGAATTTAAAGAAAATGAAGCAGAGAGAGAGAATAATTTTCACATTCAAATAAATATTTATTTACAACATTTTCATTTATAATATCACAATTTTTAAAATTTAATAACCATAACGAGCATATCCTAATCCACCGAGGATTCCGAGGCCATTTCCTCCATAGCCGAGGTTTCCACGTCCTCCAGCAATTCCCAATCCAGCTCCTCCATAACCAGCATATCCGAGTCCAGCGCCTCCAAGACCGGCGTAACCCAAGGGAGCTGCTACGGCTCCAGCGTATCCTAATCCGGCTGCTCCGGCGTATCCTCCGTTAGCATAGGGAGCGTCGGAGACGAGGTGGACGGCGGCGGGGTTCTGGTTGGCGGTTCCGGGTTCGTTGGTCTTGACCTGGGCCCTGAAGCCACCGTGGTCGGCGACGTAGTGGACCTCTCGTCGGATGCCTCTTGCGTCGGTGAATCCGTAGCTTCCCCGAACGGCGTGTCCCCCATCGCCGGATTCCTCTCGGTGCTGTTCGCCGTGCTTGTCCTTTATGCTGTAACCGAACTTGTAGGGGTGGGGAGCATGATGATGTACTGGCTAAAAAAGTAAAATAAATAATTTTAATTTAAAATAATTAGTATTTACGAATTTGAAAAAAAAAAAATTCTTTTCAAGTGCTTTCTAATATTTTTTTTTGAATGATTAGTGTGTATCGATGCGAATAATTTCGTGGAGGGGGGGAAAGAACAAAAATCATTGTTTTTAAGTAACTTTATTTTAAAAAATATTTATATATTTAAAATTATTTTAGTGATATTTAAAATCCCATTTAAGAAGTCGCAAATTAAATAATTTAATAAGAAATCATAAAAATGGTTTGATAGTTCTTCAAATTTATATTGATAAACAGGAAGCGTTTATTAAAAATTTACAATATATTGTATGGATATGAAACACATTCTTTCTGAGTCAGTCAGTACTTACCGATGTATTGATACATTTTATTTATCACGTTTCATTCATAAGCGATATTTTTGTTTCCACTTTACAAAATTATTAATTAGAATTAAAGAAAATTTTTGAGTGCCATTGGTTGATATCTTCCGTCGACAATTTTTTTTTAGTTACGGATAATGAAACGTGTATAAGCAAGCTGCTTACGATCTTTTTTTACGATCTTCGAGTGATCGTGAAAAAGAGAAGATTATAAAACTGTTTTAAGAGAATAATGAAAATTCAAAATACCTGTCATTTATAAGTGTAAATGTTTTTACTGAAAAGTCACTTGTATTGCCACTCATGAGTTCTCTCAACATGTCTTGTTTGACATAATATTTGTGTTTTACTTGATATTTGAATCAGAAAGTCGATTTTAATTATGGTTAGAATTTTAGATCGGGAGAAATCTTTTTTCTCTTATTTTGGTTCACATAAATTACGGACAAAAGAGGAATTAAATGTTATTCATTCTAAACATTTACGGATCACTTGATCAATGAATTTCAATTTATTCATGTAAAGTCACATTAATCTCTAAATAATTTGATATAATAATGAACTGAATCTTTGAAAACAAAAAGCTCCGAGTTTAAACTAACTGACTTGCAATGCACTAGTTCTTCAGTTTTATTAAAATCAGATACATATAACTATATAAATGTTTCTACGTTGAAAGAAGTGTATATTTCATAAAATAAATGATTCTTTTTACATATAATTTGTTTAATTAATCAGGTATCACAAAATTCATTTAGCATTAGTTGTTGTCAACCATCGTATACCTCTCTTCTAGAATGAAGAAGTGATTTATTCCAAGTTGTTACTTGAGGACATAGAACATTTTGTACTTACGTGTAAATTAATGAACAGCTTCAAAAACAACTTCAATAAATTTCGAAAATGATGATGAATAGTTAGGACTTTCGAACAGATGTGATATAAGTGTGGTTCTTTGATAATTCATAAAATAAATTTCTTCGAAAATTATTTTACATGTCATTTTAATTATTAAGTAAATGGTGAACACATTTAGAAGTATGTTCATTCTTTTAATGCTTTCAATCTAAATGTTTGTGAGTAATCTTTTTCACTAATAAAAATCGTAATACAAATAAAAACTTATTTTTAATCCGTTATTAGAAGTGTATCTATTTAAAAAGATTAATGAGAACGAAACAATCCTACGGAGAAAAATAATTTTCAACTCGATGATCCATTTAATGATTCTTCTTTAAATTTCTTGGTGACGGATATCAATCCCATAAATATACACTCTGATCTTTGAAATTCATACATGTTATCTTACAAATTTTGAATATAAATTTAACACCATTTTATGATAAAAATTATACTTTTGTAAAATTTCTTATCGAGAGTAGGTATATTTATATACTTACTTCATGAAGACTAGCGAAGGTAGTCACTGCTAAGGCAGCTAAGATAAAAGCCTGGAAGAGATAAAATGAATTGAAATTAGAAATGCGAATGCATTCTTGAAGCAAGCAGATTCATAACACTTTATTACCCATTATATTCACAAGGAAATTTTTGAAAGTAAATCTAAGTATCTGAATAGTAACAAATGCTTGTAACACCTTTTAAGACTTTAACTCATTCAACTTATTTTAAAATGCAACAAATATCATAATAACCCTGGTATCACTAATTTATATTTATCCATATGTGCATTATACAAATAAAAATGTAAAATCTACCTTTACGTTTTCATAAAATTATCACTTCAGATAGTCTATTGCACTTTTCACGAATATTAAGAACATTTTATTTATTTAAATAAATTTTTATATATATTTATGTGTAAAAAGAATATTATTATTCGAAATACATTAAGTTGAATGAGAGTGAAAAATATTTGTAAGACCTGTTCTATCAGTAATAAATATATAAATAATTAAATATTTAATACAATTGAAAACATTTTTTTATTTGAAAAGAAGTATATAATAAAGAATTCATGTTCAGATGATTCGAAGATTTTTTGTTCTGCTTAATTGTGGATACATGAGGAATACTAGCGTGACGCATTTTATCTGAAATATCAGGAATCTTAAATCATGCTAAAAAAGGCTTCAAATACAGGAGAAAATGTAGTTAATTAAAAAAAAAAGAAATATTTAAAATTTCGAGGAATCTGGTAGCTAATGATTACTTTAAACTTCAGAAAAAACAAGAATCCATATTCAGTTATGCTTCCGATAATTTATTACATTAATGTAAAGGCAAATAAAAATATTTTTCGCAGAATTTCAAATTAACAAAAACTTAGAAAATTGCCTTTACACTTAAAATACTTTTTTAAGAAATTATGTACATTTGTACATTTCTGGCAAAAGCAGAAATGTACAAATGTACTTGGATGAACGAAACAAACGTTCGAATATATTTCTACTTTTAAGCGATTATATTGCATTTCTCGATTCTGCGCTCTTGTTTCATAAAGATATTGGCTGTCGGAAAATAATCAATGGATCAAAAATATGCTTCATTGTTTAATTGCGTTTTGTACAGTTTGTTTTGCTTAATTTAGTAAGAGAAACATCAGCATAATCCTGAATTAAAAAAAGTAAGCATAAATATGTAAATAAAATTACTGTACCTGTGAGATCATTCTAAGGTGAACGTGTTTACAAAACTCGCAAGAACTGATACCAAAAGCTGGTCTTCCAGGAGTATTTATACGAAGCAGAAAATGATTAAAAAAAATATATCACTGTTACATCAAAATAATGATTTGGTCATGCATGAGTTAAGTAATTATTCCACTAATGTTTTAAATTCCATTTTCGGAACTAGTTCATTATTAAAAGTATATAATGTAATTCAATCGAGATACATATCTGATACAATTGTTTTACTCTTGTTACGTAAGACGATTAACTTAAATTCAGAAGGTCAAGAGCATTGAAAGTGAAAATACCACTGACATATTGCCTACAACAAGTTGTTAAATAGGACTCTGTGCATAAATGTAAAAAAGGAATTATTAGGAGAAGGAAATTATATAAAACATTTGATCTAAATAACTCAGGAAAAGAAACACGAAAAGTATTAACAATCTATGGATGATTACGATTTTTTGAAGGAAATCTGTGTTACCGTCTAATTGAAGATTTATTAATTAATTTCAATAAATACGAGCCTTTTTAAGCTAATAAATCAGCCGTTGTTTAAAATTGATTTCAAGCATAACATTTCAGATTACTTTCAATAAGCATGAAAAAAAAAGTAAGTTTTTAATTACAATGATAAATAATTTTTAAGCATAATCCTAAAGTTATAAATCGTTCTATTTAAAATAGTTACGATGAGAGTATCTAAATGTGTAGTAAATTCTAATAATGCACATAATTATTAACTATACCTCTTGGAAAATTCTTACCTATCAAATTTAATATTGGTTATTTAAATTCATGAGGTATAAATCTGAGATTATTGTATTCAGATGTATTATATTAAGAAAATAATATGTGAAATTTCTCTTTAATTAAAAAAAACCGTGTCCAAAAAATGGCACAAGAGAAATTTGATTGTAAAATATATCATAATTATTTCTCTAAGATAGATAAAGATTAATAATACAAACAGAGTATTTAAAGTTAAAAACGTAGTATATTGGCTTATCTCTAATTTGCTGCTTTAATATTTGCAACAAATTTTTAATTCTTGAATGATGTAAGAATTGCTGAGTATATATTTTTAATTGGTATGAAATACATGACTGATTTTTTTAAATAAGGATTCCTTTGTTTAAATATCAACAGACTATATTAGGAAAAAAAAATTTTTCTTTCTCTCTCTCTCTCATATATATATATATATATATATATATATATATATATATATGTTATATATGTTGCTATGTGTGTGTGAATCTAAATTCTTCAGTAGCGTTTAAAATTATAGAGCCATGCTCTTAATCACTAATTGCGGACCAAACTTTTGATGCTTATTTTCAATATCTCTGTGTTTCTGTGGTTTGATTTTATTAAATATATTATTTTCAAGATGAAGTAATTTATATATATATATATATATATATATATATATATATATATATATATATATATATATATATATATATATATATATAGATAGATAGATAGATAGATAGAGAGATAGAGAGAGAGAGATAGAGAGAGAGAGAGTAATAATTTTACTTTAATTAAATTCAAGCTCTTAATTTTTCCTATTCTAAGCTATCACGGTAAAGAGTTCATATTTATTTCCTGATATCATTTCAAATTAGCATTTAATTTATGCATTCACCTGCTCTTAAAACTTACGCATTCAGTTAATCTCACCTCTCATATCCGTGGGGATAATCCCTACTAGACTTTATGGCTGCAACTAAAATATCTAGAAATCCCTCCATAGAATATTGAATACTCTGAATAAATCTTTATGCTTGAATTTTTAGCGAGGTAAATTCCCTTCTATTTTACTTTAATTACAAAGGACGAAATATCGCATCTAGCTTCTTTAAATTTTTGGGGTATAAATATTATCGCTCTTCCTCTGTAACCACATAGGTCGAACGACATTTCTGATATCTGTAATTTTTCACTATGTAATTATTTATCTGTAATAGCCCCTCTTTATTCTCTATTGTGGAATAAATTATTAAGCTGTAAACTGCAGCTTATTTTTTGATCCATGATGGTAATCTAATAATATAAGATGCATCGAAAGCAATATTTTAAACTAACAACAATTATTCATTGTTATATATATATATGTGTGTGTGTGAGATTGGCATTTCTTATAACAGCAATTAAAAAAGATAACTCAGAATAATGATAGATGAATTTTTTTTACGTAATTAACTAATTTCATCTACTTTCTGTACAAAGTTTGAGAAAGCATATTTGGTTACATTTTAAGCAAGCAATAAATTAACGAATTTATGTATATAAATATGAACTGAATCATTTTTTTATGTTTTTTCTTTTGCGTCTTTCTTGTATTCGTTTAATTCTTTTCGATTTAATTTCAACTCTGGTAAATAATGCTTTTCTAAATGCTCTTATTTTATGCACTTTGAATTGAATATCGGATTTTTGTTTGTTTAAGATTCAATGTAATCTACCTTTTGTATAAAATTCTTACAGCTCTTCATTTATATACATTAAGACTTCCCAGAGTAAGCAAAATAAAAATTTTCCGCTATAAATAGCTGCTAAACAATTTAAGAGACATTTCTCCCTCTACTTACATCAGCATATGATTCAGCAAGAATAATTTTTATTCGGTTTAAATTAGAGTGAGGAACACTCGCACGAGATGTGAATATTATGAAGCTAACGCTACAACAGAAGAAATACGCATGCGTCAAACACCAGCGACCCACAGCCGTTTAGCATGAAGATTTCTCATTCCAATGCAGTACCTCTTGAATTTATTACCAAATCCACATAGCCTTAGCCTTCGATTGCAATAGAAGCATTTTTTGTTTCTCTGGTAACTGATAATTGTAACAATAGAGAAACGAATTGTAGTGAAATTTCACATGAATGTTGGAAAAACTGAAACCCATAATTTATTGAAAGATGTGTATGGTAATGAATGTTCATCGCATGCACTTGTTTTTGTGCAGATTAAGCATTTCAAGATGATCGAGAGGACGTTGAAGATGAGATGAAAATGAACCAAAATACTCGAATAAACAAATCTAAATATAAGGCAATGATAAATTGTTTTTTTTTTTTTTTTATATTTAAGGATTCAATATTTTTTGAAGGTCAAACTATTAATCAGCATTACCACTTTTACGTTGTTGTTGAACTCTATGAAACACTGCGGAATTCTGTTCGTATCACTGTGAAATGACTTATTCTTCTATCGGAATAACGAAGGATAAGTCCATCCACATTGTCTGTGAGGAGGTTTCTAGGCCAAGCACAGCATTTCATTACAAGACCATCCACCTTATACGCTGAATCTTGCGCCATGCAAATTCTGTTTATTTTCTAAGGTGATATTTGCATTAAGAGGAACATTATTTGAGTAGACTGAAGCTGTAAAGAGAAAGTGGCACACATCTTGAAGAAGCTGACAGCACTGTTTCGAACAATAGAAGATTCGCTTGAAGCGTCATAGGTATAGAGGGGGATGTATATAAAAGGTGATAATAATAAATATGTATGAAGTCATCATAAAGTGTTTTACTGCGTCAGTCTCGTTATTTAATAGACACACGTCGTATGTTCTGAATTTTAGAAACATTGGTTGAATTCAATTCTAGAGCTGCACTTGAACTATCGGCAACGTAACATCGTTATTATAAATAACCGTTTCGAAAATGGAACTCTTTTGAGGTAGAAGGTCTCCCTCTAATTTTCATATCATTCCAGATGAGGCATTTCACGCAGAATTAAATTTTACGCTCAGCAAACGTTGACTTTTGCAACAATGTATAATAAAATTATGCGAAAAGAAAGTACATACATGAAATATCATATACGTATATAATTTAAAACTATCAATCCATGGTTAATGTTAAACTCTATTTCAATATGTTTATAACCGAATTTAATGGTAAAGTTATAAACATGTAATGAAAATGTGTACTCAATTCCAATGAAAATTTCTCACGTGTCATAACGTGTTTCGCGCGGATTGCGCTTCAACTACTCTATATGACGTTATTTGATTTGAAACCCTCTGCTTATGAATGAACCTTGACTTATGTAAATTTAGCATTATTTTATTTAATTGCAGTAAATATGCGTGCTCAGATAGCAGTACTGAAAATATTTACGAGCAGCTAAGAATTTGAAATTTTAGGGAGATCAATTTGTGTATACGATGTTTAATGTTAGGTGTTTATATGATAGTCAATTTGCTGAGATTTAATCTGGATTCATTCTTGACTGGGACTCAGCTTTGAAATTGGTCAGCCGAGCAAAATTGCCTAATAGTTTTTCTCTAAGGACATTTGAATATTTAGGTTCCTCATTCGTAATACCAACATTCATTTTCGATTATTCTTATATTTTATTAAATTTAAATTACATTTCGGATACCTGTTTTTTAAGTGCCTTATTTGTTTATGAAATATTTAGAGCAAAGCATAAAAAGCCAAGCAGGAGCATCATAAAGAAACCATGTCTTACCATTAATTATGAACAGAAAACAGACCTCCTGAAATAAGAATAATTGCAAAGATATTCTCTCAATTCCTTGAAACACAAATCTTCACAACTTTCTCACCGACCATTCCTAACGAACTCGCGAAAACCGATTGGCAGAGGAGCTTGCGTCAAGGAACGGAACGCCACAGCTAACAATGCGGATTGTGAAGAAAATGATGCAATATACAGTGACATAGATTTTGACCATTACTATGACTTAGCTGAAAGTAATTTATACGATGGATAAAAAAATGTCTCCGTTTTTATCTTAAGACAAACAAGACATATCTTTTATGGAAACATTTTTTAAACTTAAAGCTCAAACATTCAAGAGATATCTTGTAACCAAGACATCCTGATACACTTGTATTCTGAAATGCTAGATAAAGCATGCCCTCTAGTAGATTTCTCGAATCCCATTTATACAAAATTTCCTATGTTAATAATTATATAATTGCAAAGTAAATGCCGAGATTCATCTACATTGACTTATTCCGTTCTATACTTTTAGTTTATTGACATCGGAAAAAGGAAATAAAAAAGATTTCTCTTACAATAAAACTGTACTGAATTCTAACAGTCGTATGAATGTATTCGGTAACAAGTATCTACCATCGCATTTCCTAACTTTCTGAATTCAATCAACGGAATCATCAACTTGACATATTCGCAGTAATCGAGGAACTCCGTAGCTTTTTCAAACTTCTACCTTATCTTTCGCAAGTAACTTTTAAAATGTCCCGTACAAATAATGCTTTTGAAAACATATTTTACCAGGGCAAGTGACTTTTTTAAAATTTGGAAGTTTAATAAATTTGAACTGAGACGGCTCCTTTAAACAATAAGTACTTTCTCTTCTAAAAAGTTTACAACTCATTAATATTAAGTTGAGACACAGTTCCTATAAACGTCTCCACCAAAAAAAATAGAGCTATGATACCCACACTTCCCCTCACTAACTAACATCAATCAATAACTCCCGAGACTAACCCAGAGATGGCGCTCGTAGTAAACCAGTAACCAGGTCTTTCTAGAGTACTAACCTTTGCTTGAAACGTGTCAAAATTTTAAGTCGATCGGACCAGAAACAGCTGAGTTATCGAGGTTGGAGTAAAGTCAAAATGGAAAAACCGAGTTTCGTGTTCTGATAAACATTGTTTTTTAATGGTAAAACACCGTGCAAGCGAAACAATGGATTGAAAAGATACCCGGACTCTTGTCCATCAAAAGCAACGATTTGTCGGTGGTTTGCCGAGTTTAAACGTGGTCGTACTGACACAAATGACGCGGAACGCTCGGGTAGACCTATGGAAGCCGTTACACCGGAAAATGTGAGTGAAGTGACAAAAATTACAATGAAAGATCGTAAAGTGAAGCTCCGTGAGATTGCTGAGATGACACAGATATCATATGGAAGTGTATTTACTATCCTTCATGAAAAATTGAGCATGAAAAAGGTTTTTTCCAAGTGGGTGCCGCGATTGCTTTCGATGGAACAAAAACAGCAACGAGTCGATGATTCAGAAAGCTGTTTATCGTACACATTCTCGCAACAAAAAAAAGATTTTTGAAAAAAAAAAAAAAAAAACTGAAAAAAAAAAAAAAAAAAAATTTGGAAAAGCGTTGAACGATTGTATCATCCGCGCCAAAGGGATAACAAAAGGGTTATTGTTGATGAATAAAAAAATTTTGCAAAAAAAGTTTGTTTTCAATGTTAGTCTCGGAGTTATTGATGTGTTATGATTTAAGAGCAAACTTCTACATAGTAGTTGATTCTGACAAATTTTTATCTACTATTTTTTCCCTTTAATTCTCCTAATGAAGAATTTCTATTTTTTTTTATTAAAGTACAAAGCATTCTTAATTATCTTTTTCTTTAGTGTAAATTATTTAGGAGCAAGTTACAGGCGGCAGATAGGCTCAAACAGAATCAGAGTCAAAATCTGCAAGGTTTGTGAGATGTGGTAAAACTGTTTATTTATATTTCCTTATCGCATTTTCTTACAAAGTATTCTTAGCACTATTAAAAATTTAATAAATATGGATTTAAACATTGATTTCGGTTATATTGAGCGTTATTATTAAAGTTTTGTTAACCTCAAATTAAAGTAAATCTCTGCCCGAGAAAGTGAGGCACGAGAATGATTATTCAATATTACTTTTGAAAGGGTGACTACAGGGTTGATGTCGAAAGTTTCCCCCTTGAGTAAGACTCCTCTGATTTAAAAGAAAATAGATAAAACTATACAACCATTGTTTTGAATTTTATTAGATCAAGTACAAAATATTCCTTGCTGTAAAAATATACTTCGAAAATATTTAAAATATTCACAAGTATATAACGGCTCTCTTCAACAAAGACGACCGAAGTTACAAATCCTTTAAGGACTAGCTCGAGGGAGGTGTCCATTTTGACCTAGTAGATAAGATGACAGAAAAAATGACCGGACTCGTTTTCCTTGGATCGATAGATCGAGGGTTCAAATCGTCCCCATCGCTCGAAATCAACAAACCTCTTCTCCAACGGGAAATATATCGCAGACGCCGAACAAGTGTCATATATTAAGCAAGAGCTAAACTCTCTGCAAATTGTTTTGTTTGAAAAGTTTAAGTTGTTTGTGAAATTTATTGTAAAATATCTAAAAGTTCTTTACTTCTATTACACTTGCTTATTTATTGTAACAATTTCTCTTACGTGAATAAGTTACAAATAATTTTTTGGGCAGATTCCAATATTAAAATGTTCCCTATGAAATATATAGCAAAATTGCCAAAAAAATTGTTTAAAACGCTGAATTTAATAAGTTGATGTTTAAAAAATGTATACAGCTTCTCAAACAAAAAGTTAAAACTACTTCAGTTAAAATGATAAAATATTTTTGTTTCACTAATTTTAAAAAAAAATATCGCAAAATCATTTCCACATTCAAATAAATATTTATTTACAAAATTTCCAATTATAATATCATAATTTTTAAAATTTAATAACCATAACGAGCATATCCTAATCCTCCGAGGATTCCGAGGCCATTTCCTCCATAGCCGAGGTTTCCTCGTCCTCCAGCAATTCCCAATCCGGCTCCTCCATACCCTGCGTATCCGAGTCCAGCGCCTCCAAGACCGGCGTATCCCAAGGGAGCTGCTACGGCTCCAGCGTATCCCAATCCGGCTGCTCCGGCGTATCCTCCGTGAGCGTAAGGAGCGTCGGAGACGATGTGGACGGCGGCGGGGTTCTGGTTGGCTGTTCCGGGTTCGTTGGTCTTGACCTGGGCTCTGAAGCCACCGTGGTCGGCGACGTAGTGGACTTCTCGTCGGATGCCTCGGGCGTCGGTGAATCCGTAGCTTCCCCGGACGGCGTGTCCTCCGTCACCGGACTCCTCGCGGTGTTGTTCGCCGTGCTTGTCCTTTATGCTGTAACCGAACTTGTAGGGGTGTGGAGCATGGTGGTGGATAGGCTAAGTAAAATAAAGTACAATTGATATTTCCTATTTTTTCTTTTCAACATTTATTACTAATTTAAAAAAATTTACTTAAGCTCTTCAACTCTTAATAATAAACTCTTTACTCTTAATTTCTGAATAAGCTATTCCTTATTGATGTAGAGACACAATTAAAATTATTCTTCTAAATTTGATCTTAAGCGATACTTTTTTTTTCACTTCGTAGAATAATTTATTAGGATGGAAGAAAACTGTTCCTTGTCATTGTTCTAAATAGATCTCATGAAGTAGAATAGGTAGCAAAAGAAGGTAAGAGAAACGATTTAAATGAATAACAAAATTTCAAAATGACTGTATAGAGGTGTTTAAGTAATAAAAATCTAATATTAATAGTCTAAGTAATAAAATAAAATAATTAATTTTTTAAAACCAGTATATCGATGGCATTTATGAATTAAAAAAAACCTCTGCTACCGAACTGTGGAATAATAATTTGAATGATAATTTTGTATGAAATTTCATTAATTTGTGGTGTGGAAATGATGTTCATTAATTATTTTTCTTGGTCTAATTTTAATGTAGCAAAAACTATTTACAAAACTAATTGTAGTAATACGTAGAATGGTATTTAAAAATTCTGTAAGTTTAAAAAAAGTTTAAAAAATTTCATATCGAAGGTAATTTAACATATTTGATCTTCGTATATCTAAATTTGGAGCAGTTGTTAAAATGTATTATGGATGAACCCAAAAATACTTTCTTTTTTACTGTAGTGAAAAATATAACTTGTTTTCTAATTAAAATTGTAGCTTGGTTTTTGTGACCCTTTTCGAATAAATTACTAGATCTGTAGAAATTCTCCTTCACTATATTAGTTTAAAATCCTCTTTAGCAGCCGAATAAACATTTAGATAAGAAAAACATTTCATTCAAATGAATAACAAGAGCGTAAATTATTACACTTAATTAACGACATTTTTCTCTCTGGTGGATTTACTACTTTACAAGACACTAGTTATTAAATTTTATTTAAGTGATATCGTAAATGAAAGAAGATGCGTGGAACTATAAATTGCAAAAAGTATTGTTGTATAAAGTAACGCAGATTTTACAATTAATTTGTTTATTCAAAGACGATATCATAAAATTAACAAAATTGTTGTTGTTATCAATCACCTTAAATTTATCCTAGAAAATGAGAAAACATTTATTTCGGGATGTAACATGTGGACACATAAGAGATATTTAAAAGTATGTCAGAAACATGTCGATACTTTTGGAAAAATCATCAACAATTTTCTAAAACGAGGAGGTTTGTATAGGATTTTTAAACAGATAATTCATGCTTTTTCTCTTGATTATTAATCAAGCTATTTTCTTTTAAGATTATCCTAGATGTCATTCAACTTATAACTGATTGAGATAATATTGTATTTTTTAAAACGGTTTCAAATACATTGATCTATCTGAGAGTTTGTCGATAAATTTCATAGTGACTGATATCAAACTACATAAACATCCAATATTAGCTTTAAAACTGATTTTAAAAGGTATCAAAGTTTAAAATTTTAAATATGGAACACAAAGAGAATTTCACGATGAAAAATAATTTTACAAAATAGCATACGGAGAGAAAATATAGTAGTATGTACTTACTTCATGTAGACTGGCGAAGGCAGTGACTGCTAAGGCAGCTAAGATAAAAGCCTGAAATAGATCAAATGAATTGTGATTACTAATGTGCATGAATCTTGGTAAGCCACAGAGTTATATAAATTTATTATCTGAGATATTTGTAAAGATATTTATTGAAGGTAAATCATAAAGATAATAATATGTTTACCGTATTTTAAATTTTTAAATACGATTAATAACATACTAGGGACTTTCAGTAAGTCCTTAGAAATTCCGATAGAGGGTGCTGGTAGCATTGAATATGATATGTTTTAGTGAGCATTATGGCTCATTGGGTCTCATCGAGTCTCAGTTACTCGTATTCGTGGTCATGACTTTTCTGTAAATGATTAACAAATAAAAACTAACTTATGAATCAATGACAGATTTGTTCCGGCTCCGTTTAACAGATGGCAGCACCCAATAGTAACAACAATTTATCTTAACCATCTGTTTTCCAATATATATACATTTTGAATCTTCCTCGTAATAACACTAGTATGACTATTTTAAATTGATCCTATAGTCTAATATACACTGAAACATTTTAAAGTATTCACACCATTTCATGCAGATCACTTTTCAGATATTCTGTTGTACTTTGCAAGACTATTTAAATAATTTTATTTGTAAGAAAATATACCTGTAAAATGTAAATTATTGTACTAAATGAACCTGGGTTGAGTTGGAGTTAAGAATAAGTTTTGTAAGCATTTGCTTATAAAACCCTAAATATTAAATTAAAATTTTTAATTAAACTAAATATCAATACTAATTTATTTAATGAACAACAATTTAGTTTTTTGTAATGAAAACAGATCTTCATACCCAAAGAGAAATAGAACGTGATCAGCGGGTTCATAAATTTTATGTAACACTTACTTATAGACTGAAGAAATATTTCGAAACAAATTGAACAACGGGTATTCTCTGATGTATCAGATACCTTAAATCATACCGAAGAAACTTCAAATTCTATAAAATGTTAACTAAAAAATAAATATTTTTGTTTTTGAGAGAAAAATGGCCGTTTATGATTAAACTAAATTGTTGAAAAATTGGCCTCCATTTTAAATTAGTTCCGTGATTTCTCATTATATGTACTTAGAGGAACGATATTAATCCAAAGGTAAGAAAAAGAGTTTTATGAGATTTTTAGATTTTCAAGAGTTTTAAGAGTTACCTTTCATTATCAGAATTTTTTAAAAAGAAATTAAATTAATTTCTGGCAAAAGCAGACATGTGGGATGAGTCAAACAAACGTGCTAATATATTTTTAATTTTACGTGTTACATTAAGTTTTTTAAATTTTTTTTTGTGTCAAGATGAAATTAGCTGTCTGAAAATGATCAGCAAAACAAAATTTCATTCATTATTTAATTGCATTTTGTACTGTTTGTTTCGCTGAATTTAGAAAAAGAATCATCAGTATATTTCCTGAATTAAAAGAAAATATAAATATATAAGTAATATTACAGTACCTGAGAGATCATTCTGAGGAGGTGAATGCGTTTTGAAAACTTTCAACAACTGATGTCAAAAGCCAGTGTTCCGCGAGTATTTATACAATCAATGTTTCAATATAAAAAAAATATCGCAATTAGATCAAAAGGGTGAATTAGTCATGCATGAGTAAAGTAATTATTCCTCAAATGTTTTAAATTCCCTTTTCGGAAGTAGTCCATTATTAAAAGTATAAAATGTAGTTCAATCGAGATATTTGATAAAATGGTTTTATTTTTTTTACGTAAGACACTAAAGCCTCCAGAAGGTCAAGACCATTAGCAGTGAAAGTGCCCCTAGCAAATGTCTTAAGTAGGTAAAGGAAATTTCTATGCTAAAAGTAACAAAAAAAAAATGATTACTTTAAGAAAGGAATTCTAGGTAGGCATTTGATTCAATCTTAATAGAAAAGGACATTGGAAATTATTTACAATAGATATGTATAATTAAGATTTTATCAAAAACCTCTTCTAAAGAAGAATTTTTATTCAATAATTATTATAAATAATGTATTTTAAATGAATATGAATTTGTAATCTAATAATTTTGCTTTCGAGAGAAAGATTTCGAGCACAACATTTCTGATAATTTTCAAGAATAATGCATTAAGAAAGTAAGTTCTTAAATAATAATAATATTATTATTATTTAAAACATTACGAAAGTATAAAAATCTTTCAGTATTAAATAATTATGTTGAGTGGATCGAAATTAAGTGTATTCTAGTGCGATTCCTTAAATACTAGTTATATTTCTGAAAAAGTCTTTACATTTAAAAATATTAAATTTTTTAATTGAGAAATAATTGTTATGGATGAAGTATTTTTTGAATAAAAAAGTGCACTCTACGTGCAGAGAGATATGTTGCTTTAAGAAGGAAATTTCTGTAGATTTAGAAAATTGTTTAACAGATATATCATGAAAGGAATTTGAAAGGAGGAAAATATGTCATAAAGGGGGAAAAAATTGAGGTAGATTAAAAAGAGGTAATATTAATAGTATCGGGTTATTTGTATTTCACTATATTAATATTTATAAGAAGCACTTCATTCTTAAGCACTATAAGTATTATTAAACAAATATTTTTAATTTCAGGAAAATCAGAACTGTGATTTTGTTCATATTAGGACTTCCTTTGTTCTAATAACAACAGACTCCAATGGAAAAAAAGAGAGAAAAGCTAATTAAATTTAACTAAAAATATATTAATATGGATTTCCTTAGGTCTGAAATATTTCAAGTGACGTAGGAAAAAATTGGAATCACATTCTTCATCTGATTGTATTTCTAGTTTTTCATTTGTATGGATCTGTTCACTCTCACAGCTAAAATTGATTACTTAATTATAATACCAGACGAATTGTTTTAAATAATTTGCTATCACAGTACCTACTTTCACTATAATTTTTGAGGAAGAATTTGTTGATTTTGTGAGTTTGAACAAATGGATATTAACCATCAGGTGGATGTGCAGTCTCACAGACTGAGCAGTATGTTCCTTCCATTCCCCCTCTTGCATGCATAGTCCAATAGAATGAATTCTTTTTCTAGCTTCCTGTTTTGTGACCTTGAACATCATATCCCCTTTATCTCTATGTTATGGCGCATACATCCCTTTTAAATTCCATCGTATTCTTCGAGAATGGATTGCCACTTTCAGTGCTATGATTTTCGGCAGTAGTAGATATAGATCTGAAGATCGTTCCAAGAAATTGATCAGATCCGCGTTGCGCGAAAGAGCTATCAAAAGATTCTGTGAAAGTTGGAATTCATTTTAATGGAGAATATGACAGTGCAGAAGATTTTGTCTGTGAAAGTTCTCACTCTAAAGACTCGAAATTTTTTTCACATGACAATAATCTTTCTGAGTCGGAATTTGCAAGTGATTCTTTGAAACACTGCTATGAGAAAAATAGTTTCGAATGGTTAGGTACCGGTTAGTAGATATGATCACAGTAAACGTATCCATTTTGCATCAAGATTATTCCCGGAATCTTGTTATGATCAGATGGTATGTTTGAAAGCATTAGCACGATATTTAGTTCTAAAACTGCATCATACAAAAGCTATAATCCTAGAGTAGATCGGGAAATGCACCTGAAGAAAAAATGAACTTTAAAAAATAAGCAGAGTCCCAGAATGTATATCGGTTTGGTTTTATTAAAGTCGCACTAGAAACAACACGAGGGCTATTGGCGACGTACCTCTTAATTCTCAAGTGACGAGGAGGACATCTGGCACACCCTCTCCTAACTTCCACACCTCGCCAATGGGAGAAATTTGGGTCCCGAAAGATTTGACATGCATCAGCCCCTGATACACGGTGGCTCTCAGAGGTATCAAGTCCCGAATCTACAAATCGACGAAAACCACCCACCGCCAGTCCTCGAACATACCCATCAGAATGTAGAGAAGTATACAGAAGAAACAAAGCTAAAATTAAGATAACACTTCCTTTGTGGCCTCTAAGTAAGAAAAGGAGGGCAGTACACATATGATTATCTTATCATAACCCTACTTGCTAGAAATACCCGCAAAAATTATGCACAGATTGGGCTAAAGAATACGAGGACTAAATTTTATGATTCTAGGAAGTCTCTGAAATACTGCTAGTTCAGGTACTGTCAAAAATTTTCTGTATTATGCTAAAATGAATAATATCCTATTGAAATTTGCTTTGCATATTAAATAAAAAAATAAAGCGTACTAATCAATACATAATATTTTCATTATTATTAGTAATTTATAAAATGTACTGCAGGATATGATTTTCCCATTGAAAAATTTAAAGCTCTAGCAAAATTTCAACGGAAACGTTTTACTTCACTTTAAAATGGATAAGCGTATTGTTTTTCTCTTAAAGTTCAAAGTTCAAAGACATTTATGTGAAATGGCAGGAAGATATTTTATTTAAACAATTTATAAAAAAAAATATTAAGAAGCGTAGTCTGAGACCACACGTCCTCTGTTATATCCTAATTTTTCTCCTCCGCTGCTGCGAGTGTATGTAATATGCATGTATGCAAAAATATTTTTTTTTTCTTTCTTTTTCATGTTTCTTTCTTTAGAATTTATTTATTTATATTTGAATTGCTCTTTCAGCTTTGTTTTAAAACCTTTCTTAAGGAATACCCTTTGTTCTCTTTGAACTTATTATAGGATTTGTGTTGCTTGAAAAATTAAATTTAGCGCAATTTTTGTTTTAAGATGCTAAAAGCTATGCGTTTATAAATATAGAAAAATTCACATCTGCAAAATAAGCGTTATTTGTAAAAATAATAATTGAAGACATCTTTTTCCAAAGTTTTATTTCAACATATGATATTGATAGATAAATGTTTTACTCAATTAAGGACTAGAAACTCGAATATGTAAAAAATTTTCAAAATTGTCTGTCCGAATTACCGTCTCTCTGAAGCTACACTAGAATTACCGCAGACATGACCTCAAAATTTGGAGCGACTTTTGCATAACGAGGACGACATTTGAACTTGTACATCAACCCCCAATGTTCATATAACGCAAGATCCGGAACTTGAAGCCCAATTGATATTAACGCACATCTTCCTTCGTCATTCTGTTTAGTGACCTTTCAAAGAAATGGATTCGAACTCTGAACTGACTTGATGTGCACGGTGTTCCTGGGACTCTCGGGAAAACTTGAAGGGAAGTTACAATACAAAAGAAGCCTTTTTTTGCATATGAAAGTAGGGTACGAAATGAGTGAAAAGAGGAAAAGCTTTTTGTTCATATCATAGTAGAAACCTTTCAAAGAGTGGCTTAGAACAATTACATGTTGAAGCGTTGGATCATCAAAAGTGTGAGTAAATCCTGAAAGTTTCTTTGCAAACATTATCGTATAGTGTGGAACGGATCTCTATTAAAATGTTAGTAGGTTTTGCGGAGGATTTCATTATTTTCTTATTGGCTCATACTTTTTTATCATATCTACTCAATGGTACAATATATCTCAACTTTCTGGAAGACATATTAACAAAACCACTTGGAAATATTCCTACAACCATTAGAAATGCCTTATGGTACCAAAACAACATGGCTTCGATCTATTACGACATTAATATGCGTAAGTACCTCAATGCCACGTTGGACTCTCAGTGGACTAGATGAGGTGGATCAATCGCTTGACAAACACTCTCACCCGGTTTATCAAATACTTTTTCCATATGGAGATACCTCAAGGTATCAACAAGACTGTAATTCACTGTTATGTAGATCCCATTCAAACCTTTCTGTCGCTGCAGAAACCTTTCTGGGAGCACCGCGCATTTTAGAAAGGGTAGGCCATTCATTTGTTAGATTCAGTCATGTCTATATTGAGGGTGGCTCATCTGAGCAGTAACTGTAATCGTCGACGTAATTAAAAAGCTTATTTCTTCAATCTTCAGCATTTGTTGTTTTTTCTGAGAATCGTATTATTTCCCACGCCACTTTACAGCATAAATAACGCTTCATTATGAGTCTTTTACATACTTTCATTAAAATTTGGCCCAAGAGTTTAGCCTCAGAATAATTATTATATGCAAATATCATATATTACTTCCGTACTTAACTATGTGATCAGTTGTTTAAAATTTAAGGGTGTTTTTGATATCATATTTGTAGTATACTCGTAATCGTTCTAATATATATACATATAAAACATTTACAAATAATTTCCGGTTGAGATTCACATAATGAGATTGTTTTCTTGAAAGGAAAAATAAAGCATAACAAAAAACATGATTTCTAATAATTAATGCTGTTAAAAATGTATTAAAAATCAATTATGGAAAAATTAATTTCAGATTGAATAAGATATTTCAGTTCCAATACTTAAATAAGGAAAACATTTCAGAGTCATTTCTCCATTGAAATAAATATTTATTTACAAGATTTCAAATTATAATTTCACATTTACAAATTTAATAGCCATAACGAGCATATCCTAATCCTCCCAGAATTCCTAGGCCATTTCCTCCATAGCCGAGGTTTCCAAGTCCTCCAGCAATTCCCAATCCTGCACCTCCATAACCGGCATATCCAGCTCCACCAAGCCCGGCGTAACCCAAGGGAGCTGCTACGGCTCCAGCGTATCCCAGTCCGGCTGCTCCGGCGTATCCTCCGTGAGCATAGGGAGCGTCGGAGACGAGGTGTACGGCAGCGGGGTTCTGGTTGGCGGTTCCGGGTTCGTTGGTCTTCACCTGGGCCCTGAAGCCACCGTGGTCGGCAACGTAGTGGACCTCTCGTCGGATGCCTCGGGCATCGGTGAATCCATAGCTTCCCCGGACGGCGTGTCCTCCATCGCCAGATTCCTCTCGGTGCTGTTCGCCGTGCTTATCCTTTATGCTATATCCGAACTTGTAGGGATGGGGAGCATGGTGATGCACGGACTAAGTAAGTAAACAAAATTTTAAAAAGTTATTTTAAATTATTAACAATTATAAATTAAAAAATACTCTTCTAATATGTGTTTTCGAATAATCTTCTCAGTGATAAAGTTTCTGTCAACTCGCATACATTGCTGATTGGGAATCATAATATTTCCAAGTTCAATTAAATTTAATATAACCAAAAACAATGTACACTAAATTAGTTTTTGCTTAATGCATAATCACATAAAAGAGTTATGTATGTTTGAAATGATTCTAGAAAAATCTATCAAAATCATTTAACCATAAATTTATCTTATATGATAAACTAGAAAAACATAAGAGAATTAAGAGATAAAAATTAAAAATTCCTTTTTTTCCTGTACTGACCAGTGCTTATTTATGTAGCTATACTATGAAATCTTTTCCGTAGTTTTGATATATTTGACTTCTTATTCAAATAATTTTTAGTATCAAAAAAAATTATTTTGTTAGTTACCTGAAAGGTCCTTTTTGAGCAGTGTAAACAGTAACGAGAAGAAATTTTTTTAACTGATATTAAATTTGAAATATAATATGTACAGTAATAATTTTTGGTTTGGTTTTATTAACGTCTCATTAGAATTAAAACGAGGGCTATAGGAGAAGGACCGCTCAATTTTGAACCTCTATCAAGTGACGGGGATGTCACCGGAAACAGCACCCTCTCTCTTCACTTCCAACCTGTATCAGTCCCGGCTACATGGGTGAAATTATAAGAGAAAATCGATCCCGCTTATCAAATCAATTAGCGGTATGGTGCCTTTTACGTGATGATGTTTGAACTGAAATTCTCTCAGTGAATGAAATGTGTCTTATGTAGAGCATATTAGAATTAGTGAAGTGTAATAAATAAAGCAAATAAATTGCATTTATATTTAAAAAAAAAGAATTTTTTAATTCGAAATCAGTTAATAGAAGAGGAAGAGGGAGCAATAAATAAAGAAATTGTGAATAGAATAAGGAGGTATCAGATTTAATAAGGAGGTATCAGATCACAGCAAGAAAGAATCCGATTCACTAGATCAGTGAACTTAAATACTTAAGTTATTCGAGAAGAATAAGGCATATTTTGGATATCTGTATATAGGCTTTATACCAAGCCGAATAAGGCACATCCACAGATAGTACGATAGGGACTGACTATGGAATATTGTCTGATTTAAATAAAATAACTTGGCTATTATCACTGCATGGCTTTCTTTTTATTTGACTGTTGATTAAAAACTTCTTTTGTCAGAGTGAATAATAATGGATGAATCAGGATGGAATACTGAGGACTTAGATACAATGTAAAAGTTCTATTAACGAGCAATGGATTGAAAATTGGCTTTTGAGAGCTACTTCTTACGTAAACTCATTTTTTGCTTGTATTTTGTAGTGTATGTAAGATTCATATGTTTGTAAATATTTTGTAAATAAGTGTTTTCTAAAAGAGAGTCCCTGCTTTACAATATTCTGAGATTTAACAAGAGGGCCTATTGGATATTTTTGACCATGAGTCTAAAATATGTCAAAATATTTTAAAATATCAATAAAATTTTTAAGCAATTCTGGATATTTTTGATTTTCAGAAACACGTTTAATTTTCCTGCATTTTGCATAAAATTATTTCTTAAAAACGCCATTTAACACGTCACTATATTTGTTAAGTGAATGGCGAGAAATGTGTTTTTAAATGGTTTTTACTGTGTTATTCTAAACATTGATTTGTCTGATAATTATTGGCGAGTGATGTCAAACCAAATACATGTACATAAGTATATTTAAAATTTATATCTAATAATTAAAAACAATTTTAAATGTGAAACTCGAACAGGATTTTATAGTGTAAATAATTTTACTAAGTATTTTAGGGAGAGCAAATATAGATTTGTATGCTTACTTCATGAAGACTGGCGAAGGCAGTCACTGCTAAGGCAGCTAAGATAAAGGCCTGCAATACATAAAACGAAGTGTGATTAATATAATGCTTGAATCTTAGTAACCATCAAAATTATATCAATGCATTGCATCCAACACTTTTTAAAGTTGGTTAGTGAGGATAACTCTTAGTGTTAGATCAATGGAATATTTAATAACTTAACACGTTTTCTTTTTAAAAAAAATTTCTAAATGACTCTGCGAAAAGCTTCAAATGCAGGGGAAAAATCAAATAAAAAAATGAAAGAGTTTGAGTCTCGAAAGAAAACTCCATTTTAATATAAATTTCTGAAAAATTCAATTCTTCTTTCAATGAGCTCATATAATCCTGATTACATTTAATGTAAAGGTATTGAAAAAGAATTTTAGATATACAGGAACATCAAAAGAAACTCTTTATATGACATTTCTATTATAATGTAACACACTACGTTGTTACTTTTTGAATATTTTAATCAAGACAACATAGTCGGAAAATGCTGAACAAAATAGAATTTGTTTCATTAATTTATCTAATTTTTTACTGCTCTTTATGCAGAATTTAGATCATCATGACATTAATAAGTTTCATGAATTGGGAAAGTAAAAATATGTAAGTAAAATTACTATACCTGGGAGATCATTCTGAGGTGAATGTTTGCAAAACTAGTGACAACTGATATCAAAAGCCAGTGTTCCAGGAGTATTTATGCCACAAAATGCTTAAAAAGTAAAAATGATGGTTATTGGATCAAATGGGTTAATTCGTCATGCATGAATAAAATAAATGTTCAATACATGTTTTAAATTCCATTTTTGCATTCATTTTGTCATTAAAAGTTTACAATGGTATTCTGTCAACATATCCCATTTTATACCTTTATTTGGGTTATGTAAAGGGATTAAATTAATTCCTCAAAAGGTCAAGAGCATTAAAATTGAAAGCTCCACCGGGAAAGGTCTCGCATCATTTATTTATAAGAAACGTCTTTTCTTACAAATAAAAACAATGGTAACACATGGATCAATAAGTCCCGAGACTAACATTGAAAACAACATTTTTTTTGCAAAAATTTTTTTTATTCATCAACATAATCACCTTTTAGGGTGATACAATCGTTCCAACGCTTTTCCAATTTTTCAATACCATGTTTATAAAAAAAATTATCTTTCGCTTCAAAATAAGCTTCAGTTTCAGCGATGACCTCCTCATGTGAGCCAAATCTTTTTCCCTGGAGCATTCTTTTAAGATCAGCAAAGAGCCAGTAGTCACTGTGGGCTAAATCTGGCGAGTATGGGGGGGGGAAGCAGATCAAAGCCCAATTCGTTCAATTTTGCCATTGTTTTCATCGACTTGTGGCAGGGTGCATTGTCTTGGTGAAAAAGGATTTTTTTTCTCTGCATGTGCGGTCGTTTTTTTGCGATTTCCTCCTTCAAACGCACCAGCAAGTCAATATAATAATCACTGTTGATCGATTTACCTTTTTCGAGGTAGTCAATGAAAATCACGCCATGCGTATCCCAAAAAACTGACGCCATGACTTTGCCAGCTGACTGCTGCGTTTTCGGATGCTTCGGACGGCTTTCTCCAGCTGTGCGCCACTCAGATGACTGCCGCTTCGACTCTGGAGTGTAGTGATGTATCCATGTTTCGTCCATGGACACGTAACGACGCAAGAAATCTTTTTTGTTGCGAGTAAATAGCGATAAACAGCTTTCTGAATCATCGACTCGTTGCTGTTTTTGTTCCATCGAAAGCAATCGCGGCACCCACTTGGAAAAAACCTTTTTCATGCTCAATTTTTCATGAAGGATAGTAAATACACTTCCATATGATATCTGTGTCATCTCAGCAATCTCACGGAGCTTCACTTTACGATCTTTCATTATAATTTTTGTCACTTCACTCACATTTTCCGGTGTAACGGCTTCCACAGGTCTACCCGAGCGTTCCGCGTCATTTGTGTTGGTACGACCACGTTTAAACTCGGCAAACCACCGACAAATCGTTGCTTTTGATGGACAAGGTCGGGTATTTTTCAATCCATTGTTCGCTTGCGGTGTTTTTTACCATTAAAAACAATGTTTATCAGAACACGAAACTCGGTTTTTCCATTTTTAAACAAACTACAAAACGACTTTACTCCAACCTCGATAACTCGGCTGTTTCTGGTCCGATCAACTTAAAATTTTGACACGTTTCAAGCAAAGGTTAGTACTCTAGAAAGACCTGGTTACTAGTTTACTACGAGTGCCATCTCTGGGTTAGTCTTGGAACTTATTGATTCATGTGTTAAATGTATCATTTGACGTAAGAAATTAAAATTCTACGTAGACTTTTAATTCAATTGTCATGGAAAAGTTTTGTGAAAATTACTAATAATTTGAATGTATAGTTAAAATGTAAGGACATCTGTCAAAACAGATTTTCTCAATTTTGAAAAATTATTAAATAATGTATTTTAAATAAACATAATCTTTTTTGAGTTAATAATTTTGCTGTCGTTAGAAAGCGTGACATTTCAACTAACTTTCATTAAGCATGCAATGGAAAAGTAAATTCTTAATAATTAAATTATTGTTAAGCATTTGCGAAAACTTAATATTCACCCTACACGAAATAATTGTATTCAAACTTTTAAGGGTATTTTTCAAAATACTGAGTATATCGACCTATAGCCTACTCAAGTGTGATCTAAAATATTGATATCTCTTAAATTGATTGACTGAATGATTTTAACAACACTGCACGAGAAGCATGACGAGGGTTATTATATCTCTTGAAAAAAGACTATATTAAAATTAAAATTAGTTTCATTTACGTAGAAAGAAGGATTAAGACTGAAATAATGAATAAATAGATATGCTTACTATGTGTATGAAGGTATATTTTGTTAAAATGATAATAAATGCAATTTCTTCTGATGTAGGAAATCGAAGAAATCTGGAAAATACTTGAATTTAAAATATATCATAATCATTTCATAAAAGAAAAATACTTATTTTAAAAGCAGAGAAAGAAAATATATTTATAGTATTTGTTTATTTACATTTCATAGGACTAATATTTTTAAAAACATTTAATTCCTTAGCAGTATAAGATAATTCAGTTAAAGTTCTTAATTTTCAGAAAAAGTGCGACTAATTTTATGGAGAACAGGATTCACTTTGCTTTAATCCATTCAACCCAAAATTTATGTCAAATGTATAGTTTTTAATGTGAAAACAATTATTTATTTGAAAGTCAAAAATTTTTAGTGGCACAAGACAACATGGGAATAATGTTTTAAATGTACTTGTGGTTCAAATTTTTGATGCCAGTCTTTAGTATTTCTCTCTCTGTGTGTAGTTTTATTTCAACAAGCGTATGCTCTTTTGGAGAAAAAATAATTTCCTTATACATTTGTATTTTTTTAACATAGATGATTGAAACCCTTTGTTTCTTATGATATTAAGTTTGATTTTAATGTAATTCGCTAATTACATCTTGCTTCACTACAAATGCTTCAAAATACATTTTTAGTTAAAAGTTATACACTCAGGAAATCCTTTGTGTATATTTTTTACTGATTATGCATTCATTTATACAACTCCCCACCATTGATTGAAATGAAAAACAGTTTATAATTCATTGAGAAGGAGAAGGGTCACTCACGCTTATCAAAGAGAGTAAGGGTACCTCGATGTCATAATGGCAATTCGCTCAAAAAGAAGGTAGGCCCGAGGAAATACCAATGAGGCAAATTATGTAATCACAGCGCATAATTCTAGCGGATATTACGTCATATGACGTCAGGGTCTTTTTTACTTCCGACTATCTATATATACGTAGGGTTTTGTATTTGTTTATTTGCTCTATGTTGTAGAATGTATTTTTTGGAAACTGGGTTTCTTTTTGCACATTCGATTTTTTTTTTTTGTATTGTTACGACTTTGTTTCAAATTGATATCATTTAATTATATCCATTTCAACTTTTTCTTATTATTTCAGCAAAACACTCCGAAGTCTTACAACAGCATCTGTGATATTGATAACCCTTATAAAATTATATTTTTTGTATTTATGCTTCCTTTATTCTTTTCAGATAATCCAAATGTTTGGATTGATCGTTTGCATGTCTCATATTGATGACACTCAAAGGGTCGGGACGTCCTATTTGGAAATAGCGCGTGATCCTCAAGCAAATTTGCCACCTAAGCCACAACGCGGATGGCAAAGAGGGTAGTGCAAGGGGGAATGAGAATGACACTGACAATGATTTTTAAACAAGTTGATCTTGTGACGCTGTGCTATTCACAAATTTCTCTTCACTTCTGCTGGTAATTTGAATTGCATACAATTACAACTCCTTACCAACCAAATGAATCGGGATTAAGTAAATTAAATTAAAATAGAGTGAATCGAAGTTATTTAGTTATGATATGTAAAAGATATAAGCGGGAAAAGGAAGAAGAAAATAGGACAATGACAAGCGAATAGATGTTGTAGATTGGAGTGAATCGTCGTAATAAATCGCTTGCATTGAAAATAAATAGGTGAACGACTCTTAGTTAGAGTAACATGAGTTAAACCTATTATAATAAGAAGTGTTTGAATCGCAACGAGTAATTTGGTGAGCTAATACTATGTTATTTGAACGTAAACTAAGTTTAACTTAAAAGGGATTCCAGAGAGAGAGAGCAATCTTGCTGATCTTCTTTAATAACGTAGTGTTTTTCTCCTGCTCTTATGTATCTTCGCTTGGAGTTTGAAATTATTGTTCATTTAATTAGACTTTAAACTGGTTGTTGAGTTATAAATGAAGGAAACATGTCACGATGTTGCAGAATGCGATGATACATTGAAAGGTTTATAATTTAAATAAAAATGTGTCTTTTTTCATAAAATAAAATGAAATTAAATGATAATGTTTTTCAACCTTTAAGCCCACAAATCAAAAGTCATGTTTTCCTCTTGAGGATATCTAAAGAAATATTTATTTGCAAAGACTCAATGTTAATATTTATTATTTAAAAGCGAATAATCAGGTCCACATTCGAGGTATTTTACCAAGCAATTTAACAAAAGTGAATTAAATTTTTTTTTGTTCTTTCATTCCCCTTCTGTAGGCTCTTGTAATCCTTTAATTTTTTTTATTGATATGACGAAGTTAATCGCTCACATAAGCAATACACTTTTAAAAAACGTGAGGTTTTATATTTATTTCAAGGCACATGGTTATTTCTAATTTCAAAATTAAAAGAAAATAAATAAAATCATTAATCTATTATGTTAAAAATATTAGTTTCAATATAAAATGTTACTTACATTACAAATAATCAAAGAAAAATTAGTTATTTACAATCAAGTATGAAACTTATCTTATGAGAAATGAAGCGAAAGCAATTGTGTTTCAAAATTTAAAGATATTTTTATATTATTTAACTTATTTATGTATAATCTTTGTTATCATTTTTATGTAAAGCAGTAAAAAATAGTTTTTTTTTATAAGATTCACATAAAAAGATTGTTTCCATGACAAAATGAAAAAAGACAATTTTTTTTACAAAAAGGTTACTTTCATTAACAAATATTTTAAAAAAGCTTTTCGGTTTCTCTAATAAAATAGAAAGTCAATCTCAGTAGCAGCAACAATAAAATATTCCAGCTTCACACAGTAATTGAAACAACACAAAAATGTAGATACATTTCTCATTTAAATAAATATTTATTTACAAGATTTCTCTCAAACAAAATATCAAATTTATAAATCTAATAACCATATCGAGCATATCCTAATCCTCCTAGGATTCCCAGGCCATTTCCTCCATAGCCGAGGTTTCCAAGTCCTCCAGCAATTCCCAATCCTGCACCTCCATAACCAGCATATCCGAGTCCAGGTCCTCCAAGACCGGCGTAACCCAAGGGAGCTGCTACGGCTCCAGCGTATCCTAATCCGGCTGCTCCGGCGTATCCTCCGTGAGCGTAGGGAGCGTCGGAGACGAGGTGCACGGCGGCGGGGTTCTGATTGGCGGTTCCGGGTTCGTTGGTCTTGACCTGGGCTCTGAAGCCACCGTGGTCGGCGACGTAGTGGACTTCTCTTCGGATTCCTCGGGCATCGGTGAATCCGTAGCTTCCCCGGACGGCGTGTCCTCCGTCACCGGACTCCTCGCGGTGTTGTTCGCCGTGCTTGTCCTTTATGCTGTAACCGAACTTGTAGGGCTTGGGGGCATGGTGGTGCACAGGCTAAGTGAGAAAATAGAATTAATAAATCCATTTTATTAATATTATCATTAACGAATTAAAAAAATCTTTTAACATGTGTTCGAGAAAACTTTTGAAAAATAATTCTGCATCTATTCGAATCTAATGGTGGAGTGGGAACTGAAGTGTTGTCTGGTTTATGTAACTTTTTATGTTAACGCAGAAAAATATTTTCTAAGCTAATTTTAGGAATATGTGTAATGATATTTATGATTTCAGTTAGTTTCAAAATATTTAAGAAAATTCAATCAGAACTATTTTGCAGTACTCGAATTTTATATTGGAAAAAATAAAGATATTTATTAAACATTATCATCGTGAATATAAAAATAATTTCCCCCCTTAAATAACCGTTACTTATATGTATTTATACGCTGAAAGCGTTTTTTTTTAGTTTTAATCATAAGATATAAATTAACTTTTTGGATAAAAAAAAATATTCTCAATCAGAAATTTAAAATGATTTATTACAGCAGAATAGATAGTAAGAAACGAGAAGAAATATTTTTAGTGGATGACAAAAATTAACATCTCACGTACATTTATAACATGGACTTATTTGCGCTTTGTATTTAAACCAACTCTTTGGCATCTTTTACGTGAAATTGTGTGAGTTGAAAATCGTTTCCAATAGATGAAAAGGGACAAATGTAGAATTTATTACAATTAGTGAGTACAGAGAATAAGATTAATAAATTGAGTTTAAGTGCAGCAAATACTTTAATACGATGTCAGTTATTAGTAGGGGGAGGAGGGAACGCTATAAATGAAGGAATAGAGAATGCATTTAGTAGTGTAAGGAGTAAATTAGATCGCAGTCCAAAAGTGATCAGGATAGAGTCGGTGAATCTCATACTCATTTTGAAATCTACTAAGGACTCAAACCCAATCTTTTCGGTATGGAAAGTAATTATAATATCAGAAGTTACTTTCTGACACATAAAAAAGCACATCTATATATTTAGTGGATTAGGGATTTATCTTGGAATACCCACAGATTTGGATAAATTAAATTGGTTATCTTCGGTGTATAATTTTCTATTCCCTTTACCATTGATTAAGGACTTTTTTAATCTTAAATAGTAATGAATGCAGCAGAAAGCAATACTGGGAATTTACATATAAAGCAAAACATTTTAATAACAAACAATTAATAAACTAATTGGCTTTGAAGTTGCACTATTTCTTATGAAGTCTTAATTTCTTATATAAGTTCTTTACGTGAATGATAAAATTTAGGTACTTGTATTTTTAATTAGTTCCTCTTAAAAGAAGTCACTACTTTATAATATTCCAAGATTTGATAAGAGACTCACGAAGCAATTTCGATAGTATGCCTAAAACGTTTTAAAAAATTTTAAAGTATGTATAATAAATTTTGAAACCATGGATGAGAATATTTTTCACTTTAAGAAAGACGTTTATAATTTCTCTTCAATAATCATAAAATATTTCATATTAAATCATTTTGAGATTTAAATTAAATTTTCAAATGAATGACTCAAAATAGGATTTTTAAAATGGTTTTGAATGCGCTGATACAATTAATGATTTTTCACTTAAGTGATTGTGAGCGATATCAAACCATATACATATACATTATAATTTTTAAAATGTATACCTAAAGAATTTTTTTTCAATATAAAGCAAAAAAGATTTAACGGCAAATTTTTTTTATAAAATATCTTATAGATGAAGGTATAATTTTGTAAGTCTTACTTCATGAAGGCTGGCGAAGGCAGCGACTGCTAAAGCAGCTAGGATAAAAGCCTGCAATAAATGAAATGAATTGAGATTAGAATTGTGCATGAAATTTTAAAGTTCTCAGATTTATACCAATTTATTCAATGAAATATTTTTTAACATATTTAGTGAGGATACATCTTAGGTTTAAATAAATGAAAAAATAAATTATCACGTTTTTAAATAACTGAATCATGATCAGAAATATTTCAAATTTAAAAAAAAAATCAATTAAAAAATAAAGCCTTTTAGGATTAGAATAAACATTTTTTCCTTAAGTTTAATACAAATTGCTCAGAAATTGTATTCCGTTTTCACTAATCTCCCATATTTCTTATTACATACATGTAAATGAATTACTTTAATAAAAAGGAAAAATTAATATTAATGTAAATATAATGAAAAGTTTAAATAAAACAAAAACAATAATATCCTCTTTTCGGTGTTAAAATGTGTACATTTTCTAAGAACTCGTTCATTTCTAGTAAAGGCAGGTCACAAACAACGGCACAAATATATTTCTATTTTTATATAATACAATAAATGGTTTCTTTCAGCTTTTTTAGTCAAGACACGATAGTCAGAAAATGCTGATCAAAATATAATTTCTTTCTTTAACCAATGATATTTCTTTCTGCTATTAATATAAGATTTAGATTATCATGATATCCATAAGTTTCATGAATTGAAAAAGTAAAAATATCTCAGTATATTACCTGGGAGATCATTCTGAGGTTTCTGTTTGCAAAACTAGCAACAACTGATATCAAAAGCCAATGTTCCACGAGTATTTATACAAATTTTTTGAAATAAAAATGATTGTTATTAGATCGAAAGAATGAATTGGTCATGCATGAGTAGATTAATTGTTCTATAAATGTATTAAATTCCATTTTTGGAATTAATTTTGTCATTAAGACTTACAATGTTTTTCTGTCGACATATCCGATACTATAGTTTTATTTGGGTTACGTAAACCGATTAAATTAAATCCTCAGAAGGTCAAGAGTATTAAAAATAAAAGTTCCACCGGGAAATGTCTTGCATCATGCAGTTTTAAGAAATGTCTTTTCTTAAAGATTCAAATAATAAGAAATGCATTATTTGAAGGAAAAATGTTTTTCTTATAAGTAGGCATTTGATCCAATTATCATAGAAAGGTTTTATGAAATTTATTAATATTAGTCTAGCATAATTAAGATTTTCTAATGTACATCTATTAAAAAGATCTGAGTAATTCAATGATTATTAAATAATGTGCTTTAAATCCACTTGAGCCTTTTTATGATAATAATTTCGTAATCAGTGTGACAATTCAGATAATTTTCATAAAATATGCACTAAGAAAGAAAATTCCAGTTAAAATTAATAAATTGTATTTTTAGTATATGTCGAAAATTATAATTCATTTATGAAAAATAACTATACTAAGAATTTAAAAAAATATTTTTAAAAATGATAAGCTTATTACAGTTAATTCCATTCTAGTGTGAGCTAACATATTAATTGTATATCTTGAAAAAACTACGTTAAACTAATATTAATTCCTTTTTTTTTTAGAATTAATGGCTAAAATTGAAATAATGAATAAACATATACACACTTTGTGTATGAAATAAGTTTTGTTAAGAGGATAATATAGGAAATTTCTTCTGATATAGAAAATCATTTATTAACCATATATTGAAAGGAATTTGAATTTTAAATTTATCATATTATTTTCAGAAAGAAAATGGAAATTAATTTTTTAAGTTTAACACTTAAAGGAAATATTATAATTTTTGTACTTCATAGCACTAATATTTATGTATGAAAAATACTGAATACTTTAGCATTGTAATATTATTCATTTTGTGTTCGTAATTTTCTTGAAAATTGCAATTCATTTTGAAGAGAACAGACATTTCTTGCTGTAATATATACAATCTGGAATGTATGTCAAATTGCAAGTACTTAATTTTAAAAAGTTAGCTGGATCTCAAAAATTTTAAATTGCGTTGAAAAAAATAGGAATAATCATTTTTATTTCATTGTGGTTCATGTTTTCGATGCCTGTCTTCGATATCCATATATTTGTGTGGTATCAATTCAACAAACATATTCTTTTAGACAAGAAATACACCAGTGTGGGGACTAAATGCAAAAAGAAGTTCCACTGTTGCCAATGTATGTCATAAGAGGGGACTAAAATGGGTACCCAATGTCTGGGGGTATAGCCGGGCACCCTGCTCTTGGTGATTACATCAGGGTACCTCAGGGGTTTGTCTTCTTCAGTTAGGTACGGGCATCAAAATCCCGAGGCATCTTAGGTCTCTTTTTCTCTCCCATGGGATTTACTGTATACGGTAAACATGGATGACGAACCCCAGGGATTCTCTAGCGATCTTTCTCTCTTTTCAACCCTCTTTCTTGCCAAACAATTTTTTCCCTATTTTTCATTTTTTCATACGTCTAGATCACATTTACACCTTGTTCGAAGCAGCATAGCCACATCTGGCTCTTTTACCATTAAACACCACTATCACTTCATATACAAGGAATAATTTTGATATATATATATATATATATATATATATATATATATATATATATATGTATGTGTGTGTGTGTGTCCTTTTGCACATTTACAATTAAAAAGGATCTCTGCAAAAAATCTCTGTTGAGTGGTTTGATACAATTTGCTGATATTATATAGTTTAACTACCACTTTTGAGGAAGCATTTTTGTTATTTTATTTTATGCAAGTAATGCATTCAGGTAATCTTACAAATAAACTAAAATGTGCAACTGTCCATAATAAGATTCCTTGTCGTTCATCGTTTCGCTCCCAACTCTTCGGGGAGTTTCGCTGATGTGTGGTTGGAGAAGTATGTTCTTCCAAAAAAAAATTTTTTTTTGATAATTTTGAAAATATGAAATGTATCAAAATGTTCTTTTATAGTTTTATATTTTGCTGCCAATGTGCACAACGTTATTCGCGCACACCATATAGAGTCTATGCGACATTTTTACTTTGTTGCAGATTAAATTTCGATAAGCCACACTACAATTTCAGATTGTGCGGCGAAACCATTTCGAAACGTAAATACTGTAAAACAGAGGTATTCAACCGTTAACTCTTTGGAGGAACCCTTTGATCCAAGAGAGGAAAACATAAGATATCTAAGCTTTATCCTACTGAAATTTACAAAATTATTATTGCATCTTTATTTTACCACAACACGAACATTTTAATAAGATAATGATAGGGAAGGTAGCTAATGGCGTTTTTAGATTTTCTAAAATATATTCTATGAATAATAAACAAAAGCAACAATAATTTAACTTGTAACAAATTAGTAAAAAGGATATTTTTAATGACTTGGCTGTGATTGATTTTTATTGAAAAATATTTTACGTCTGGAATAATTGTTGCACTTAACGCCATCTTCAGCATCCAATCTGTTTCTGTACTTTGTTTTTGTCGCAGCATACAAAGAGAAAGAATTTGCGCCTACATAGGTGGAAACAAATGACATTAGATATTTCGCAACTCTTTTGGCGATTTCAAAATAGTTTTTTCTATGGCAATCCAAAAATGTATGATATCAACTTGAATAAAATTTAATTTCAACTGAGTACCTGTTGATACATATCAATTTGAAATACATCAACTGAGTCAAAGAATGAAGACTATTATGTTATCTGATGTGTCTCGATTAATGTGTTTGAAACACGTAACTTTTACGAAATTTTAGCTTCTATTTTATCCATAATATAATTATTTATATTTATTTTTGCAAGCAAACTGCCTAAGAATTCAATATTTTATAAAAATTAAAATTTTACTAACATTTTGCCGCATTAATTAAACAAATAGGGATCACTTGCGGAACCCTTGTCGAAATTCCAGGGAATCCTAGGATTCCACGGAATCCAGATGGAAGATCTCTGCCGTAAGAAATTGATATATATCAAACTAGTTTACACTTAATTTGTTAAAAAAAATCAATACTATCTTTATAGAACATAAAAGGGCCTAATACAGTATCATTGTTTGTAGTGTAAATGCATATCTCGAGCACCCTATATGTATATGTACATGGAAGTTTCTGAGCGTGTGTAAGGACATGATGGATGGATGAGTGAATGTGTGTATTTGTGGACGACGTAGTACAAAAATGGGAGGGAACAGAGGCAAGAAACTTGATGTGATGAAACTAATTATAGTTATGATATGTACCTCATTTTTTTTAAAATTTCGTTAAAAAAATTTTAAAATTTAATGTAAAATTTCCCGAAAAGGTAGTGAGGGAGTGTGATTGAATGTTGAAGTTTATGCCGAATAAGCCCAAGCAATGTACATGTTTGATGTAGGCATCATTTAAAATTGGAGAAAAATTTAAAATTTATTCATCCAAAGAAATATCAAGAATAGAGAATGATTGGTTGGATATCCTGCGGCCACATAACACATGTTTACCAAAGACAGCAAACCCCTTGAGAAAGAAAAACTCGCTAGCTTATGTCAGTTTCAAACGAATATCGTATTCAAATAGAGAACGTAGACTACTAAGGGGATATCGATAAAACAGATTTTGTCTTCATTGTGCACGTTTGGGGTGCCTTTTACGTCACGTGACATCACTATATTTGTTACTTCTGACTGTTCATACATACGTCGCTTTTTAAAGATTGTTATGGTTATTTACTTGTTCTTTGCTGCAGAATGTGTATTCTCAGGGATTTAAATTCTTCTGGAACGTACGGTCATCACTCGCCCGAGGCACTTTACTAAGATTTTTTCTTTTCCATGGGATTTAATGCATTTGATAAACAAGGGTGATGGACTCCCGGGATAGAATAGCGGTACTTCTCTATTTTTGACTCTCCTTCTTTTTAACTAGTTTTTATCTTTTTTTTTTTCTAGTTTTCCTAGCGTCTGGATCATAGTTACACCTTGTTTGTCGCAGCATAACCATATCCGGCTCTTGCGTCGTTGAACATCCCCATCACTCATTGTAGGCGAATGTAATATTTTTGAAAATTATTTTTGCTCATACAATTGTTTGCTTTTTGTTGACAAATTATGAATATGCTTCGAATTAATCATTTAACTATATGTGATTGAATTTCTTATTAACATACCTTATTTTCAACAAGACACTTCCAATTTTTGCAACATTTTTCTATAATATCGATAACTACTCAAAATATCCCTACTTATTCATCATATCACAAAATTCATCGCTTTCAAGTTATTGCTTAAAATTCTATTACTACACAGTTGTTTTTTCTACTTCTTTTGCTCTTCCGTAAGCTATCAGATCCGGTAAAGTGAATAAGATATCCATTCGTGCTTGTGTGTCCAAACTTCTTTCCCTGACAGTGCACTTTTAAAACACAATTTTGATCAAATATCTGGTATCTTTTTTTAATCTCGTATTAAAATTCAAACATTTATTTTTGAAAATCTATTTGAATTTTGTTTCTATCTCTTTTAGAATCCAAGTTACAACTGCTTTAATATATTACTTGATTACTTAAGATTAAAACTATATGTATCTAGAAAGGCACTTTTTTTCCTTTCTTGTGAGTAAAATTTGACAATAATTTTGTTGTTATGGTGATTCTTTTTACAAGTGCGTTTGACTTTCCTGCTGAAAGATACTACCGCGTAGAAAAGTTTACTCCGTTATTTTATTCTCAATTTTTACTTAAATATGGTTAAAATATTACTAGAAAGCGTAAACGTCAGTTTTATGGCAATAAATTTCAAAAAATTTCGGGAAATAACAATCCTTCGACACCTGTCTCCGTATCCAATGCTAGCTCTTCAAAGTTAAAACACGTCAGGTTATCAACATCAGAAAAAATGTCTGATCCAGTTCAAGCAATTAAGATATGGATTGTGTTCCCATTTTATACTGAGAGTAAATGCTATGACTTTTTCTTTGGATTTGATTCTTCAAATAAAGTTGTAAATCCCCCTGCAATAAACACCAAATTAGTATATAGTATACGGCAAATAAACAAATGTTTTACTGGAGCTTTTAATTTATGCTCAACAATAAATTTGCCATGACTGAACCAGAAAAAAATCAGGGAGCAAAGCTTTCGGAAGGGGTTTCAGAAGTAGCTGAGGAATCGATGAAGAGGGCTGCAACTGAAATAGAGGAGGAAAAATAAATTTTTCCATCTGACATCGTGAAATGTGGTGTCTCTGTTGACGGCACATGACAGAGTAGGGGCTATACATCTATGCATGGGTATGTTCCTGTTACATAACTGGATAGCGGGGAAGTACTAGACATAGAAGTGATGTCATCGCATAGTCCAACATATTGATTAAGAGTCGTTAAAAGCTGATCACACACATCAGGTGTAACTTCACTGAATCTTCATCAAAGATGGAAATTGTTGGAGTTGCACGAATATTTCTTCGGTCAAAAAAACCTATGAACTTCAATACACCAAATATTACACAGATGGTGACTCGAAATGATACATGAGTGTGAAAGACACCTGTGGAACAAACAATGTTATGAAATATGAATGCATCAGTCATGCACAAAAGAGAGAAGGCTCACGTCTGAGAAAATTAAGATCAAAAACTAAAGGCCTGTCAGGTAAACTAAAATGATAGGCTTCATGATAATTTTATTGATAGGCTTCAAAATAATTATGATATTGATGTACGCAGCAACGTTGGTAATTTAAATGATAAGCAGCAAAATGCAATTATGTCACTGTGCGTCAAATGGTAATACACCAATGCATGATCATTGTACGACAAGGAAAGAAAATTTGTACTATTTTCAGCGTAGGCTGACGAATACGGAATAAAATCGAGCGCAAAATATATTGGTTTATCAAACGAGGTTTTAAATAAAATTAAACAAGTGTATATATACATATATACGGTAAAGAAATTTTGAGTAAATGCTTACATGGACGAACACAAATGTTGGAATAATTTGGCAAATAATACCGAAAGAAGTATTCGTTTCGCTCAAAACTGTTAAACTTGCATCTTTTGATGCGGTTATTCAGTTTAATGAATGGTTCAATGACTATTCAAAAGCTTTTAATAAGATAAATATTTAAAATCTCGGGGTTATTAATTTACGGGACGTAAAAATATTTCGACAAATGCAGAAATCTTGTATCAATACGCAATGTAGACTCAAAGAGAAAGAACCACATAAAAATTTTAAGAGCCCTCAAAAAAAATTAGTGTTTTGGAAGGTAAAGATGGTTAGCATTATAAATCTACTGCATTTTTATAAGACAATAAGAGTTTATCATGTGAACAGATTAGTTTATTTGTTATTTTTGTTATTAGTTTATTAGTCTATTTTTTTTTTTGTTTAACAGTTGTTATTTTTGTGGTTTCTTGAAAATTAGTTTTTTTTTTTTACCTTTTTCATCATTTCAAAACACAATATCTCAAAATTTCATGCACCAATGAACCTGAAATTTTATATATATGTATTTCAAATACCTATACACATAGAATAGACCATCTTGAGATTTTATATTCAGTGTAAAAGTTTTTATATTGCAATAAAGTGAAAATTATAATGACTTTTAACGAAGATTTTAGTGTTTAGAAACTTGAAATACCATAGCTTCCTACATAAGGACTATATTATCAAAATAACGCTCTATTCTATAGATAAGATTATATTCTGTATTACTCAATTTACAATATATAAATATAATTATCGTGTTTTCAGTTATTATGGTTTAGGGAAAGTGTAAATTTTTGCTTATATTTGTATCAAAAGCCCTTTTGATAGTAAAAATACAAGCTAGTAAAACCTTTCCTCTGTATTTTCCTGATTTCGAAGCCTATAAGATTATAAAACATGATTTTAAAAACAAAATTCATTTCAATTCAAAAGTTTTTCTTCGAAGATGTGCTGTTACCTCCAATTCGCGCTTCATTTTTCGTCAGTTTTGTATTTTTACCTTTTTCGGTAATTTCGAATTGATTAAAAGCTTTTATTTTTAAATTTCTTTTCATCAAAGTATCTTTATTTCTTAATAATTCTATTAATGTTGTGGGATAGCTCTGAAACGATATATTACAAGATTATGACGCTTGCACCATCTGAGACGTCAGAATTGTTTTATGAACATGGAATTTATTTCTAGTGCGTAAATTAATTACATGATTTTCGGCGATTCTTAGAATATAGAGTAGAAAAGCATCCAATTCTGATTTTTTAATATATTTAGAAGTTCTGTTCAAAACTCTATCAATTGTTTTTATTCATTCGGTGTTCGGATTGAAACCTTGAAACTCTTTTTTTTAAAAAAAAGGAATAAAAATATAAATTGCTGGGTTCCTACAGAAATTTTAATTGCACAATTATTATCAAAATTTCGCGTTTTTTCCTTTACTACTATAGCTAAGAGCTCCATTCCACTACAAATACGAGCTCAGGCACGTTATTTACGTCACATGACCTCACGACGACTGAGGAATGTTTATTACTCTTCATTTTTCAAAGATCATCTTTCTTGTTTATTTTTTTGTTTACATTAAACGAATTATACTAAAAGAAATTGCGAAATTCTTCTTGACTTTTACTTAAATATGAGGTGTGGCTATTAAGCAACGAGACTGCCGCAGCTACATAAGAAGTACGCATGCGCTAAACGCCAGAGACTGACAGCTGCTTAGCGTAAAGCCTACCCTTTTGAATGCAGTGCCTCTCCCCTTTCTGTAAACAAATACCTTCACCAGCAGCCTTCCTTCGCATTAGAGTAATTATTATGTTTCGCAGAGGAAATGATAAGTGAGCAAGTATTATTGTGCAACTTCACATGAAACTGGGAAAAACCGCTACTAAAACTTATAATTTATTGAAAGAAGTGTATGACAATGAATGTTTATCGAGTGTTTTTGAGTGGCATAAGCGTTTTCGAGATGGCCGAGAAGACATTGAAGAGGATTCATGTCCAGGTCATATTTCCACGTTCAAAAACGGATGACAATTTCGAAAAAATCGGTCATCTGGTTCGATCCGACCTTCGGTTAAGTATTCGTGCGATTGCTAAGACTGCAAGAATTGACAAAGAATCCCCGTTGCAAATTATTCCAAGACAATGCGCCGGCTCATTCCACATTTCCTGTCAAGTACAGGATCTCAGTGAGACCTCCCCCCCCCCCCCCCCCCGTCTTATTCGCCGGATCTTCAGCCAAGCGACTTTTATCTGTTTCCTGAGATGAAATCTGGATTAAAATAGACAAGATTTGATGCCGTTGAAGCTGTGAAACAGAAAGGAGCTCGCGTTCTGAAGAGGTTGACATTAAATTTCCAGCAAGATTAGACAATGGAAGATTCGCATGAAGCGTTGTAGGAAAAGAAGAGGGATTGTATATTGAAGGGGATAATAAGTAAATATGTAATGAATTCAAAATGAAATGTTTTACAGCATCAGTCTCGGTATTTAATAGACTTATATTCCCCGATCCGAAGAACCAGTACTCTAGCTGTTTAAGTATAAAAATATGTACATGCACAAAAAATACATATTTTCTTTACTATACTTTTAAATGTACGTATTTCTAATTAAATTAATTTCAAATTTGCTTTAAAAACTTTTCAAAATGAGTAAATTTTAACCACTTTGATCGGGATATTTTTTTTGAGTTCTTTTGTTTTGAAATATTAAAGCTATATAAACTTTTACGTACAGGAAGAATTTACGACATGAGCAAAAGAAATACTTTCCGCAATAAATATATATATTCCCGGAATTTACGTCAACTTATGACACAGAAATATCAATTTTCAATGAATTAAAAATGAGAAAAATGTTATGCTTTTCTGTCTGAAATTACGTCATTCTTGTATTACACTAAAGCTACTGGCTGTCGATTCCAGTATTTCCGAGAAATTTTCTGATAACTATGGAAACACCTGAAATGGTATATTCCTTTTTTAATTTCAAATCACACCCGATACGGCATTTGAAGAACAACTGAGTTTAATGTTACCTTCGTCATTCTTTTCAGTGTTATTCCGGGAATCAAGACTCGCACCGATTTGGAAGATGGTGCACATGTCTAGAGTATTTATTTTAAAATTAATAGGGAATAAACTGTAAGATTGGAGTATCGTATTCGAGGGGTATATAAAGTAAGGTTTTAATAATTACATAGAAATAACAGAGACACATAAATAAAATTTATTCCGCATTTAAATTAATCTTTTTTGTACATAACATAGCAAATTACAGGTATTCAGGTTGATTGGCTTCGTTTCCGTAAATCATAGATGGAAGTAACCCACATTATCACAATTTTTTAATTATTACATTATTATGGGTATCACATAAAGTTTTAATTACAAAAAAAAAGTAATGAAGTTGAAACTTAAATTTAATTTATTATTCTTAAGACTTCACTGCATCCAGAATTATACATTTATCCTTGCGTTTCTTGACCTTTCGAAGAAAAAAAGATTAAGCAATAACACAAAGAATTTAATACGAAAAAGCTGATTTTTAATTAACCAATGTTTCCAGTTTTTCGAACGATAAATAACTTTGATTTCATTTGGCATATAAATAATAAAAAAATATTTCAGTTTAAGTAGTTGAAAAAAGAAACAATGCAAAAACACTTCTACAAAAAAAAGTATTTATTTACAAAATTTCAAATTATAACACCACATTTATTATTTTAATAACCATAACGAGCATATCCTAAACCTCCGAGGATTCCGAGGCCATTTCCTCCATAGCCGAGGTTTCCACGTCCTCCAACAATTCCCAATCCAGCTCCTCCATAACCTGCGTATCCGAGTCCAGCTCCTCCGAGACCGGCGTATCCCAAGGGAGCTGCTACGGCTCCAGCGTATCCCAATCCGGCTGCTCCGGCGTATCCTCCGTGAGCGTAGGGAGCGTCGGAGACGAGGTGGACGGCGGCGGGGTTCTGGTTGGCGGTTCCGGGTTCGTTGGTCTTGACCTGAGCTCTGAAGCCACCGTGGTCGGCGACGTAGTGGACTTCTCGTCGGATTCCTCGGGCATCGGTGAATCCGTAACTTCCCCGGACGGCGTGTCCTCCGTCACCGGATTCCTCGCGGTGCTGTTCTCCGTGTTTGTCCTTTATGCTGTACCCGAACTTGTAGGGATGAGGAGCATGATGGTGCACGGGCTAAGTAAGAAAATAGAATAAATAACTTTTATTCAATATCGTTAACATTTATGAATGAAAACAAAACCTCTGTTATTATATTTTTTTATTAATCTTTTGAATGATTGTTCTGAATCTATTTGAATCCAATGATTATAAAGGAATAAAAGATTTTTTTGTTGCTTTATTTAACTTTATTGCAGAAGAGAGAAAAAAATGTATAAGCTAGTTTCAGAAATTTTTGGAATTGTGTTTACGATTTTAGTTTGTTTCAAATTAATTAAGAAAATTCTTTGAGTCAACTAACATTACTTGAACTTTCCATTGAAAAAGGAGAAATATTTATTAAGAAATAATCATGCGCGAATACAAAAATATTTTCCTTCAGAATTAACCGTTGCTTAATAATGTACCAATATGATGAAATTTTTTCCTGATTTTAATTACAAAACATTTATTTTGCTCCTTTTCAGGATAATTTTTTAGGATCGAAGAAAACTGCACTTCATCATGCTCCTAAAAGAAAGTATTGAGGAGAGCAGATGGTAAGAAACGAGAAATTTTTTTAGTGGGTAACGAAAGTTAGAAACTTCTCATATACATTTTCAATGATGGCTCTATCCAACACTTCTCTTTAACAAAAGTTTTAGAGTCTTTTATGTGATGTAGTTTGAACTGTAAATGTCTCTCATTAAATGAAATATGAAGAGTAGAATACGTAGAATAGAACAGAACCAGTGAAGTGTAGCGAATAATGTAAGCAAAGTGCGTTTGGGAGTATATCAAGGAATTTAATATCAGGTCAGTTATTAAAAGAGGGATAAAAAGAAGCTATAAACGAAGGCTTTCTGAATGTATTGAGTAGTGTAAGGAGTGATCCGATAGCAGTCAGAAGAGATCAGCATAGAGTCAGTGATTCTCACCCTCATTTTTAAATGTACTAAGGACTCGAGCTCAAATTTTTGGTAAGGTTAGTACTTTGTTATTATATAAGAAGCTATATTCGGACACAAAAAGTACATATTTACAAAAAATAGGAGGTTAAAGATGACCCTTGGATTATCTATGGATCTGGTTAAATGAGCTTAGATATCACTACTGTTTAACTTTCTATTCAATTGGCAGTTGATTAGACTCCTTTTTAATTGAAAATAGTAATTAATGCATGAGTAATTAATACTGAGGCTCTAATACTGAGAAAATGGGAAATATTCTACAAACAAGCAACTGATTAGCTAATTGGGTTTATGAGCCACCAACTCTCAAGTATTTTTTTTTAATTTTATTTAAGTTTTTTAATGAATGAAAGATTCAGATGTTTGTTACTATAATAAGTTATTCCTAT
>BMAW01065107.1:0-65280 GCA_019974015.1 Nephila pilipes | reverse complement strand
AAGAAACTTACCACGGTTACTTATTCTCAAATACACTAATTCAATAATTAGGTGCACATTTATTTCTAAATAATATATAGTGACTGTTATTAAAGAAACATTTTAGTAAATAATTACGTATTTGTGTATAAAAAAATTTATTGGGTTAGAATATGGTAAAAGGAAATTTCTTATTTATAGAAAATAATATCAATAATTAAACACTTTTTAATATTAATGATGCGGGAAAGATTTGTAACCTCAAAATATTGTGTTATTTTTTCTAGAAATGTTAGAGCAACAGGAGTTAATTTGTTGCATTTGTTTATTTTTATCTTAAATCACTGGTACTTTATCAGCTTTTATGCTTAATACTGGCAGAAGAATGAATGTTGAGAAGTATGTATTTTGTTGAGGATAATATTTTATTTCTTGTAAGACCCTCAAGTGATATAATTGAAATAAAAGTCAAATATTCAGTCTCGAATTTCAAAGAAAATCAAACTTTGAAGTTTCATAATTTTTAAAGACTAAGAAAAAGAAGTGAATCACTTCGTCTCTTGTCAGTGGTCTAAAATATTTTGATTGTCAGTAGCTCTTTGTTTTACTCATACGGTTACTTCATGTAAAAAAATACTTTTTTTTGAAAGATTAAATTGTTATCTTCATATAAATTTATTTTCTGCATTCACAAGTAAAAATGATAAAATATACAAAGTTAGGCGAGTTAAATGTTAAAATTCACTAATTTCATTTTACCGCAATATTTCCTGTTTTTGTTATTCTAATTTTTAACGAACCACTTTCCAGAGTGCTATCTGGCTCATAACCACAGCAGTTGAATTGGTTTTGTCTGAAATATTTAACATCTGAAAGTAAAATTGCATTTTCTCCAAAATATTTAAATTTTCAACGTTCAAAACTCAATAAATTTTTTTTGAAGAACCATTGAAAGTGAATAAATAGTTTCATCTCGCCAAAATAATGAATAAAAGTATTTCTTGTAAACAGATACGTATATTCATATTCGTTCATATTAGAGTTATTTTTTTTTATTTCGCAACAAAAAAATAATAAGTGAGCAACGAATTGTTAAGTGAAATTTCAAATGAAACTTGGAAAAAAACCACTACTGAAACTTATATAATTTATTGAAAGAAGTGTTTGGCAATGAATGCTTATCGCGTGCTCGTGTTTTTGAGTGACTCAAGCGTTTTCAAGATGTCCAAGAAAATGTTAAAGAAGATTCAATAACTAGAATCCCACGTAAAAACGGATGAGAATAACGAAAAAATCGATAATCTGGTTCAATGGAACAGCCAGTTAAGAATGCTCGCGAAAAAATCCGAATTGAATTTTCCTCCAATAGATTTTGTATGGTTCATTTCACATTGTCTCTCAAGAGGTTTCTAGTCAAGTACAGCACTCCAGTAAAAGAAATAACTGTCTATTCGCTAGATCTCATGCTATGTGACTTAATTTCCTAAGAGGAATCTGCATTAAAAGGTACAGGATTCGACGTTGAAGCTGTGAAAGAGACATCGACATGCAGTCCTTGGATGGAGAGAAGAAGACTTCCAGCTCTATTTTGAACAATGGAAGATTCGTATGGAGCTTTGTAGTGATAGAGTAGGGTTTACATTGAAAGTGGTAATGGTGTAAATATATATGGCATCAAAATAAAATGTTTCTGCCAGATACTGCATCAGCCAAGACATATTGCACTGTACAGCCAACATTGTTAAATAATGTTAGCTTATAGAGACCAGAAAAAACAAAAATTTTATTTCTCACATTAAACTGCATCGATTCTGTTGTTTGTTCATTTATTCAATGATAAGCATTCGAAGATACAACCCAATTAATGGTATAGTTTTTTAAAAATGTCAGTCTTTATACTCGAGACGCAAAGCGATCAATTCCAGAATTAAAAAGAAAATAGAGTGAAAATTATTCTGTAAAAATAGAAAAAAAAAAAAGAATAAAACAAACCATAAAATTATTCTGCGGAATTTTACTAGCCTCTAGTATACCAAGTTACTTTATGGTGTACAGATAGTCTTCTGAAAAAAATATTGTTTATGACTACACAATAACTGTACCATTTTACTATAAAATTAAGAAAGTTTCTTTTATTACTTTTATTAAAATAATATATTTTTATATCAAAACAGTTTACATTTGTTTTCTATGATAGTTTGTTGAATGTATTAATGTATGTATATAATTTTGTAAGGTACATTAAAATCTTTATTTGAATTTTTGAAAACTGCGATTTTAATTTTTTTTTATTACGAAAATCTGGTTTCTTTAAAAAAAAATGTTTCATATAAATCTAAAGGAAATTTTAACACAACAGTCTTGTACATCATTCGAATGTTAGAATCAGAGATAGCTTTTTTATATTATTTCTTTTTAGAGCTTATTTTTACTTTTAAACGTGATATATCTTTTTTGTAAAATCTATTATGTATTTTTAGTATGTTTAGGTATAACTCCAAGTCTAAGATAACTGCATTCTTTCTATGTTTTCAGCACATATATATATGTATATTAAATACATTGTTGAAGTAAAAAATTAATACAATTTTATTACATTAACTTTATAAAATGACAATTTTACTAAATTTTAAACTATATAAATATTTTTAAATAAAAGGTGGCATTAAAATTGTTTCTGGAATTTATAATTTTATACCATTATAACTGAAACATAAGTGTTTCAATAAAAAAATTTTCTTTTTTTCGAAAAATAACTGCTCCGGAGGTGGTATATAAGACATCAATCACAACTCCTGAGACTAATATTGAAAACAACATTTTTTTTAAACTTATTTTTTTTTATTCATCAACATCAACAAACCCCCCCCCCCCCAAATTTTCTTTTTTCTTTTTTTTTTTTTTTTTCCCGCAAGAAATCTTTTTTGTTATAGTTTAGCGATAAACAGCTTTCTCTAATCATCGACTCCGTTATGTTGTTTTGTTCCATCGAAAGTAATCGCGGCAAATCTACTTGAAAACCTTTTTTCACTTCACTTCAAAACCCTTTTCTAGTAAATACACTCCATATGATATTCAGGCACCATCTCAGCAATCTCACGGAGCTTCAATTTTACGATCTTTCACATAATTTTGTCACTTCACTCACATTGCGTAACGGCTTCCACAGGTCTACCCGAGCGTTCCGCGTCATTTGTGTCGGTACTGACCACGTTTAAACTCGGTAAAACCACCGACAATCGTTGCTTTTGATGGACAAGAGTCCGCAATATTTTTCAATCCATTGTTTCGCTTTTGCACGGTGTTTTACCCATTAAAAAAACAATGTTTTATCAGAACACGAAACTCGGTTTTCCATTTCTAAACTACAAAACGACTTTACTCCAACCGATAACCTAGCTACTGGTCCGATCGACTTAAAATTTTGAGTACGTTTCAAGCAAAGGTTAGTAACAGCATTCCGTTATTGGTTTACCATGAGCCCATCTCTGATAGTCTCGGAGTTAGTTGATTGATGTTACCTTAATGCAAGATTTATACATAGCTTATCGCCGCAGAAAAAGCCTTCATGTTTTAAAATTTAATAGTACCTTTAATTTTATACTTTTACATGAATAATCTTTTGTAATAATTTTACTCAGAGTAGTGAAAGATAATTTTTTGAACGATTCACAAAAAAAGATTGTCTCCATGTGAAGGAGTGAAAGAAAAAAAAGTATATTTCTGCGTAAAATCAGTTTTATTAACTATGTTCTTAATCGTGCTTGCCACCAATAAAAATAAGATCGATTTCAACTTCAGTAATTAAAAAAAAAAAAAAACCAACAATAATGAAAAGACTCATTTCTACATTCAAACAAATATTTATTTACAAAATTTCAAATTATAACACCACATTATTAATTTAATATCCATAACGAGCATATCCTAATCCTCCGAGGACGGAGCTTCCTCCATAGCCGAGGTTTCCACGTCCTCCAGCAATTCTAACTGGCCTCCCATAACCAGCATATCCGAAACCAGCGCCTCCAAGACCGGCGTACTTCAAGGAGCTGCTGCTCCAGCGTATCCCAACTGGCTGCTCGGCGTATCCTCCGTGGGCGTAGGGAGCGCCGGAGACGGTGGACGGCGCAGGGTTCTGGCTGGCGGTTCCGGGTTCGTTGGTCTTGACCTGGCCCTGAAGCTACCGTGGTTTGCGACGTAGTGGACTTCTTGCCGGATTCCACGGGCGTTCGGTGAATCCGTAGTTTCCCGGACGGCGTGTCTCCGTCGCCGGATTCCTCTCTTTGCGTTGTTCGCCGTGTTTGTCCTTTACGCCAACCGAACTTGTAAGGCTTTTGGCTGAAAATAGTAATAGGCTAAAAAGAAAATAAAATACTTCCATTTTCTAGCTATTATTGCTATGTAATGAAGTTTTAAGAAATAACCACCGAATGTATTGATTAATCTCTTGAATGATAAATCTCACAAACTCGACTCCATTGATAAAGACATATGGCGTGGTAAATTTTACGATTTAATTCAATGTATGGTAACACAGAAAAATGTTTTATATAAATTAGTATCTGCTGTATGCTTAATCTGACTTTAAAGTTGTACAAGTTTCAAAATAGTTAATCTTAGAAAATGCCATTAAAGTTATTTAACATCACTTTTATTATGAATAAACCTTAAATTCTACCATGTACTTCTGATGGATAAAAATGCATTGTTTCAAACTGGACCATTGGTTTTTTTCTTAATTCTGCCATGCAATGAAAAAGTTTTTCTAGTTTTGATCAGGCTAGATTTTGACTCATTTTAGAATAACTTTTAGATCCAGGAAAAACCATTCTTTGTCAGTTCTTTAAAGGAATTTTTTCCAGAGTAAATGTGCGTGAAACGAAAGCGGAATGCTGTGAACATGGAGTTAAAAGCATTTCATCTAAGCAATATAAATATTTTTACTCTTGAATTTAAAGAGTTTGCGCCCACTAGATGTTAGGTAATACACTATATTTACGTAATGAAAGAATCAAATTTTTTCTAGTCACTTAAGAATATAATCGCGTTTTCACGCAAATTTAAATAAACAATAATAGAAATGGCATAAAAAATTAACATTATATTGGATTTAATTAATTATTGTTAATTTTTTTTTGCGGAATGAATGAATAGCCTTTGTTCTTAGGTTAAGTTTTAATTCCGAATACCGATAACGCAGTTTCAACATTGTGTCTAGCTATATATCAAACATGGAAATACCATCAAATACCAGGATTACGAAAGCAGAGTAATTGATATTGACTGCATTATTAACATCAATATGATGAAATAAGTCATTTGTTCTAGACATCACTTTTATTTTGGTCTAGATATGCATTTATGTACAAGACCAAAATTGTTTCTTTCACACAAAAAAATAAAATTCCATCTCTTCCTGTTGTCCTGGCCTTGCCATATTCAATGCATTTTTTTCTTAGTTTTAAGAGAGAAAATTATACGATTTTACACTCGCTCCATCCTAAAGGCTCATTTCTAGCAAAGCGAATACACCACCTAGTTTAAACAATGGGAAGACGAAGTTTAATCCTAAGTTATACCCAATTTCACCCCCGTTATTATAAAGTCGGCGTGTAACGACTTGATCATTAATAAACACATGACCTACAAAGCTTCAAGTTGTTTCTTTTTCTATTTATGAAATTTATTTTCTTATAAAATCATTTCACTTTAATTAAAAATTTTTTATTAAATCTGGCCAAAATCCGATTTGAAAATCAATGATGTTGATGCACCAAATCATTTGTCGCAAGTCTATAGTTGATCAATATCAACCACATAAATACACATCATTATCTTTAACATGGATAATGAATTTACTTTGAAATTTTAAGTATGAACCAAAAAGATAAAAGTTGTGTGTACTTACTCATGAAGACTAAGGAAAGCAGTCACCGCTAAGCAAGTAGCTAAGATAAAAGCCTAAAAATAAAAAAAAATCAATTGAAATTAGGATTACAGTTTTAAATCTTTGTAGCTACAAAATGCATATAAAACTAGTTACATGAAATATTTACTAAGATGTTGAATGAGGTAATTTCAGAGCTAGATAAATAAGACATTCTATAAAGCATATTTTATAAATTTTAATTCATGTGACTTTTTTGAAAACACATTTAATACATATTACATTAGATCTATTATAATGAATGATCAACGAAAATATCAATTATCGAAAATCATTCCATTTGGTAAATTGAAACTTACGAGCTGTGTAGTAGAAAAGAATATCAAATCCAGTTTATCACCGCAGTTGAAAGCTAACTTAAGACTAGGGCGTCGTAAAAAATATTTATTATTACTAAGAAAAACCATGGCATTCTAGATAAATTGATTCAGCATAGTAATTTGTCATTATGGACATAATGTTGTAAATGGTTTGGGTTATTCATATTCAGTTTTGTTTTTTGTTTTGTTAGTCCTCGATTTAAACAATCCGGAGCATGGATAGGAAATCGTCTTCGGTCAGTTCTCTGATATGACAGTTTCTAAAAAGATCAAGAAACTTTAGGAGAAATGTTTGTCAAAATGGCAAGTATATAGAGATATTTTAAGAATAACGAAAATTTAGTTTCATCTCGATTGTCTTAGTAATAAATAAAACTTAGATGAATCGAGGGAATGATTAAAACCTTTACTATTCTCTGAGTGTCATTTCAATCAACGTTTGTATTGGCTCTTAATTAAATGATTCTTGCTGTAGCTTTTATTCAGTGACGGGAAATAAGTCACCAGCGTCATCGACCCTCAAGTGACGACGATGAAGAGCTAGTGTTGCCAATAAAGTCCCGCCCAGCTTCAGCTCACTTCATTGACATCGTCTGTAAAGTTATTGGAATAGCCAAAAAGGATGGGATCTCTATCCACCGTTGTCTTTAAGACGTCGCAAATTTAGAGGCGATTAAGAGTCTTCAGAAGCAAAAGAAAATGATGTATGAAACAAAATATATAGAGTTTTGTGCTTAATAACATGCTTCCTTTATTTCATAGTTACTTGTTCCAGCTATTATTGTTTTGCAAATGATCCAAAACAATAATTGTTTTCTTGGCCGTTCTTGGCATCAAACAGGACCTATCTTCATGGTCTTCAAGCGGCCTCCACTAGTCGTCTCCCCACATCTGGATAACATATCAGCCTAAAAGTATTTGGATTTGTGTGAAAGGTGAATCATTGTTTCTTGGTTTCAATGAACTTTGAGGTCAAGTCTTTGAATCTGACAGAAGTCTAACCTCCCAAGACCAAAAAACACCTGTACACCGATTTCTAAAGCTAAATGGAAGCAATTCTCTCTTTTCCTGTTGGGGTGTCCAGTGACAAGAAGCTTGAGATTATTACTTCAGCTATCAACCTAAAGATTAGATTACATCTCTAAGATTTTGGAAGAGGAATGGCCCATTTATTACTTATGAAAAGTTCCAAAGAGAAGGACAACGCGATATCTTCTAAAGATTTAACAAGATCGTCGTGTCTGAAGACTTTTAGGAGTACTATTCTAACGTGTAAAGAGAAGCAAAATCTTTATTTGCTTAGAAAATGTAAGTGCAACAAACATTGTATCCTACTGTGTTAATTTCATCTATAATATTTGAAATAATTGCAATAAATTACTGCAAATATCATTTCTAAGCAGATCGTCCTTAAACGCAATACAATCCAGCTCTTAAGTAACTCTTTTAACTCTTCTGCATATATGTATTAATAAATAAAAAAATTATGTGATTTTTTTATAATATTTTCATTTTTCATAATCTTTACACTCTTCATACATCATGTTAATCATTTTATTATTGATAAGTATAGATGTAAAAGCTACATTACTATTTGAAATACCTTCGCCGAGATGATTTTAGAAATAATTTTATAAGTATATATGCTAAATTATATTAATTATATAAGCTAAAAAATAAGTTTTAAATTAAACTTAATATCAAATTTATTCAACAATAAAAAAAAATTTTGGGATTTGAATGTTTTCACCAACTGAACTTATTGAGACCTTTCACATGTTTTATAATATGTAAAGAATTTTTATGCACTGCAAAATAGCTACATTACAAGGAGTACTTCTATACCTAAGTAATCGAATTTTCAAATCATGCGAAGAAAAGCTCCAAGACCAGGAGAAGTCTAGTAAAAGCAAACAGTTTTTTGGTTTCGATCAAAAAACAGAAATTCAATTTAAAATTATGATCAATTTGACATCATTACTTATTTCCTGGATGTCCGATTCACGTAAATATAGATAACGCATCAATATATTTATAAAAAAATAGTTTTTTTATGATCTCAACAAGAAATTTAAGGAAGATTTTTACATTTTCAATTCTGCTACAAAAAATTAAACACATTGGTGAAAGCAGACGTGGAAGGCTATAACAAATGGGCATAACTTTCAATTTTATAATACGGTAACATTATTCTATTATTTCTAACTCTTGAGAAGCAGAAATATGGGTAATTATTATTCTATGAACATTTATCATTATTTAACGTTATATAATCGTTCGAACTTTGTATGATTTAGATTGTGAATCAACAACATATTTCTTTGAGTTTTAAGAAAGCGATACTTTTATTTACTAAAAGTACATTGGCCTGAGAGATTGTCTTAAGATAGAAGCTGCAAAACTCGTAACAATTGATTCAGAAGCTCAATGTTCGAGAGTATTTATACAAAGTTTTTTTTAATGAAGAATTATTGTACTAGATCAAAAGTGATGAATTAGTCAGCATGAATAAAATAATAATTATCTCTACAAATGCTTTAAATTCCTTTTTCAGAACTATTCCATCATAAAAAAAGTACAAATGTTGTTCTGTCGATATATCTAATATCATTATTTTGTGTTACATAAAGGATCGAGTTAATTCCTCGAAGGTCAAGAGTATGTTCGGTGAAAGTGCCGCCAAAGTAAAAATTGAAAGCTGGTGGTGAATTTTTAAATCAAACTTAAAAATAAAAATTAGATAAAGAAATACATGAAGTAATAAATTTTAATTTTAGATAAGCATTTGATTAAAATTATCTCAGAAACATTCAATAAAAGGTATGTTATACGTGTATTCTTAAGAATCTTCTTTCAATATCATTTAAATAGATTTTGCACTAATAAAAGTAATTTCAATTATTAAAAATTAGTAAAAATATTTTACAGAAAGTTATAAATTTACTATGCAAAATAATTATCCTTAAACTCAGAAATGTTTTAAATAACAAATCCTTATTTAACTACATTTTCTAGGTGAACTTAAATAGAAGTTAGCCTTTTAAAATTTAAAATATTGATAGTATTTGAAAATTAGATAATAATGAAATGTTCAAGAAATAATGACTCTCTTTGGTGTATAAAACTGAATTATTAGGATACTGATTAAGGAAATCTCTGGATATGGAATATGTTCTCAGATCATTAATTTTTTTAAAATCTTTATAGACATGGTGAAGATGATTTTGAACAGTAAAATTTATCATAATTATTTCGGAATGATTTTTTTATTTTAGATAGAACAGCGTTGGTAAATAACTTATATTTGTTGGTTTATTTGTATCTTTTACATCACTAAAACTTATGACTACTGGAACCCAAATTCCTTTAAAAAAATGACACTTAGATTATTATATTTCAAACTATATAAAATTTCGTCTTTTTTACAAAATATTTTATTTTAATCTGTACGGTAATTAATAGCATCAAAAGTCTAGTTTTAAATCAACACCAAACAGCCTACGTATTCATTTCTAAAGAAGAAAATAACATTGCACATATTTTGTTACAGGGTTAAATGTCTGACGCTTTATTGAAATATTTAACTTTACTACAAATTAGAATTCATTGCATATAATTTTAGAAGCTGAATGTGAACACGTCTTTGATGCTTGAAAGCAAGGATGAGAGAGCAAAGCCTTACGGATAAAATAAAGCATTTGTTTGAAGAACACTGGTTGAAGTAATAATTGACTGGGTGGAAACATATATATATTACTGTTCATCCATGCAGAAAAATCTGCCTATGTAAAGAATATGCATGCCGTATAATATTTTTTTACTCATACTGTCATAATTAAAAGCCTCAGCGTGGATTTTGCTCATCAGATACAGATACATGCTGTAAATTAAAAGGCGGAATTCTTTAAGGAAATTATTATCATAAGAATAGTTTACTTATTGTTGTGGAGGCTATGAGTTCCATTTTCAGAGATTTATTAAATCCGGTAATATTGAGAAATGTTTGCATGGCAGTCCAAACCCGGTCAAAAGGGGTGAATAATGTGATAGGGTCTCGTGCACAAAGAAAACATTTGTACAAATAGATGTCATCTCTTTAAGTACATAGATGCTTTACCTTTCTTTTACGCAACGTTTCAAAATAAAACATTTGAAAAATTGAGCAATGAGCTGGGTGATTATACGATACAGACAAGGAAACGTTCCTGACAAACAGAGACTGTGAATATCAAGATACCCTGCTTAAAACAAAGGATGTTTGGTTTTATTAACGTCACACTAGAAGCAACACGAGGGCTATTGGCTGTAGACCTCGCAATTTTAGCCTAGGCCAAGTGATGAGGACGCCACCAGAGCTGGCACCTCCTACTTCCAAACTTTCACACCATACCATTGGGAGGAATTTGAGCCTCGACCAGATTTAATATGCATCAGCCCCGACTATGACGTATCTTTATTGGCAGAAAGTACCAAACCTACGAATCGACGGAAAACCTCCGGCTGCGAGTCCGCTGCCTTAACTATTAGCTACCGTTTGAGTTTGAGTGTTTTGAATGTATTAAATATATTCTTTAAAAATGAAATAATTTTCAAATATATACCGTTTCTCAGTAACAGTTAAAGAGAACTCCGCATAAAGCTAGTTTTTTTATTAGATTAGTTAAATACATCTATTTTCCTTGGCTAAAGTTTGAAAAAGTATTTTGTTTGATGCAACATTTTAGGCAATTAATACATTGAGTAAAGTTAAGTATAGAAACATGTTAAATAAATATTTCACGTTTTGTTTTCAATTTTTTCCTTTTGAAATCTAATTGATTTTAATTTAGTTTACTCTGATAGTTAAAGTTTATCTATAAGCTTGAAGCCATTTTATATAATTTCTGAATTGTATAATGATTTCTTCTGTTTGAAATATCTGATTAAATGTACTTTTAAATGCTAAAAGCTGTACACATTCACACGCACATTAAAACTCCCGACAGCCAGACATTATAATGCACAACATAGGCAGGATAATCTAATATTCATTTCTCCTGAGTTTTGCATCAGTATATGATCCATACCAAGATCTTATACTTTTATTCAATTAAAATTAGAACTGTGAATAATAGATTGGTTTAATTAGCATTGCATTAGAAGCAAACACGGGCTATTGGCGACGGACCTGTTATTTTGATCCTCGGTCAAGCGACGAGGACGACAATTAAGCTGTCAAATTTCTTCACCTCGCCATGCCAATGTTAGAATTTGAGCCGACAGATTTAGCGTGCATCCACCTTGCTGTACGGTCTCAGTGCCTCAAGGCTGAAACTCCACACTCGACGAAAACCACACTGGTCACAAAGTCCGATGCCTTAACTATTAGGCTACCGCGGCCAAGGGATTTTAGAAAGAAAAGATACTAGTACAAACAGGCTGATAATGAAATGTAGAAAGTGGATAACTTAAAGTATGTGACACGAATGTTCTTATATGAGTGTATTTTTACATTAGTTTTTTCTTTAGTTAAATGAATTTTTCCATGCGCTATGTACTTTTTCTTCATTCTAAGACTCTAATGTTCATAGGTGTGTAATTTTGTAGGAAATGTCTAAACTACAATATGTAATGAATTGAATTTTTTATAAAGACTGAAAATTTTTTCATAGATTTATTTGTATGAAAAAAAGAATCACATTCATCTGAGCATTCAGTAACATATTTTGTAAATTTATAGGAAAGTTAAAATTGTAGGACAAAACTCATTTCCAGTGGAAAAGAGGAAGTTATATTTTTCTCATTCCCAATTGAAATTCCACTGAAATGAGTTTTTGTGATTAAAAAAAAAATTCAAACTAGTATTTATAACAGACTTTGAGAAAAGGTGCCCCGAAAATGGCTAATTTAACATTGCTGGTATAAAGTGTCCCGAATGCACTTAATACTTTAGTAATGCAGTGTGTTTTGTAATTCGAGGGCAAAAATTTAAGGGGTGATAGAAAACATCTAAACAAGCAATTTTCAACCTACAATAATGTTACCAGAAGTCCCGAATTTTCACTATTTATCCCGCGTCCAAAGGGGTCTTAAGAAAATGCCGATTTTTAGAAAGAATGCACGAAAAACTAGTGAACGGGAAGGGAAAATATGATTTTCGGCTTCTATGTAGCTATTTCACCAGGATATGAGCTTTATATTATTTATGTAAATTTTATTTTGTCGAACTTTAATAGTAAAAATAATTGTTGAGAACTGATTATCAGGAACTTCTTATCAAAGTTCATCTTGATCAGTTGCTAGAATACGACCACCATCGTATGGACTTTATGAACAGTGGCATTTTTCGGCATTGGCAGCGACGAAAACATTTTGTAGCTGTAAAATGAAGAGAGGACACTTTGTACACTTCCTCAAATTTTATTCTTATGAGGACATGTTTCACTAGCGATCAAGCATCAATTGGAACATTTTTGCAAATTAGTAACACTATGAACAAAAGTTGGAAACGGAGGGGAATTTTAAAGAGGAGAAGGGTCAGGGTGTAAGGAGTTGTTGGTCGTCCACGAAGTAACGCCTTCGCTTATTTAGTTTTGTAACTGTCTCTCATACGATACACATCGTACTGCGTGCTAGTTAAACAAGTGATGTCAACAAATCAGCTATTCAAATGATCTAGGTAAGTAATTTATTTAGATACCAAAGATAGGTATTTTTAGGTACCAAATTTTTAATCAAGACCACCCCCCATGTCAAAGGTATCCCGCATATCGAATGTTAAAATCTGGTCACCTTAACCTACAACGTATGGGTCGAGAGCAAGCGGTAAACCGCTACACTGCGCTGTAATGGAAAGCGCTAATTTCGTGAGTTTCTGGAGGCATGGTGACGTAGAGTGATCAGGAAAATGCCATGCGACTTGAAATACACAGTAGAAATAATGATGTGATAGAAAACACGCGCTGAATGATTTCCATTACAGCGCCATCTAGCGGTTCACCGCTTGCTCTCCGCCTGTGCATTGTAAGGTGAAAATTGGTTGTTTAGCTGTTTTCTATCACCCTTTAAATTTTTTTCCACGAATTTCGATATACACTGTATAGAGACATATGTGAGAAATACGAGAAAATGAATGTTTATGAAAATCACTCTCACTATGTTGTAATACCGTCGAGTATAACAGAAATACAAGTCAAATATTCAGTTTCAAATTTCAAAGAAAATTAAATTTCTTTGATTTTAGCAGCACTCGATACTTTTTTAAATAACGGAGAAAAGAAATGAACCTCTTCGTCATATATCTGTGGTTCAAAGTATTTTGATGCCCATCGTTAGTAGCTCTTTGTTTTATTCACTTGTGGTTTCATTTAAACAAACACATTTTTGAAAGATAAAATGCGTCTTCATTTGAATGTTCTTTTATATTCACAGATAAAATGATGATTTAGAATATTATTAGTTAGTTGTATGATAATTTTTTTGTCTTTTATTTATTCCCAATGTTTCAAATTCTTAGGAAGTATTTGTTGGTTTAGTTTTAAACGTGTATTACAATCAGGTCATCATTAGGCTGTTAATTTAGAAAGTTAGTTGAATATATCAGGTTTTGTTTTTCAAAAATGGTTTAATACCTGTAATAATAAAATCGTCGGAGGTAATGAATGAAATCGATTTTCTATTGGGTTAGTGAGGAGATATTTAAATAATTACCAATTGTCTTTTCATTTAACAATAATTTTAATTGATGCAAAAATCATATGCAAAAAGCATCAAAAATGGAACATAGATTTCCATTTCGAAATACAAAGTATGAATTCCATTAATTTCTTTTCAGCGCCAAGTTTGGCTTTCTATCTTGTGAGCTAGCGACTCTTTTAGCATTTCAGCCCACCTATTTAAAGTAGCTGGCTCTAATTTTAATATCTGAATTTAATATTATCATCATTTTTAATAATTAAATTTCTACTTCAATAATTTACTATTCACTATTGAAATACATTTGTACATCCAGGATAATGCATTTTAATGTAAGCATTTTTTAAGATGAATTATAATTTGTGAAACAAATGTGTGTTACGGTTCATTAAACTTTAATTCATTTTAAGCGTCGGCATTAGTTTTTTAATATAGCAATTGACTGAATGATCTACCAATCAAACATTTTAACTTTAAATTGCTCCTCTTCCCGAAAATATAAGGACTTCAAAGGGCAACTCACTAAAAGGTAGATTTATTTGCTCGATGATTTCCTCATATCGATCTTAAATGCCTTTCAAAATTATCAGTTTTTTAAAGTGATGTAAATTTTTATATTTAACAAACATCACATATATTTAAAAATAAATTTAAGTTCAACATTTTGAGTGAGTATTTGCAAAATTTCATTAAAAAATGACTAGATGATTTCAGGATCATGTTGTTTGAAATCATTAGGTTTAAAGAAAAAGGAAAACTTTTTGGCCTAAGGTTCGTACAATATGAAATGTAACAAAATAAAATGAGAAAAAGTTTAAAAACGTTCTATGCAAAGTTTTGCTCAGAACAGATTTAACCACCCAAGGTGCGCTTTTTTTAATAATTGTTAATAAATTACTCAATGAAATATAAGAATTAAAGCAAACCATGAAATATCGAGAAATGAACAATAGTAAACCTTTCTGATATTAAAAATGAAGAAAATGATAAATTATTAAATTGAATATATTTAAGCTGAATGTAATTAAAATTGATGCAAACGATAAAAAATTGAAAAGTTATCTGGTCCGGCAAAAATGACCCAATTAAAACAATTGCCCCTTGGGTGGCTAAAAAATAATTGGGAAGAAATGTCATTGCACTATAATAATTTATAGCTCCTAAAACTGACATGTTGCTCACCAATTGAGTGTTATATGAACTGAGTAAAAAAAAAATCTCGAGTAATATTATTTTTATATAAACAGTAAGTATGTAAAGCTCCGATATAAGTAAAATTAAATTATGTAATTTTTGTCAGCAGATGTATGAGTTAAGTAAATGCCTTTATCAGAATTTCAATGAAAAACTTAAAGATTTTTTTCACATGTTTAACGATTATGAAGTCTTTTATGTGTGCATACGAGAGACCATCGTAAGTCTTTAATTGTTGTACAGAGAAATAATAGAGATAGATAAATTTTATTTTGTTTACAAGCTCATAATTATGTTATAATGTTGTAAATTACCGTTCTTCGTGTTGATTTGTTTTGTTCAGGAAGCCGTAGATTGAAGAAACCTTCTCTGTCGTTATTCAAGGTATGGTAAAGTTTAAATTATTACTATCAATTAAACTAGGTAAATAATTAAATTTTATTTATTATTTTTACAACTTCCTTATGTACACAGTCACTACGCAGAGTCATATATTTCTTCCAGCATTTCTTGAACTTTTGAAAGCTATGATTGTAGAATTTGGCAGATTGCAATCAATGTTCTCCCTATTGCAGGTAACTTTAATCAGTCTCTTCAAAGCAAACAAATTAATAAAAGTAGCAGACATTGTTACAGGGTCATGACTCATTGAGATATAAGTTTCTAAATTCAGAACATGATTTACATAAGAAAATTATTATGCAGAATAAATGTTATCCTTATTTCTTTATATATATATATATATATATATATATATATATATGTATATATATATATATATATATATATATATATATATATATATATATATATATATATATATATATATACTACTTATACTTGCTCTTATATATTATATATATATATATATATATATATATATATCGCTGTTTGTAGAAAATGCAACACCATGAAAGAATCATCAGAATCAAATGAAATTTAATGCAGAAACGACTTGTACTGATACAAATAAATGATGAAATTTTCAAAACAAAAGAAACAAATTAAGCGTCCGAAATCAGTATTTGGTGCAGCCACCATGCGCTGCAATAAGTGCTGCTATACGACGTGGCATGGAGTCAAACAGATGTTGAATATCTGCTTGAGGAAGAGAATTCCATATCGCTTGTATGCGCAACCAAAGTTCGTCTTTGGAAACTGCAGGACGCGGATCACGAGCGAGACGCCGACCAACCATATCCCACACGTGCTCAATAGGCGACATATCCGGTGAATAAGCAGGCCAAGGAAGAAGTTGCATGCGTTGTGCTGAACAGAAGTCTCGAACAGTCCGCGCAACATGTGAGCGTGCATTATCCTGCTGAAAGATAGCTCCAGGGATGCCTTGAAGGAAAGGAACGACTTCGGGCTGTAGCACTTCACGGACGTACCTGTTGCTATTGAGATTACCCTCAATTCGTATCAAATTGGATCGTCCATGATACGAAATCGCACCCCAGACCATAACTCCGGGTGTTCGACCACTATGTCGTTCAATAATACACTCAGGAAGGCAGCGTTGACCGGAATAACGTCTAACACGAACACGGCCATCATGGGTCCACAAATTGAAGCGTGATTCATCTGAAAAGACAACTTGGTGCCAATCAGCTCGCCTGTCTCTGTGCTCAAGAGCCCACTGCCGACGCAGCCGTCGATGATTCGCCGTGAGGGGAATCCTGTATAAAGGTACCCTTGCACGCAATCCACGGCGCAGCAGACGACGACGAATTGACGAAGCCGACAATTGTACACCTGTAGCAGTAGACCAACGTGCTGCCAGCTGCCTGGAGGAAGCTGTGCGATCATTCACCGCCATGCGGAGCATGGCGGTGAATGGTCGATCATCGCGCTCTGACGTCACCTTCTGTCGTCCAGTGCCTGTTTTTCGAGTTGTTCGGTGCTCGTCGGTCCACTGCTTCCAAACTCGCATCACTGTGGAACTGTTCCGCTGCATACGAGCTGCTATTGCGCGATAGGAAAATCCTCCTTCTCGAAGGCCGATTATCCTCCCTCGTTCAAACTCCGTAAGTTGCTTGAATTTCTTATTCTTCCGTCGTGGAGGCATACTCAGGTCTCACTAAACGTTTGCCACTAACAAATAATCATAGACTTTTTTCAACGTCCCGCTACAGCACTTTATTTATACGCTTTCAGCATCAATTCAGAGGGCGCTGCGCGCGCCGCGCACGCGCGATGGCTCTGAAACTTTATTAATTTGCATAATATCCTATAATTGACATTTGCTGCGAATTTCATTTGATTCTGATGATTCCTTCATGGTGTTGCATTTTCTACAAACAGCAGTTTATATATATATATATAAATTAAACTCTACGTTACTCCTACTTATGTATACATAATAATAGCATCAATCTATGGTTATGATTCACTTTTCAGGTATGATTATCACTGACTTTACTTTCGCCTTCGCAATGCATATAAGACACTTCTGAGACCGTTATAAAAGTTGGAATCGATAGCGAAAAAAATAATTCTATATTTTGATGGGAGCAATTTTTGGCAGAAATTGAGCATGTTGAACACCGTGACAGTATTATATGTATTAAAGGTTTTTTTCGATTCTTTGAAATTTAAATTTGTATAAAATTAAACATTTAGAGCCTCAAGTCGAAGAGACTCAAAGAGTCGGAACGTCCTATAAGGGAACAGCACGTGCTCCACAAGCAAATCTGCCACAAAAGTAACAAGATCGATGCCAAAATGAATGGTGCTATGTATGATGAATTTGACACTGAATATGATTTTTTAAATTGAATGTGAGGAGAAATTGAATGGTTTCTGTTGTAAAAAAAGGTCTTTTTTTTAAAATTATATTTCATAATATTTAAAATTTATTCAATTTTTGTAATATGTAAGAAAAGCATCTCTAATGAAAACGTTTATTTAAGTTGTGGAGCCCAAAACTCAAATAATTTCTTTTTCACGTTAAAAAACGTTTTATTCACATAAAAAGAAATGCTATCCTGTTGAATATTTCTTGTAACTTTTATTTAAAAGTAATTAAATGTAAATTTTTTTTATGATTTCTAGGAAATTGCTATGGTCTATTGTGTCATACAATTATAGCTCAAATAGATCAGGAAAATGAGCCAAAATTTGCATTTTAATCACTAAAAATGTATTGATTCGTCTTATCCTTATAAGTTCCTCAATGACGTTATGAAGTATTTTTTTTTTAAAAAAACTGAAGTTTAAGATTTACGTCAAGATTTACTTATAGATATTTCTAATTCTAGAATGAAGGGAAATAGTTGGAATGATAAATTTATGCTACTAAATTTTATTAGCCGCAGCATAAAAATGTTATTCATTGTACAGATAAGCTTCAAAAAAATATAACCTTCATGCAAGTTATCAAACATACGAATCTCCTCAATTAAAAGCAGTTTCGTTCAAAAATTTAAAGATGTTTGGTATATAATATATATCTAAAACGAGTATAATATTTGTTATATATTTTGATTTAAAGCAGTGAAATTTTTTTTTTATGATTTATAGAAACCGATTGTCTCCATGAAACAATGAAAGAAAACCCGAAGTTTTCCTCGTGGAAAAGCTGATTTTAATTTACTGATGTTTTTAAAAATATTTTCAGTCTTTTAAACAAGAAAATAGCATCAATTGCAGCTAGAATAACTATGAAATATTTCAAATGCAAGAAATAAAACGACAATGCACATATATTTCTACATCAAAAACATTTATTTACAAGGCTTCAAATGATATTTTCACAGTTATTAATTTAATAACCATATCGAGCATATCCTAATCCTCCCAGGATTCCTAGGCCATTTCCTCCATAGCCGAGGTTTCCAAGTCCTCCGGCTCCTCCATAACCGGCATATCCGAGTCCAGCTCCACCAAGCCCGGCGTAACCCAAGGGAGCTGCTACGGCTCCAGCGTATCCCAAACCGGCTGCTCCAGCGTATCCTCCGTGAGCATAGGGAGCGTCGGAGACGAGGTGGACGGCTGCGGGGTTCTGGTTGGCGGTTCCGGGTTCGTTGGTCTTGACCTGGGCCCTGAAGCCACCGTGGTCGGCGACGTAGTGGACCTCTCGTCGGATGCCTCGGGCATCGGTGAATCCGTAGCTTCCCCGGACGGCGTGTCCTCCGTCACCGGATTCCTCTCGGTGCTGTTCACCGTGTTTGTCCTTTATGCTGTAACCGAACTTGTAGGGGTGGGGAGCATGGTGGTGTACGGGCTGAGAGAGAGAGAGTATAATATTAATGATTTTTATATAATATTATCCATATTTACAAATTTAAAAAAGAATTCTTCTGCAGTTATATTTGAACAATCTTTTGAATGATAACACTGTATCAACTTGTATCCATTGATACAAACGTATAATTTAATTTTTTTTCCTGTTTTGATTTGATTCTGGTTTTATTTAATTGTATTGTAACTAAAATAAATGAACCCTAAATTAATTTCTTCTGTATTCATAATCGTATTTAAAAGGTACGCAACTTTTAGAATATTTAAGAAAGTTCTATCAAAATCATTTAACAATATTTTAATTATATATTTATAAATTTGTGACGTATATTAAAATTTTACCACGAACTAGCAAGTATATATAAATGCTTCCTTTAAATTTGGACCATTGCTTATTAATATAAGTATAACGAGAAATTTTTTTCTAGTTTTGATGTTTTCCGTTCCTTTTTAGAATATATTTAGGATTAAAGAAATCTATAATTTATCAGTTACTTAAAAGGATCTTATCCTGGAGAGTAGTTTGTAAGTAAAGGAGAGAAAGTTTTCTAGAGTTTAATGAATTCTAAAATTATTTCATGTGATGAATGCATGAATATTTACTAATGAACTAAATAGTATTGAATAATATATGTTTACTTATGAATTAATATATATTTACTAATGAACTAAATAGTTTTTATGAGCTATTAGATGTTAGGTAAGACTTATTTTTTATTTAAGTTTTTTCACAAATTATTGTAACATATATTTTTCTAATTGTATTTATATGTCATCTTAGAAGAAAAATCACTTATTTTTAAGATAACCTTGTCTTTTCTCCCGTATTTAAATTAATTAAAGAAGAAATCATTGAATGTTCCTCATACAGATTTTAATGAATCATCATAATTTGTTTTCTAGATTGTTTAACCAACATTTATTCTAATATTTAATGCAGGGACCGTTAACCACTTCTGTCCATGCATCTGAAACATACCAAAAAGTTTGAAATATTAGCAAAATTTGATATATGGATAGTCAGGACTTCCTGATATATGCTTCATTTTTCTTATTTCCTATTTATGAAATTAATTACCACAGAAAACCTTCTAATTTCATGAAAACGATGTAATCGAAAGGATTACAAAATTATTTGAAATATAATTTTCTCTCCGAATAAGCACTAAATTATTTGTCAGTAAATTTTTCGAAGACCAAGATCAAACATTTTAAATATGTTGTATTATCTTTAAAATTGATACTTATAAGTAACTTAGAAATTTTAAATATTAAAAGAACATGGTTTCCTGAAAAAAATTATTTTTATAAAATATCTTATGCTAAGAAAATGAAGTATATTCTTACTTCATGAAGACTGGCGAAAGTAGCCACTGCTAAGGCAGCCAAAACAAAAGCCTGAAATGGATAAAATAGATTAAGATTATAATTATGCTTTAATATCTGTAGCCATCAAATACATATAAACTTGTTACACGAATCATGTGTTAATGCGTTTAATGAGGGTCTACCTTGGAGCTAGATAAATACTACATGCACTGTGCCTTTTTTAAAAATTTTAATTCATGTGATTTATTTTAAAACGCATTTCATTTCATATTGCATTAGAACGTCAATTCTCCGAATACCGATCAACAGGAGCATCAGTTAACCAAAATCATTCCACTTGGCAAATTGCAATTCACTCTAGCCGTATAGAAGATGAGGTAGGTCATCCAATTCAGTTTATCACTGCACTTATGAGGGGCTGTCGTGAATGTTCATTATAACTAAGAAATAGCCATGATATGCGGATAAAATTTATTCGGCATATTAATTTAACCTAATGGATATAATTTTGCAAGTTACAGTTATTGGTATAGATTTTTTTTGGCTTCAGGAACTCGTAAAATAGGTAACCTGGAGAATGGAGAAGCTAGAGTTTAATCTGCTGAATTCTGCTATGACAGCACTCAAAAGGGCAAGAAACGCTATGAGAAATTCGAATGGTGACTATTTAGAGAAGTTTTAAGAAGAAATGATGAAAATTAAATTTTATATCTTGATTATTTTAGAAACAACTAAAGATTTTTGATATCTCTAGATGTTAAACTAAATCTTCACAAATCTGTATGTTACTCCAATTTACAGCTATTCATGCTGATCCTAAAGCCAAGCAAATGAACATAAATCCCTGTATATAAATTTATACACAACGTATTAATATGCCGAGAATATTTTACCCAGATATGTTTGGTATTTCGTAGGAATAATTAAAATCACGATACTTCTTCATACAGCCAGTTCGCACGAAGTATCAAATTTTTGATAAAAATATAAAAATGATTTGAAAAATGCGAAGAGGAAAACTTCCATCATAGGCAAAAATGCGACTTTGATGTAACTGGCGGTCAAGATTTGACAAATGAGGAAAATATTGCCAGTATCATTGGCCACCAAGATCCTATCTACGACAAGGAAGAGCCTAGCATTGGCTGTGCTAATGAAGTCCCAGTGACGAAGCCATTCACTGCATTGAGACGGATGTAAGTGATTATAACAACCAAAAATATGGGATGCTACCGAATTGTTGTCTTTAAGACGTTTGCAAGATTTAGAGGCAATTATGAGTCTCCTGGAGCCAAAGAAGGCTTTGGAATTTTTTTCTTAAACTTTAGGCCCTAATTTAACAGCTATTTTCAAATGACTAACTTACACTAGTAAGTGGGAGTTGAAAAATATGAACATGTGTTTTACAGTTTATGTCAATAGAGCACTATTCCCTTTTCGTATTAATCGTTCCATTTATTAATTTTTTCCGTAAATCATCCAAATGATAATTTTTATCATTGTTGATTAATATCCGAATACCGCTATTCCTCAATTGTTTTGGACTACGGTGACCACACATGACATGTTCGTCAGACGTCTTCCTTACTTCCAAATATTATGGTTATATATGGCTGCAGTGGCCTAGTGGTCATGGTTTCGGACTCGTGGCTGGCAGTTTTCATACAGTCGCGGGTTCGAGCCTTGATGCCTCGAAGGACCCACCGTGTAGCCAGGAATGATGAACGTTAAATCTGTCAGGGCCCAAAGTCTTCCTGTTGGCATGGTGTAAATGTTAGGAGGGAGGGGTGCCAGCTCATGTGTCGTCCTCGTCACTTAACTGAGGTTCAAACTTACGAGGTCCGTCATCAATATCCCTCGTGTTGCTTCTAGTGCGACGTTAATAAAAATAAATCAAACCAATCCAAATATTATACTCATTAAAGGCAGATGGATCCGGTGAAAGGTTAAGCAACATTTCGGTTTCGAATGAGCTTCGATGTCAAGTCTTGGCCTCATAATGGTCCAATCTGTTGGCTACTAAAAGCTCCCAGGACCAAATGCTACAACTTATAAATGAAATTTCCTTTTCCCATAGGTGTGACCAGTGACCAATAGCTAATATTATTTTTTCAGCTAAGTAACGTAAATATTGTGTCCCGAGGTTTCGGAAGAAGAACCCATTTCGTTACACACAAAAATTCCAAAAGGTAGGAACATCAGCAATCCCTTAAATGTTCGAATAGAACGTCTGGGAACTTTGTAGATACTTATTCTAGCTCATGACGAGCAGCTAAAAATGTTATATTTGTATAGCAAATGAAAGTGTAATAAACATTGTATCCTACTATAAATATCATCTGTAATATATATAATAACTGCAATAAATTATTGCTGATAGCATTTTCTAAGTTTATTGTCATTTAACGCAACATGATAAATCGCTCAACTGTAACTAACTCTCTTTACTGTTCATTGATCCAGATTTCAAATATTTATTGATATATATAATTCTACTACGATTTAAACATTTTTCATAATATATTATACTTCTCATATGACTAAATTGTGTATAGATTTCGAAACAAACTAGAAAATTAATTAAAAATAAGGAACAATTTGAGACAATTTTCATTCTTTTCCAGAAGGTCTAATTCCGTATATGTAGAGACAAAGCATCGACATATGATAAAAAATAATTTTTCTTATATGTTTAATCAAACAAGAATTTTAAGAAAGACTTCCTAAATTTTCAATTTACTTAGAACAATTAAGCCTATTATTAATGAAGGTACACATTTAAGTTAGTAGTAACAAACGTATATAAATTTCATTTTTATATATTAAAATTTCACTTTTCCATTATGAACTCTTGAGACAAACAGAAAAATAAGAAACTGTTATTTTACAAACGTTATTTCATAACGTAATTATATTTCGTGTTTCTTCTTTTGTACGACTTAGATTGTGAATCATCAACATGTTTCTTGAATTTTAAGGAAGAATATTTATGTAAATAAAACTACATTACCTGAGAGATCATCCTGAGTTTGAATTCTTTTGCAAAACTTGCAACAATTGATATCAAAAGCCAAGGTTCGAGAGGTATTTATACAAAAGTTTTTTTAAATAAAAAAGTATAAAATTAGAACAAAAGGGTGAATTAGTCATGCATGAGTAAAATAATTACTCTACAAGTGTTTTAAATTCCATTTTCGGAAATATTCTACCATTAAAAATGAATTAAATATTCTGTCGACATATCCGATAACATTGTTTTATGTGTTACATAAAGCAATCAAGTTAATTCCTCGGAAGGTCAAGAGTATGTTCGGGGAAAGTGCCGCTAGCAAATATCTTACAATGTGTTGTTTATTCAAACTTCTTTGCTTAAAAATAAAAATTAAAAAATGAATTATTTGAAGAAAGGAATTATAATTTTTAGGTAGGTATTTAACACAGTTATCTCAAGAAAAGCCAATAAAAATTAGTAATAATAAATGTGTATAATCAATAATGTTTTCAAGAGCATATTTAAAGGATATTTTGTTTAGTTCTGTAATTATTATAAATAATGCTTTTTTAAATTAACATGGAATTTTTTAAATTAATCATTCACTCGTCATTAAAGATTTTACGTCAGGGATAAAATTTCAGATTATTTTCCTTAATCATGTACAAATAAAGTAATTGTTGATGTAATTTAAGAGTTAATAAAATATTTTTTAAGGTACGCCAAAAAATTGTAAATTTAATTTATTTAAAACAATTATATTTTAATTCTTAATATATTTTATAAAAGCAAATTTTATTTAAATTTAACATTTTCTACATGAACTTGAATACAAGTTAGTCTTAGAATTTAAAAATTAGTAATAATTTTTAAAAATTAGACAAGAATTGTTATTAATAAAATATTTAATAATTAATTATTTATTTTTTGCATATAAAGATATTTTGAGTTAGGACAACAGCAAAAGAAAAATTTTTTTAGAGAAAATTTTATTTATCCATTAAATCTGCGGTTTTTGACAATAATCAATAAAATAGAGCAAAAAATGATAAACGTTTATTCTATATCATATGTACCATTTTGTTCAAAGGCTTTTTCTTATCTTTCCGGACACAGTAAAATTTCTTTTTAATAAAAATCAACAGACTTAATTGTGAAGAAGGTGTTTGACTGTCTCCAAAGAAGTAAACCCCTGATCGATCAGATAAGAAGTGACCTGTAAAGGTGAAGATCTGAAGAACCCAGTTTGGTAAATATAGGGGGGGGGTCACAAAACTTTCCAGGAATGCCCAACACTTTGTTGCCTTACATACATAGCAATGTGGGGCTGATAATTGTCATACTTGAAGACAATATCTCGATTATCGGTTAGTTGAGACCGTTTTTCTTCAATTTTTTTTTTCAAAAACTATCATTTGGGAACAGTATTTCTTAGGAATTTATAGTCTGATTTATATAATAGCAAAATTTCATAATAAATAATTTATTTGTCGTCCTATCATACGCAAAGCATTACTTTTGTGAGATAAATCATCCCTCTCCATGTCACTTAAGGATGTTCAGTTCGATAACCCGAAGATCTTTTCCTTGTAACATTATTGTACAGTAAACATTTCTCATCGCAAGGAATGAGCCGTTTCAAGAAGAGGAGTCCCTTCATTTAAGCAAAGAGTCTCATACGGAAATCCGAGAAAGCATTTTATGTGATGTTAAAGTATGGGTTACTATACATCACATAATATATCATACATTTGATATATTACTATATATTACTTGATATATTACTATACATCACATAATATATCAAAGTATGGGTTACTATACATCACATAATATATCATATATACATCATATAATAAATCATACATTTTTCTTTATTATTGAAAAATAATCGAGATAAAAATTAATTTTTATTTATTATTCTAAAGGCTTTCCTGGATAATCATCATGCAAAAATTCTCCCACGGTTCTATGACCTTTCAGTGCTGATATTGTACAACTTAGTAAATTGAACTCGTATCTTCTCCTTACTGCTGATTGCATCAATCACCTGAAACCAAGTAAAAATTAATTATAGTAGTTTGTAACATTACGTACATAGTGTACAAAACTACTTCAATTATAGTGTATAATAGTAGGTTATTAAGTACAATTAATAGAATAAATTTTATCCAGATATCTCGGCTATTTCCTAGTAATAACTATAACATAGCCCCTCACGTTTAGAGCGGTAAGATTCTGAAAACTGTGTTACATGTTTATATTTTAACCTGTGTAGAAAAATAGGATTACAAATTCAATTAAAAAAAATTATCTGATCATGCGTGAATTCACTTACAAACCACCCTTTAATTTTTCACAGTATTTTAATTAACAAAGTTTGCATGTTGCAAAATTTTACTTTATCCTATGTGAAATATATTTTTACTACCAGTGTGATGGAAATTACTTTTCGATTCTTATAAATTATCTTTGGAATCTAATTTTGGAAAAAATTCTCTTTATCAGTTTGAGTAAACAGTCTTTTCCCCAAAATAATTTACTTTTAAATTATAAACGGAAACGAAAGCAGAAAATCTAATGAGGACAGTAATATCAGCTTCTATCTACAATCGTCTGCAAACGCTTGAATGAATGTCCAATCCCTTTTGTGCAGAACTGGGGCTTACGCAATTCCAAGAAAAATATCCGTCTCATTTATGACCTCCTGAATTGAGTTGAAGATTGGACCATCAAGATTGTTGCAGATGCAAAAAAAAATAGAAATCCAAAAGGGCCATGCCTGGGCTATATGATTATGTTGCAACAAATCCCACCCCAGCTTGTAGATCGTGTATCCGGTCATCGTACTTACATGTAGCCAAGCATTATCTTGATGAAAGGTACCCATCTTCCCTCTGAGTTTGAATTTTTGTTTTACGCGAATAGCATCACAAAACCTTTGATTAGCATGTTACTGCATATTGCATTGTTGGCAGTCTGTCCGCTTTACAGATACTTTTTATAGATATTTAAGCGACAATTCCGCAAAATACAGAGAATCACCTTCTTGTTAGTTAGGGATAGTCTTGCAACCAAGGCAACCGATTCCGCAGGTGCTGACCAGTTTCATGTACAACTTTTTTTGTTGACGTACACCCACCTTTCATCACAGGTAATAATTGTGTCTAGAATGTTCTCTTTCCTTTGATCTCGGAGTAGAGCCAAACAGGCCGCTTTCCGCTCGCGCTTAGCTTCAGCAGTCAATGCGAGAGAAGTACCGAGTGGTTGTATTTAATCGTTTATGCATTTAGGAGTGTAAATATTATTTTTGGGCAAACGTCAAGCTCTAACACTTCGTGTTGAAACACTTCTGTCTTGATCAATGACTTGCTTTAATTGCTCCCAATCAACTTCAATAGGACGACCAGATCGTAGATCATCTTCAATGTTGAAATATTTCTGGCTTTCAACTTCGGAAACCAAACTTTGACTAGATTATTAAAAACATTATTGATGCCTAAGCTTTCATACATTTTTGGTGGTATTTAATCCCATTGATTTTGTAACGGAACTCACAGAGCACAATCATTCAGATTTCTTGATTCGATAGTTCCATTTTAAACACTTTTTTGATACACAAGATAGTAAATTTTTAACAAAATAATTACACAATCATGTGGTACCGAATTTCAACGTTTGAATGCTAAATACCGTTTGTGAAAAGACTTACAAACACAGAAATAATAGCTGTTGGCGACGGGATAGCTCTCTTTGGCGGAAAAAAAAACTTTTACTTAATCTGACAATTTAGAAAATATACTTAATTTTCTGATATTAATTGCATTTTGTAATAACCTAATCATATTTCTTTTCCTAGATGAAGTTAAAAATCTATTAAAACGTAAGGTTGCTACACTTTTGATAATTTTAACTGTCAAACAAGATAGAAATAAGTATATGAAACATCCAATCCGATGACATAAAGTTGACTTTCGGTTTTTGAGTCACGGTCAAGAACTAAAGATGTAACCGTACTTAGTGACCAATTTTATTCAATTATTCAAAGTTTATATTGGAAGCGAGGGATTATTGCGTTACAGGTTTTGACCGTCAGTCAATGAAACCTACATAATGTAAAGTTTTAAATTTAATTTTTGGTAGTATAAATGTTTTACATGACTATCATTGGTAGACTTTCATGCCTCCGGGATTCTTTTCAGAGAAAGCTAAAGAATGAATTTCCTTAGGTCAAACAACAATTCCAAAAAAGGGATCCAGAATGGGACATACAAATGTTTGTTTATGAACTGTAATGTAATACAGTTCTCAAATCCTTTTCTAAGTATTAGCTACTCTACATTATCTTTAAAAAGTTTACCGATGCAGATGTTGCAGACGGACATCGTTTTTTTTCCCACAGAATTCCAAAACAAACTAATAAAAATCTAAATGTCATTAAAAAATTAATATAATTTGTAGAGGACTTGATTATCAAAGAATGATGCTGTATTTATTACCAGGATGTCATTTATACAAACGATTTTAAAACCAGAAATAGTCATAAAATCAGTAAAAATGAGTCATTTTTTCAAAATTTACTAAGCATTTACTTAGGGTTTGGGTCGGATACCTTAGTATTGACATATAAAGTAGAATTTTGTTTCTACTATTATTTGACTCTTAACTATATTTATCTATTTGAAAAATCAAAAACACTGAAAAATCACCAATAAAAGTCATCAAAATATTCCCACTTTCAAAAAATACTAAAATATTTTTTTTGTGGGGAAGACTTAAAGAATAATATGGCAGGCTAAAAGAAAGTTTTGCTTTTACCATCAACTACAACTAATTATCTTTTTAAAGTTTCATATTTTCAGTGATCATTTTTTTCAATACAACTTAAAATTCAGCTTTACAAGATCTGAGATTGAAAACCCAACTGCTCGAGTGAATTACTTCAGGAACAATATAAGTCAATCAAATTATTCTAAAAAAAATTGTGAACATCTGTTTAAATATTTAAGATTATTATACAAGTACACTGGTTAAGATTATTATAAAGTACACGTAAGCAACAGGTTTTTTTTTTTTTTTTTTTTTTTTGCCAGAACTCCACAAGAAATCATCTGAGATACTTGAAATTCAGAAATGAGAGACAGTATTTTGTACTTAAATGATGACGACAGCATAGTTGTGCAAAAATGAATACATTACATATAGAATGGAATAAAACAACAAAGGCTTTATTTAACTCACAGTATCGTTACACGTGATTGCTTGTACAAGAGGAAGAACAACAAGCAGATGTTCCTTAGCATGGGATATTCCCTCCCCTGTAGCTGATGTTCATCAGCTACAGGGCTGATAGCTGTAACTTCCAGTAGCTGCTGAACATCAGCAATCCGGTGTTGCCACGCATTGTCATCCATGAAACCGAAGTCTTGTCCAATAGCACCTTGGAACAGACGCATATGGGAAGAATCACCTCCTAACAATAGCGATCTGTGGTTGCAGATCCCCTGTCAAAAACGTGGAGCTCAGTCCACCCGTTCAGGAGAATACCTCCTCGAGCAATTTCATGACCACCGTAACGTCTCTTTCCGTGATGATGAAACAGTGTCCTGACCTCCATCCAAGGCAACTGGCGTTGAGAAGCGCTTGTGGCACTGAAACGACTCCCATCCGTAAGGAGGATACTACTTCATTGAGGAGATGTCCAATTTTTGAACTCCTTACACCACTGTAAACGGTGTCACTGATGGCCATTTTTCAAAAGGATCCAGCGTTCAGAACGGTGGGCGAATAGGCCACTTTTGTGAAGGCGTCTGTCCACAGTATACCGCGACACTTGTCGCTCTGTTGCTGTACATAGTTGCTGAGTAATAGCTCTTGCTGACTGGTATAGGGTTCTTTTCTCCTGCAGGTCGATATATCGATCATCCACTAAAGTTTATTTTCCAGGGCGACGGCCACCACCAATCTTTCTAGCTGTTGTTCCTATGGTTTGGAAGGCTTTCCAAGTGCGCGAAAGAACACTTGTGGATTTCGAACTCTTCAGTTACACTGGTCAAACTACTCCCCTCTTCCAACTTTCCAATCATTCTTATACATTTGAAGTCATCCACGTGATTTCTGGAAGCAATATTTCACGAAAGAACTCACTTGTAGCGAATGTCTTTAATTGTGCCTCCATTGTTCCTTTCAGTGTAGTCTTGAGCTGCTCGCGCCTACAGCACACGTAGTCTATGACGTTTTGTTCCTGATATTTGCACCTGCATCACCTTGTGACGTTGGGTTATTCTCGATTTTCTCTTCATTAACCTTGGGGATTTTAATTGAGACGGATTGCATGAAATAACAATTCCTTCCCAACTAAAATGAAACGCGATTATTTTAATTGGAGGCAAAGGGAAATAAAGTGAAGTGATTTAAATGTGACGGTATATAAGCAAAGTGAAATTTAGAGGTTAGAGGACGCGATAAACTAGCGCTGAGTATATTCATAGCAAGAGATCGAGGATATTAAGAGTTGCTGCTGGTGGTAACTGTCGCTGAGGATTTAGTAAATCGAAGTAACCTCGACTAGAAAGGTTTAGTAAGAGTGTATTATTGTAATAATATTTGAATAGGTGGATTAATTCAAGAGTCCCCAGAGAGAGCGAATGCATTATATTACAGTGATTGATAAATAAATAGTTGCGTTAGATTTGACTGGTGTGTCCTTGCGTAGGTTACTGACTTATAGAGTTAGTTGTATTTGACTGTATTATGGCAAAAGAGTCGGGGAGAAGTAGAGTTTCGCCACAACCTTTCTACTGAATTACGTGTTCATTGTACTCATCGCAATAACCCCTTTTCTGCAATTTCATGTTTATTTGCTTAAAATTTACATTGTTGCTTAAGTTTTGCTCACCAGTGTAGATAGATTAACAGAGCTTTTAGGCAGTTTACAGTTTCCTTTAGTTCCTAAATCATATGAATTTCCCTGTCTCTATAATTCGAAAGACCTTTAAATTAAGTTAGTTTGGTCTATCTTTAAATACAACAACTTAGGATTCAAATTGTATTACTGTTATTTGCTTATATTACGCTTTTACTGTTTTGGTCTAGTTCACTTTATTTATATTCCATAGATATACTCAAGTTATTTCTGCCTTTCGCAACTAAAGATATTTTCGGTAGAATATAAAATAAATTTCATTCACTCGTAAGACATCTGCTCATAGCGTCTTCACACATGGGCTTACACTTTGCATTTCATTCACAAATACGGTTGAAAACAATCACTTTTCACAATGGTAGCTCTAGGACTCAAACAGTAAAGTCTTTACAGTATAGATAGCGCGGTGATTGCATATACAGGTGTTAAAAGTTGCATTATAAAGAAATTAAGAATAGATTTTAAAATATTTTATTTCTCAAAGGGGAGTGTTCGGCTTTTACCAACGCAAATCAAAAGGAATTTTTTAAAGAGTTCCTACAGTTGAAGAACACATTTTTATTGACGAAATGTTTTTAAAACTTAGCTTTTCAAACAATTTAACTATAGCTTTGATTCTCCTGGACTGCTAAAGAAATATTTTAATTGCTCAAACCATTAATTGCGCCTTTTTTTTACCTTTTTTGGGGCCCGTTCAACAAATACAACTATCTCAGAAACTCACCAATATGTATGGTTTTATATATATGCTTTATGGAACATGTTTAATTGTTTGGAAATGAATTTTTTGTATCTCATTCCATAATTCAGCAATGTCTGATGGAGATTATTTTTTTCTTTTTTCCTTTTTGCTGGGTGGTTTCAACAAACACCTGTTCAAACTAAAAATGTGTAGTGTCTGTTTTAGATTTTTATTTTATTTCTTTGAATAATTTATTGTACTTTAATCACTTGAGGTTGGATATAATTTTGCTTTAAGTTGTATTTGTAGCTGTGTAATTTAATGTTTAATTTTGTTATTCTTTTTACCCCTGCATTGATTTTTTAAACTATAAGGACCTTGCTATTAAAATCATTTATGATCAGTTTTTATGAAGAAATGTGATAAATTTTTTGAAACTCGTTACTTCGTACTTTAAATGAGTGAGTGCTTGTAAATTTCCAAAAAAAGATTTGCAATGTCATTTTCAAATTTAGAATAATAGATTCTACAATTTATTTGAGTATCTTAAATCTTCATCAGCTCATACAAATATTTTATTCTTATATTTTCATTGTAGATATAGTTCTGCGAGTGAAATGTTTCTGTTTTCAAATCTAGAGAAATGACAAAGAGCCGAAAATTATTTTTTAAAATTATTTTAAAAAGAAAATTCGTAATTTTCAGTATAATTGGAAACTTTTAAAATAAAAATGTCTTTTTAAGATTTTAATAGCATTCAATATTTGTAATTAATTTATATCAAGGGTCCACTAGAATTTTCTGATGTAGTACATTTTCTGCACATGTAACAACTGTAAAAATGCACATTTCACACATATAAATTCATCGGTAATTTTATTGTAATTATAATATCAATTGGTTAACTATATTCACATGTTGGATTGAATAAAAAAAATGCATTTCTAAAGCATAATAAATATTTATTTCTAAGATTCACAACAATAATTTCTCAGTTATTAATTTAATAACCATAACGAGCATATCCTAATCCTCCGAGGATTCCGAGGCCATTTCCTCCATAGCCGAGGTTTCCACGTCCTCCAATAATTCCTAATCCTGCACCTCCATAACCAGCATATCCGAGTCCAGCGCCTCCGAGACCGGCGTATCCCAAGGGAGCTGCTACGGCTCCAGCGTATCCCAATCCGGCTGCTCCGGCGTATCCTCCGTGGGCGTAGGGAGCGTCGGAGACGAGGTGGACGGCGGCGGGGTTCTGGTTGGCGGTTCCGGGTTCGTTGGTCTTGACCTGGGCTCTGAAGCCACCGTGGTCGGCGACGTAGTGGACCTCTCGTCGGATGCCTCGGGCATCGGTGAATCCGTAGCTTCCCCTGACGGCGTGACCTCCGTCGCCGGATTCCTCGCGGTGTTGTTCACCATGGTGGTCCTTTATGCTGTACCCAAATTTGTAAGGTTGAGGAGCATGATGTACAGGCTGAAAAAGAAATTTCTTTGATGAAAAGAAAATTGATTTAACAAAGTTTATTTTACTAACTACAGACTCTTTTCACATTAAAAAGAGTCTTGTAAAATTTCTGTAGTATGAATGATGAATTGTTTTTAAAGGTATATATAAAAGCAATACAAGAACAATTGGTGATCGATCCTGTAATTTTGAAATAATCATTTCTCGAGGAAGGCACTAGAGCTGATACCTATCTCTCCTAACTTTTACACCTTGGAAATCGGTGCCTCAACATATTTAGCGTGATTCTACCTTGGCACTCGGTGGAGTCTTGATAACACCCGAACTCGAACCCACGAATAAACATAAGCAATGCCGGTCTCAAGCTCGCGATTCTGATCATTCGATTACTGCAGCTATTGTTTCTGTAGTGTGAGAGCTTAAGAAATAAAGAAACTAGTCTGAGATCATAATCTTTAAACTAATGTCTTTTTTTCAGAATATAGAGCAGACATTGAAAGAGAAGTAGTGAAGTGTTGATTTCCTGCACTGCCGTGGCTGTTTCAGGTTTGAAGCACAGAACAACTTCTTTTCTAACAAAACTTATTTTATTATAAAGGTAAATAGCAGTTTGTGACGTATATCCCCGTTCTAAAGTAGGAATTGTATTCATTGCATTATTTCAACATTAATATTTACTTTAATGATGTTCTCTTTGAAATTAATCGATTGGAAACAAAAAGATTTTTTTAAGTAATAAATAAATTTATCGACTTGTGAAACATTTTAATAATGCTACAATAGCAGGAAAAATATGTATTGCAGTATTAATCCGAATGTAACGCGACACCAAAATATTTTATAAAGACAGTTAAAAGAAATGATGAGTTAAATGCCACCCATTCATGTTACACAAAATAATTCAAGGAAAACGTAATTTAGTTAAATAAGTATTTATTTAAAATAATTAATAACACAGGTTCGACGCTATACCGAGAATCTATGCAAGTCGAACAAAAGTTTGGTCGTACTGATAAGAAGAGAGTTATTACAATACCTGGAATCGAATTTAGCTCCAGTCAATATTTTAACGGGATGTAATAAGTCAAAAAGTACTGCGATGGTGATATGAGCTTATATAGAGAATCAACATGCGTTGTAACGTACGTTGACTTTGAAATAATCTTTAGGAATATTTTTTGAATAAGTATGAGTTGTTCTCATAGACTAAAGAACTAATAAATTTTTTAAAATCTTATTTTTATACAGCTATATTATTTACAAATTTCTGATTGAAGTTCTGAAATTCTATTACTTTTACTTCGCTTAAAAACTTTATAACTGAAGAGTGTAATTAAAGTAGTACAATGTAAATTACTGGCAGATTGATAACGAACGTTCCACTTAGAGGTAACAAGAAAGCAATTGGAAATCGGAATAGCAATTTTGAACCCTTTTGAAACGACGAAGATGACACCTGAAGATGGCTCTACCCTCACCAAACCTACATACTACTTACCAAGATAATTGCATTTTAATAATTTTTGGATTCTGATTCTAAAACGAGTGCTTACGATATAGAAAACGTGTTTTTTTTTCAATATATAATAATATTCATTACATAAAATGCTATTAAAATTAAATCTTAATTTTTAAAGCTGGGTCATAAAAAATAAGAACATAAAAGAATTCTTAAATAATTAGATAATAATAATTCTTAATTAAAGTACACTTTTTACATAAAGTTACAACCACAATTAGATATTAGATTTCATGCTGTTTGTAAATTTCAGAGTTGCTTTAATGTATTTTAGCATTTCAATGTGTAACAACAATTAAGTTATACGTATGGAAACTACGATTTAGTCTTAAAATCTTTCTTATATGCAATTTCACTATCTTCAGAAAATATATTCAGTAACACAGAGATTTCTTAAAGATTTTAAAAAAGAAGAAGGAACAAATAAATTATGCACTTACAACATGAAGACTGGCAAATGCAGTCACGGCCAGAGCGGCTAAGACAAAAACCTGAAATAAAAAAAATGAGTTTAATTTACTGCTTGTGTAAAAAAAAGAGCGTAAATATACACAAACAACTTTTAATAGATAACATAAAAATATAAGAACAGTTATGTTTCAATCAATGTTTAATAAGAATGCCATCATTAATAGCATTTCTGTAAAGAGAATTATAATGTTATTATAATTTTATAGCCGAATTAAGACAACACGGTACCCCAATACGAGCAAATTTTTGAATTAAATATTTATAAGAAAATTGTTTAGTCGCCATATTTGAACACACTTAAAACAAGCATTTCAGAAAAAGGAAAATAATAATAATTTCAAAACAAACAATTATTTAAAAAAATTTCAGGATGTTTCAATAGTTAAAACTCCTACTCGAAAAAATTTAAATATTTTAAGCGATAACTTCCCTCCGTTTCTTAGAAACATTTCTCATAATTATATGCATGCGTTTCGTTCTGCTAATGCTATTCATGTTTTTATAACTTTTTCTATTATATTTTATAGTTTCTTTACTATTTCTAAGAAAACAGTAAAGAAAAACAGTTGCATCAAATTTTATTCATTTTTTAAAGAAAGTAACTATTCTGTCAAATTCTTGTTACTTGCAGAACAAGATCAACCATATTATCCAAAATAACCAGAAAATTTTCAAACTTTACATGCATTAGAAAATAAATACAAATAAAAGGATACAATGAAATTTTTTTTGCCAATTTAGTCATTTTTACTGTGCCCTTTAAATGAAAAGTTTATACTTATTAGATAAAATGTTCATAGTTAAAGTTTAAAAAACCTTTCCATAAATACAGTCAAGCCTTCTTAACTCGTGAAAGTCGATGTCCATAGTTTCTAAACCACGCGTTAATTGAACCGTGTGTTTTACAGAATTAATATAAATTGAGCGTTGATATAAATTCCAATATCAATAAGAATTTTCTGCGATACGAACTTTTTCTTTCATATTCTTTACATATTACGGAAATCACTTGACCAAGAAGAAATCTTTATAACTTTCAAAATTTGACCATTAAAAATGGTTGACTGTGCAGCTAATTGATTGCGATGTGCAGCTAATTGATTTTATGGATTGCGAGATCTTGAAAATAATCACTCACGAAAAAAAAATTGAAATCAGAGTATTTTATTTTCTTAGAAATGGTTATTCATATCCAATCATAACATTTGAATCCAAAAAGATAAATAAAAAGTATTAAAATGGTCGACTAAACATTCAAATGATGTGTCTCATAGGCAACCTTTTGTTCCTCTTAGCTCAATCGGACTCTATCTTCCCTTTTTTGGGATGGAAGTCACCTTATGCACTTTACGATCAAGGGACTTGCAGATTCTGGTTTTGTAAAAGATTCCTACTCTACCCCGGCGCTTCTCTCTTTCGTTAGGGGCGCAATGACCATTTGCTTTCTTTCTTTTAATTGAAATATTAGTTTTCTATTGCAAATTAGAACTCCATAGCATGTTCACCCTATTACAAAATAGAACTCCATATTGTTTTACACAATATGTGAAATAGGAAGAAAACAAAGGACATAAATACCTGCTCTCAACAGAAAGTCCCGAAGTCTCGAGAAAAGAGATTAATTTGAATTTCATAAAGAGGGAGTCATCGTAAAACCGTGAATTAATAGTCTGGAAAGTTAACGAACAGCGAGTTATTGGCTTCCGACTCTCTATTTTAATTAGTTGGTATAAATTCATTTTATATGGATCATTTTCCTTTCATTAAAACTTATTTAATGTGGCGTTTTAAGTAAAAACTGCACATTCACATGCTATTAAAAAAATTGTATTATTTAATATTTATTAAATTTTTAAAAAAAAAAATTGTAAAAGAAACCACTTTAATAAAATCGCCCTGAAAATCTTATTCCAAAGTTCTTCTGCCGCTACCGATATTATTATATTAAAATTCCTTCTCACAAACCTATATTATTACAATTTTCTAATTTTGTGAAAAACGCAGCAATAAAAAAAATTTAATACAATACCTGGGAGATCATTTTGAAGTTGACGTATCAAAAATATTTGATTGAATTGTAATGAACAACCATGAGTAGACATATTTATATCCAAACTGGTGCGCCAAAAAATTCTCAATTAGATCAATAGGTTAAAGTGTTCACGCGTGATTTCAACCTTGATTTCGTTAATCTTTCCGATTTCCATTTCAAGTTCACAACTCTACCATTAAAGAAATTGAAAGTATGTCCCCCCCCCCTTTCGACAGGCGACGCATACCACGAATTTTTCCGCGCTTCGTTTATTCTAAACACAATTACGTTCACATTTAAGGTCAAGAGTTTTGTCGAAAAAAATGTTCTGTAAAATACAACGATACGCCGTTTAAAGTTGTTAAGGCATACAAGCATTTCGTGGGATATGCGAGTTCTATATTTTTTGTTGATTCATTTAAGAGAAGTTTAAAAACAAGTATAGTATTCACAAAAAAGTATAATAAAATTTTAATTTATTTTGAAACGGTATTAAGGGTTATTGCAATGTTTTACTTATTGCTAGGGAATATAATTGATATATCCTGGTTGTATGTATTCTGTATAATGATTAACACTTTAGCTGAAATTATAGCTATTCGTGTTGATTTGCTTGTTTTCAGGAAGCCGTAGATTGAAGTAACTCGCAATATCGTTAAGTTTAGTTACTATACGAGATAAAGTAAATGTTTAATTATCATTAAAGTATCACCGAAAAACCGAAACTTACTTTTTAGCCTCCCAAGGGACTATTGTTTTAGTTAACCCAAAACTGTCGTATCTGACCACTTTTCAAAAATTTATCTTGTTTTTGCGTATATTTTTGATGTCTGCTTTCAGCAGTAACGAACTTAATTTTCAAAAATGTGTCATAATAAATTTCACCAATTTTTTAATGGATAGAAGTGAAACAAATATAAAAAAAAATTAAGCATTTTATTTAGTTATCGATTCGTGTATTACCGTAAATCATATGTAAACTGGAATAGAGATATGACTGAAAATGAATAACATTATTCAGAATTTCAAGACAGCTGTGAGGCAGTCTTCTTTTTTTTCCTTTCTTGTTACCTCAAGAATTTATAACAACATATTTTTAGTTTAGCTTCCTTCTTGGAATATTTTTGGCTTAAATTATTTGAATATTGATTTACTATTGTTATATTTATTTTGAAATAATAATCATTTGAATAATTTATTGTTTGCTTTAAATTTAATATCTAGAAAGAATATCCTTGTCCATTTAATTATTTTATTTTTTGCTTCTTAATTCGAATATTTAATTGAAATACTTGATGATTATTTTTAAAATGTTAGCAACTTTAGTGGGTAAATCTGTTCTTTGTAAAATTTTGCACAGAATAATTTGAAGTGGTTTCGAATAGGATTTTTTATTACTTATCTTTCTTAATATATTTCATCATAGTCACCCATTAAAGTTGTACTTTTCTCCCAGAATTTCATGACCTTTCGAAGTCTGTCTTTGTAGAGCTCAACAGATTGAATTCTATATTTTGCATATTATGAGTTAATGCAAAATCTATAAGTGTGCATAGTATATTTTATCCAGATATTTTGGTTATTTCTCAGGAATAATTAAGATTTTACGATATCCCCATGGAATAACGAAAAGTTTACGAAATGTTCTGAGATAATAAGAAAAAAACGTTTTTGAAACTAAGGTGAAAAAAGCCTAAGTAATGTACATTCCTGATTAAAATTCGATTAATCTTACAGAAACGATGGATCATTTTATTCGAAGAGATCCTAACCAGAACAGAAGCTCAACGATTTGAAGAAGGAACATAGACGTGTTCGATGTCACGTTAGCTCAAATTGCTAGCTGGAAAAAAAGAGAGATAAACAAAGACAAATAATGACTTATGAATGCAAAAACAAGTAATCTCAAAAGACAATATCATCTCTTGACAAAAATTATTATTTACTGGAATATACACACATACACACACACACCACACACACACACACACACAGATATATATATATATATATATATATATATATATATGTGTTAAATTTTCGTTCGTAATCTATGCATACAAATCGATGTATAAATTATAAAAAATTTATAAATATAAAATATAAGAGTAAAAAAAGTTGACGAACACAAAATAAGAAAAAAAATAAATAATTAAAATTATTTTTGCTAATTTCATTTTTAACAAGTGCAAACGTTTCTTTTTAAAAGATTTATTCGGATTATAAAAAGCCTTCATTTTTGGTAAAGAGTTCATTCGAACCGGAATGTTTCTGGCTTTTATATTTGATAGCCACCAGCTTCTCAATTTTTGTCACCGGTTTGCTAAAATGAATAAATTTGTGTAAAGTAAACGTATTTCTAATCGCAGGCTCCTCAGAAGCAATTATTATCACGAAAAGACAATATTGTCTTCAAATTCTTAATGCATTTTTAATTATAAGAATAAAATAATTCTTAAGTACAAAAACTTTGTTAGTGTTAGAAAAAAGATTGGCTACGCGGCAGGTCTTTAGTGGCATCTAGGCTCGAACGCACGACTCACTACTAAAAACCCCTCACGGCGAATCCGCGACCAGGATCACTAGGCAACAAAAAGGAAAGTCGATTTTGCTATTAAAATTTTTTATTAAATTAAATATCAAACTAAGAGCAAACGGTAAATTATTAAATTAGATGATATTATTTTGCTCGGTTATTAAAATAGAAAGCAGAAGATGAAATATTAAATTAAATATATCTTAGCCTTGTAGATATACTTTTAGCATACAAAATGCTGTCATTAGAATCTTAATGTATCATAATGTCATTATTTAGAGCCATGTAACCTCTATATTATACCCACGCATTTTTATCAAAGCCCTTTTCTCAAAACAACAAATCAACGCACGTAAATAAAACAATTTTATGTATTTTTTACTCCAATATCGTGCATCGATTGTCTATATCACTTATGCGTTAAAATTGCAGTGGGATCACACGAGCGTTTCCTTTTACTCACTTTTGAGTAACATTGTTGCGCCATTTGAATCGTGAACCTCGCATTTTTGAAAGACACGTGACTTATGTAAATTAGCATTACTGTATAAATAGAGTGATGAATAGGAAATAATCAAATGGGGAGGCATTAGAGATAAGAAATTGATGAGCACAGTGTATTGTTACAGAATTTCTGAGTGTATGGAAGTGAAATCAAATCTAACACTGAGGATAACAACCAAAAAGGCTTTATTGACAAGACGCAGGTAGTAGAGCTTAGATCGTTACAATACAAACAGAAGCACAGTAATTGCATAGAGTGACGACACAGATACAGGAACAATTCAGCACTTGCAATGACAGTCACAATCGTATCATTAGCGTCCAGCTTACTAGTTCGCTCTCCGCAGTATTATTTTACTTTTGAATGACAGACTCCAAAAACAGTCAACTCAATCTTAGGGTCTAGGCGTAGATATCTTCTTCCATCCAGGAGTGACGTCACAGGGAAAATTCAATAAAAGAGCCGTAATTTTCTTCCTAGTTGAGATTTCATCTGGTTTCCAGCCCTTCCTGGAATCTTCGGTTTGTTGCCAGAATCGCCAAGTTTCTAGCCAAGTCTCCAAATTCGTTACCAAGGACAAGAGGTAATTGCTTAAACTTTCCTTATCTGACTGATGAAATTTCTGTAAATGTATTTATTCCTGTTTGAGTGAGCCGTTGCACAGAAACGTCATCTCGGATTTGTTTATCAATATTATAACATGATTGATAGGGTTTTATAATGCAGGAAAGGAATGAGAGCCCTGTTTTCTTCTGAATGCTCTCTCTACTCTGAAAAAAATAATGAAAATTGTGCATATTATAAAACAACAATAAAAACACTTTCGCATTCATCTAGTGGCTGATACTCAAAAGTGAAAGTATGGAAATAAATATATAAATTGGCTTTTTCTGTCTCCTTTCAGCACTGAAGAGTATAATTAATATTGGTACAAAAATTTCTAGGTGCATGGGAGTGAAATCAAGTTTAAATAGGAGGATAATGACAAATAACGATTTGTTCACAAATCTTCGGGATGACACACAGGTAGCAGAGTTTGGACAATAACCACACAAAGAGCTGCACAGCACTTGTACTGATTAGCAACAAATATATAGGAACAAAAACCGTCCTTGTAATAACAGTCACATTTGTATCAGCAACGTTCAACTCGCCAGCTTACAAGTTTGAACTACTGACAAATCTCTTAGGTACACTTAAACTCCAAGTACAGACCAAAGGTAAACTCCAAATACAGACCAAAGGTAAACTCCAAATACAGACTGATTCACTCTTGCCGGTCCTCGAAGCACTTAAGCCGGTTCCAGCCAGTTATTACGTCACACGAAAAAAAATCATGAAAAGACCGGAACTTTCTTTTTAACCGATATTTTTGAATCAAATGACAACGCTGCATCACATACATTGAAAAATGCTCGGAATTGATTTCAACTCAACGATGAGCTGAAGAAAATTTTGTGAATTACTAAAGTATCCGTAAAATGGAATAAAAAGTCTGGTATTGTTCAGCGTTTGGAAAAAAAAAAATAGAAATCATCAACTTCATCGTTTGCTTCAAATAATTTGACTTACAAAATAGTGATTTTTAACTATAAAACAAAGTAAAAACAGAACACTACATTATAAAATTATTAATGAAGCTCGTGAATTTATAAACCCAGCTGGAAATCAAAATTATGGAGAGCAATAGAAAAATACATATATATTGGCGGATATTTATTTCCGAAATTCCATTTCAAACACTAACTACAGTATCTTAGGAATATATATGATATTTCAGCACCACATGAAGGAAAGCCTAAGGATGACGCAACTTTTTTAAGCAATTTCTACATTTCGTTGATTCTTTATAATCGATACAGATGTCGTCTTCGCCATCTTGCTGAGGTTCAAAATAAAGAGGTACTTTGCCAATAGTTTTCGTGTTGCTTCTAGTGCGACATTAGTAAAACCAATCAATCGATCAATTTTCACATCAAATAAGATTAAATTGAAAGTAGGTGATTATTTATAAATATCTTGTCCTTGGTATATATGATCGTGGTAATGATACTAAAATTATAGACATAAACAATTAAATTATTTTCGCTAATTTGAACAATAGCATAGGAATTATGTACTAATGAAGTATATATTTTGCCTCATTGAATGGTATCTTATGTAACTGTGCATGTATCTCAAAATTTTATTGATTTATTGATAAATTATTTTCTAAAATGCAAGTTTTCAACTTTGAGAAAAATTGCAACATTTAAAACTAGGACTTAAGTAACGGAAATTCCATGAATAAAAGTTGTTTCATTTATCTGTATGTAATTGTAAAATATAAAGTATTTTAAAGTTAAAGTTTTTTTTTTCTGGAAATACACTGAAAGCTGTTAGCTTAAAAATTTCCGGATGTTTTTTTTTCCAATTCTGAAAGTAACTCTATTGAACACCATCAAGATATTAGACTTTATATTAATTAATTATTTAAAAGTATTTCAATTTAATTACACATACTTCTGTATAATTTAATTGAATTTATTTTCACCTTAAATTAAACAAATGGAAAGAAAGGGGGAAATTGAGTTTCCCTTCAACAAAAATCTTTTTATCATTGACTGAATCGATAATTTTCCATTTTTTATGACTTTTCTAATGAAAAATTAAAATTTTTCAATATTTTACATAAAATTCTTATAACATAAACTATAAATTTATTTCCCATTAAAGTAACTTAGAATGTGTCATTTATTTTTCATAGAATAGTTTATTTAATAATTACAATAAATTAAATTTTGCTGAACACGGGAAATATCTTTTTGAAAACACGGAACAGGAAGTTGTTAGCAAAATATAAGAAAATATTAATTTCCTATATTTATTGACCGAAATTTCTTCAATTAGAGGTACAGTTGGAAAACAAGTTTCAGAATTTTGAACGTTTTATGAATTTTATGCATTTTTCTGTGTGTATTTGTTAGCATCAGAAATGTTCCATTCTAAAAATGAATGTCTTAAATAAATTTTATAATTATGATTAAATATATAAGAATAGTAATAACTATCCAGAAAAATGTACAAAAAGTAATTTTAGTAATTTTCAATCTGCCAGAAATAGAGCTTTAAGTAACAACCATTTTATGAAATATCTCAATCAATGCCAAACTTATTAAACACTCTCTAAAGTTACAAAACAGATTATCAGTATGATTTCGTTAATATTCAAAGCAAGGAAATTAAGTGTATGTTTCAATGGGTTTAAATAACAAAACAGTAAAGAAAAGAAAGGACGCAAAATATAAATGTTCAATTTGTTTACTCTATGCTTATTTACAAATATAACGATAACACTTATCAGATATTCCTGAGATTATTCCTTTAGAACACATTTCAAATTCTAGAATTTATTTAACGCCAGAAACCATTGACCCGTTTGACCACTTCCAATCAGTTCCTTGATGCAAGAACTGTGAAAGACATTATAATTCAAGATTTCCATTGGAGATTTGTGGTTGAATTAATACCCAGCATATGCTATTGGAGCTTCTATGACTCCAGCATATCCTCCGTGTCCGTAAGGGGCGTTGGAAATGATGTGCACGTCAGCGGGGTTCTGGTTGGCGGTTCCGGGTTCGTTGGTTTTGACCTGAGCCCTGAATCCGGCTTTGTCGGCGACGTAGTTGACCTGACGGTGGATTCCTCTGTTGTCGGTGAATCCATAGCTTCCCTGGACGGCATGTCCGTCTCCTGCTTCCTCACGGTGCTGTTCTCCATGCTTGTCCTTCACGCTGTACCCGAATTTGTAAGGCTGAGGAGCGTGGTGGTAGACGGGCTGGAAAGAAAGGCAACAATTGATTAATTGTTTATGAGCGAATCGAGGGAGTTTTGACAACTCTGTTAATTAAGACATCAATATTCAGAACCTCGGTAGCTTGATTATGTAAAGAAAACAAATTCACCGAAAGTTCACATATCTCATAAAATACAAATAGCAGGTCGAACGAAAATTTGTCCAGGGCAATAATAAGCGAGTTTAAATGCATTGAAATAGAAAAAGGAGCAAAATAGATTAGAGAGAAAGAGAATCAGACGAAATCAATGGACAAAAGAATAAAAAGAACAGAAGACATCACTTGAGGTTATTGACCCAGGGGACAAGAAACCTGGAAACGACCCGAGGTGAGTGTTATTGTAATTGATTTATTACCTATGCTTTAAGAAGCAACACGACGGCTATTGACGACAGATCTTGTCATTTTGAACTTTGTTCAACTGATGAATTCACCCCTGAACTGGAAATTTCCTATCCAACTTCCACTCCACGAACACGGGAATATTAGGAACTTCAACCAGATGCAAAGTGCATCACCTCCGCTATTCGGTGGGTTCTTAGTGACATCAGGGCTCGAACCTGCGACATGACGAAAATAACGCTGGCCACGAGTCCGCGATTATCTCTAAGTTACCGCGGCCACAGATCAGTTTGTGAAGACAATTAAACTTTTTTATTCAGATCTTCAAATAATCAGTGTTTAACTTTAACTTACTTTATCTACAGTTAGTAATCTCTGTACATGTCAGTTAAATAATTTTAGGAAAAAACATTTTTAATCAAGCTTTTATATAAAGATGGACTAAAAGATATAAAAATATTTTTTGATGTAAAATAATGTATAGTTTTAAGAAAAGCTTACGATGCTTAACTGAGATATTAGGTTAGGGATACTTAAGTAAGGGTGACACCTGAACTTACACCCAAATCTCCAAGCTTCCTCACCTAGTCAAAATGAGAGGACTTTTAGCTTCGAAATATTTAATATGCATCACCGCTTCTACACAAAGGGTCTTTAATAAATTGAGACCAGTTCACCTCCCCTTCCGTAATTCAACTCAGTGTACTGTAGTTGCCAGAAGTATTGGAAACGGAAACAAATTAAGATGATACAGCCCCCTGTGAGTGAATTTTAAATTAGATATTTATAACGAAAATATTTTATTCATTCTATTTGAGCACATATGAAATATGCATTTCAAAACGAAAATTCTTCAAACAAATTTTTATTTAAATCTCTTTTTTTTTCTTTTTCAAAATAGTTCAGCATCTTAAAATTCATTCCAATTCTACAAAATTTAAAAAACAAAATTAAACAATTTTCTTTCTTAAGTCTTTAGGAATGTTTCTCGTGATTTTCTGCATGAATTTACTAGTAGTTATGCTAATTATATTTAGAGTTTATACAGTTTTTTCTATCAGATAATTCGAAAAAAAAAAGAACCAGGTATATTTAGTTTTCTGTATTCTTAAAATAATTCTGCTTATTTATATCCTTATTGCATGCCCAAAAATATCTAACATATTTCGTGATTCAACTAGAAAAAAGTTCAAAGTTTATATTGAAGACAATAAAACGGGGTTAGCATTAAAAGTACATTAATTGCTGAAAAAAAGGAGCTTAAATTTTCGCAAATGAATGAAATGACTTGGTCCACTGATAAAGAAAATTTAAGCAACTCGCTGTAATATAGCTAGAGTTGTGAGATTTTATATTGAATACTTGTGTTTCGTTATTTTGATTTTATAAAATGAAGTATCCTCGCAATACTCATAAAATTGCTTAGCATTTAAGAAAAATAGAATGGAATCACTATTGATATAACATAGAGTGAAATATAAAAGATCTGCATTTAAAAACATGACTTCTTTTTTTCCTGTGAAGAGTAAAATTATTTAAGGCCAGTCGAAAGTTTCGAATACAGAACGAAATGCTATTTTGCACAGAATATATTTATTCTTATGTCTCAATCCACTTCCTATTAATTACGGTCATTGGACACTTTTAGAGTGGTGAGGTCCCTTTGTAATTTTTCATGATTAAAAAATTCATAAAGAGGTACTTATTATAAAGGAATAACTCTAACGAATTGCATTCCTATTTTTCGACCAACATTTCAATAATTAATTCCCAATGATATACCTATAACATATGCAAAACATTTATGTGAAATTTGCTTATTTCTCATTCGAAAAATAATTAATTCTTATTGTATTCCAACTTTCAAATAAAAATTCGTGGTATGCAAGCTCCTCTCATTTAAAATGGTTGCTTTTAGAAAGCTATGCCGACACAATAATTTTATACACAGTTGGAAATTTCCTTATGAATCATATATAATGTTTTATGCCTTCGTAATTTATAAAAAAGACTTAAGAAGAAACTGAGATGTTTTCTTTCAAGCGCATAAATCTAAATTTAAGAAGGGGAAGTGATTTTCTGATCCAAATATCATCTTTTGTTTGTTCCTTTCACAGACGCCTTCGTAAAGAATGGTATGCTATTTAACTCGCAGATTTCGTATTTGTAATTATATAGAATATGCCAAATCTATGTTTTAAATATAGTAATTTTTTGTTAAAAGAAAGAACATTATTTACTAATATCTTATTGTTGGTAAATTACGAAAAAATTTAATTTTAAACTTACTTCATGGAGATTTGCAATAACAGTTACTGCCAAAGCAGCCAAGATGAAGACCTGTAAGGAGACAAATATTGAACATTATTTGAAATGCGGTCTATCCAGAAAGACTAAATTTATTTTTATATTTATATTTCTTTGCATATTACTAATGGAGTAGCTTAGACCAATTCAGGTCAAATGCATTTTTCTTTTAAAAACACCATTTCACAAGTTTGAAGAAAATTTCATAAACTAAAGAAATATATTCATTTGAGAAAAACTTAAAATTAAGCATCCATAATTAAAACGCATGGGAACCATTATGAAATAAATAACAGTTATTGCTCGATTCGATCCACTTAGGACAGGAGGGTTGAAAATCATTTTTATTGGAAATATTTATGGTTGAAAATTGTTGAAATAATTTATTCGAATATTACGGAATTACAGGAGACGGCGTGTTTCGTCTAAATTGCGAGAGAGCATGGTATCATGGAAAAGATATTCAAATTATATTTTAGCTCTTGATCGCTAAGGGCGGTTTTTTCATGTCTCTGATATAATTTGTTCTCCTGACCGCTAAAAGGGAATAATGATCGTATGGGTTGTTTCGAGGACCAATAGAGTTTTAAATAATTTGTAAATAGTAATTTAAGTTCATAATAGGCACGTAGAAATTACAATAAATGTTTTTGAAAGACTCTACCACTCTTCTTGAACTTTTGGATTAATATTCACTACAAAAACAAAATCTCGAGAAAGGCTTCTTATGAAATCGGCTGTTATTTTACTCATTTACTATGACGCGGAATAAAAGTCAATAGAAATAAAAGCAATCAAAACTGACAATTAAAAAATAAGACTTAATCTTTCCCATTCAGATCATTCGAATACTATACGAAATATTTTCAAAATCTAAGAAAGTTTTACTATAACACGTTGCATTCAATATACATTTAGAATTTCTATAACTGATGATAAAATTTATAATATAGGATTTAAATTAAAAGATTCCTTTAAAGAAATGTTTTTATTCTTAAAATATAAAGAAACGGTTTTTTTACCTGGGAGATCATTTTGATTCTGATTTGCTTCAAATTCTGAAGAAAGTGATGACAGACGAGTGCACCTCAGGGTATATATATATACGAGACTGTAATATAAAAGAAAGAAACACGTTTTCAATTAGATCAACTTTAAAATGTTTGCGCTTGGATGAAGGCGCCATTTCGGTGGATTCTAGTTGAGTTAATTATCAAAGAAATGGAAAGTGGTTCTTTCAACACTTTATTTGTTTTTTATTGGACTCATACCGTGAATTCCATTGTTTTATTTGAAATACTCAAAGAAATTCGGATTGATTTCAAGGCCAAAACAAACAGAGGAAGCGGATAGGAGAAACAAACGTTTTAATGAGTTTAAATAAGTGTTTTTGTTAAAATAAATGGATCGTTAAATGATTGAACACATGAAAGAGTAAACCAGGTTACGTAGTTTTTTTTTCTTTCAGAAATAAGTTTTCTTGTATTCCTGAAATTCGTTTGCTTATAGAGACGGAAAAAGGTTTGCAATGTAAGTGTGTGAATACTGTAGCACATCGTATGGCTTACAAATTACAATTGAATTGTTTAGTTAATATTTTACTTGAATGATTGATATCAGATGAATCAGAAGAGAAAGGCTGAATCATGACTAAAGATCTACTGATATCAGAACTTCTAATTGTGAACCATATTTGGTTGAAAACAACTACATTGAAACGGTTACTTTGTTTTTCATATTACAACATCACATTGAAACAGTCACGAGAAGAAACAAAAACGGTATGAATACTAGGTAAAACTTAAATTCTGTTGAATGTATGGTCTCCATAAGAGTTTAAAAACTAGCCGCCAAAGGTAATTGGTCGTATTCAAAACAAACCCTCCCATATATGTGATGAATAGACGTGTCAAACAAACAACAGCAAAAAAATTGTCAGCCCTAATTACTCTGAATTATTCACAGGGGATTCATACTCAACTCTTTCTTTTTCCTTCTTTTTAATCTTCTCTAAAGCGTATTTCCTACATCGTTTACAATTTAGAAAGAACCATTCTTTCTTTCAAGATTCACATCTGGTGCCCAAACACCGAGGACTCCGTTCTTCTAATAGAGATAGTTTTCCTTTGCTGTATTGTACCTTTTTATAGATCACTTACCAATGATTTTCATATCAGTTTACTTAGACTATTTGATAAAATTTACCTCTGAGCAATGATCCCCTATTACTGTCCCTCTATTGCCAGCAGTTTATCGTCTATTTTTTATCTCATGCCAACACTTTATGTCCATTATTGTTGACAAGTCTTATGATATCAACTGCATCAATTCCCTAATCTTCTGTTTCCAACCAGTTCTGTCTTAGATGCCTTCGAAGGCTGTCCCTCCATCTTTTCTTTGTTCAATTTTTTTTTTTGCATTAATTTGGTACTCAAATATCCTTTTTTCCTCTGTGCTTTTGTTTGTTGTTGTTTGGTGGGCATGCACCACATTTATAAATTTCTACTCCTGTTATAAATTTTTTTTCTTCGGAGGTAAGTCTGATTTTCGCCACACTGGCATTCGAAAGCATATTTATGTCCTCTATATTTCACTGTAACAAAGCAAACCGTCTTTCTACTATGCTTTATTTTATGAGATGAGATGGTGGCTATTTCATTATCGAAATTGTCAAAGTATTTTCCAGCGGCAGGAGGCAATGTAAATTACATACAGTAAGTCCCAGCTCCAGCATTTTTAATAGCCCCTTCAGCTGAACCATCAGTGAAGACATGAAGCCAGGAATCAACCGGGAAACGTTCATGAATAGTAGCTAAAGCAGTAAATTTCAAATCAGAATCGAGGGAGTATTTCTTCCTAAGATCTAAAAAGATCCAAATAACCTTGCGAATGCTTAAGATTTTTCAATGGGTACCAAGGATCAGGAAAAGGAAATCGAGTTGAAAAAGGAAAGTCAAGAGTGTTACGTAGTTCTTTTATACTAGAAGGATAAAATTTTTTTGAGCTTTCAGTCTCTCCCTAACCGGCCAACAATGATTCAGAAAATTGTCCTTTCTTCTCAAGACTGTTTCAGTAAGATTCAAAGTCATTCTCCATCTTCTGTCACACAAGACTCCAAACCATCTCGGAGTTCCATGTAAGCAATTGGCATAGATATTGTATCACCGGTAATGAATCTCAGGATACCATTTTGGAAAACATCCAATCTTTTCGAATTAAGAAAAGGAGTACAGTATACAGGGTGTTTCGAAATTCAAGAGTAGAAATTTAAAGGGTGATAAGAAAACATATAAACAAGCAATTTTCACCCAATATTGTACAGAAGGAGAACAAGCGATGAGCTGCTGGGTGGGGCTGTAATGGAAAGCATAAAGTACGAGTTTTCTTACACATCGTCGTTTCTACAGCGGAATTCAGGAGGCATAACCCTTTCCTCATTACAGTACCTTGCCATGCCTTTTGAGGAACTCGGGCTTTATGCTTTCCATTTCAGCACCGTCTAGCAGTTCACCACTTTCTGTTTGCCTGCGCATTGTAGGGTGAAAATCGCTTGTTTAGATATGTTATGTCACCCGTTAAATGTTTTCCTATGAATTTCGGAACTTCCTGTATGTAATACAGATTTAAAATTATTTTATTTCACTGAAATGGACGGGAGTAATAAAATTTCTCACCCAAATGATTCATTTATTTTTTTCTAAGTTTATTAAACATTTAATATAGTTAAGTTGAAATGCTTTCGTGATTTTTATTTTGCTTCTAATTGCTACTTACTCGAGAATAGCTTACAAATTTCCTGCGTTACGAATAAGTAAAAAAAAAACGTATTAGAAACGGGAAATGTGATATTTGGTTGCTTGATTATATTAACGTCGATCTAGAAGTAACGTGATGACTGTTGGTAATGGACCTTGTAATTGAGCCTCTTTCTAATTTTGACCTTGTAATTTTGAGGACAACTACTGAGCGAAACATGAGTTAGCTCACTATTATTTTAAGAGTTTGACTATTATTTTAAGAGTTGTTTATTAATAGTTTGACTTTTTCTGTTTTTCCCCTAAGAAGCATACGAGTATGACATCCCTCGCACTCCCCAAAATGTCGTAACTACAACTTTTCTGGTCGAGAAGACCGACTTTTCTATTTTAGGGGCACATTCACTGGAAATAACCAATTATTTTGAATGCTGCTTGCTTACCAGTTTATAATGATGAATTCAAGTATCCTCAATGGTGATAACTCGATGCAAAATGATGCCATTCGTCTTGATAGTTATCACAGTTTATTTGACAGCAAATAGCTGTCAAATCAAATTTAACCACTGAATCAAGATCAAATTGATTTTGGCATCATTTGATGGATAGCGGAACATAATGGTAAAGCGTCTTACCTTAGCAACACCATCTGTCTTCAAGAACATGAAGTTTTCGAGCCAGCATCGTATTTTAAAAATTACGAGTTTTTCGTGTCGCATGAAAACACTTAATACAAAAATATACATTAAATGTTAATAGAAAAACTGAGATTTACGCTCTTTTTTAAAGAAGTAAAGGCATAACCAAATACAAACAAAGGAATATAAAAATTAAAGGAAGGTGAAAAAATCTAATCGTGAAGGAATTTTTAATAAGTCAATTATATATGCTATGCATGTGATGAAATCAAGAATTTTAGAACTGAAATATTGTTCCATTTAGCCAAAGAAAATTATTTATGTTACAAAAAATATCAAAAAAAAAAATCTTTGCTGTTTCTAATTAACAAGAAACGAGAAACATTCAAAATTAATCACTTTTCCAAAATTTTTATTTTTTGCGTACTTGCTTTAAATGTATTATTCATAACCAGATGACTCAATATAGAAAACGACATAGACGAAATTACGTATTTTAGAAAATATTCAGGATTTTATTTGTAGATAAATTTCAAAAAGAATTCACGAATTACTTTTTCAAGGAAACTAAAACTGTTTAAAAACCTTCATAATCGCAAAATAGCAGAGAAGAAAATTTAAGACAAAATAATTATATGTTAGAATTGTTTCTCCCTTACTAAGAGAAGTTATAAAAATATCCGGCTTGCGCGCGCATCTCATACCTAAAAGAAAATTATCCTTTTTTTATAGAATTCTTTTTCTTAAATTAAAATATTTTCCCATCATTCATCTTGTAAGGAAATAAATACAGTTTCATGGACTGGTCATGTCCAATATCATTTTTATTTAGAATTTATTCTCCTTTTATTTATTATAATGTATTTGGAATTATTACCCTAAGCAAAATGTTTTCGTTAAAAATGTTTTATCGTCCTTGTAACAAAACAAAGAAATATTTAGTTCATTAGAGCTTTCTATCATAATTAGTTTTTGCTATCAAAGGGTGTTATTCTGGTGAGTAATAAATTTTGCCTCGAGGAAGGTTTGTGACCGAAACGCAGGAATGATTGCTCCGAGCAATTGACTTACACCACTATACCTGCTAATAGATGGCATCCATCAGAAGGTTAAGTTTAAGAAAATGAACATATAAATCATTTATTTGAAAGCCCTTGAGTCTTATTTAATATTTTATTGTAACTATAACAATTATTGTCAGTCAACGATATATGGCTTTAGGTAAATCGAAGTAATTATTTAAGGATTATTATTAGTAATTACTAATTAGAATATTCATTAGTAGTTAAATCAATATAACTATTCAAGTATTTTCCGAGAATGAAAATATGAGCAGAAATCTACCGGAGTTCCTAAAAGTTTCCGTGGTGACGATTTGTAAATTTATATAGCAGACAAAAGCTAACAAATAAATAAATAAAATTTTTAAAAATTATATTCAAAGTTTTGCAAAGAACAGATTTCGCTACCCAAGGTGCGCTTTTTTATAATAATTATTAAATTACTCAATTAAATATAAATTTTAAAGTAAATGATGAAATGTCAAGAAACAGACAATAGCTAATTTATACGCATTAAAATTAAAGAAAACGTTAAATTGAATGTATTTAAGCTAATTGAATATAATTAAGATAATTTATTAAATTGAATATATTTAAGCTAAATGTAATTAAAATTAAGGGAAACGATAAATTATTAATTTGAATATGTTGAAGCTAAATGTAATTAAAATTAAAACAAGCGATAAATTATTAATTTGAATATAATATAAGCTACATGTAATTAAAATAAAAGCAAGCAATAAGTTATTAAAGTGAATAAATTAAGCTAAATGTAATTAAAATTGAAGCAAACGGTAAAAAATTGAAAAGTGATCTGGTACGACAAAAGTAATCCAACTAAAACAATACCCCTTTGGGTGGTTAACATTTAATTACATTCTGATGGAGAAAAATATTTCTGACATAAAAAAGAAAAGAATTTGAACCTATATTTACAACAGAAATCCAATATGTCCACCTCTTTCGTAAAGGCAGAGTTGAACTCGTTTTCGCATATTTTGAGAAATGGCTACCAAGATACTGGGAGTAAATTCTCGTATCATTTGAGTGAAATAACTATTTTCAGTCCATCTCTCCTTTAGAGATTGTTTACATTAACTTAGTTCCTTTTAAATTCCCACATAAAATTCCAGGAAATGCTCAAACAATAAAATGAATCTGCCAAAGATTTCAAAAAGTTCGCCAAAAAAATCTTGAAGCATGTCCGTGGTTTCATTACTCAAGGTGCCAACTGCACCACTTTTTAACCAACAGCCTCGTTCCCCAGATCAGAGCATTCTTTGAGATTTTTCTATGGGAAATACTTAAGGGACAACGTTATGGAAAATATTCCCCCCAAGAATAGATGATCCAACATTTGCCATATTACTCAAATGATATGAGAATTCTTTTCCAGCATCTCGAAACGTATTTCTCAAAATAGGGGCAAACAAGTTCAAGTTTCACTCCAAGAAAGGACGGACATTTTGAACTATTGTCTCAAATGTAGATTCCAATAGCTTCATAAATTATATCAGAAATGCCTCTCACTATCGGAATGTAAGTAAATGTTTTCATTTCTTAGTTTTGTATGATAAATCCTTGCATCGTCAGTAGGGTAAAACTCAACAGACTCGGTACGATGCTGTATACAAAGCAAAAATAATATACAAGTTCCAATCTCTTACAAGCCAAATCTATGTTTGCTCAAATTATTATGTCTTCTAAAAAAATCTTTAAAATGACAGGCTTTCAGGTTATAAAATCTTAAAATAATGCCTTTGAAAACAATTGTTTCACCTTTTCTACAAATATAAATTCAGAAAAAGGAAATGACATAGAATCATGAAAAATTCAGATAATTATTGGAAGCAATTATTTTGTAAGTTATGAGAAAAAGACTCATTTTTAAACGTTAGTTATACTGAAACCAAGAACCATTTAAAATACTTATAAACTGACAAGTGCTCTTAGAAAAAATAGTCAGATTGAAATTATGTTAAAAGAGAGTAAGTCACCAACAGCAAATTTTAAAAACTTAGTGTCAGTAGGACAAAATTGAGTGGGCAAAATACTAAATCATTACTACTCTCAATTTCACATTTGAGCTGTCATTATTTCTAAAGTATTCATCGCATCTTATTACATGGAGTTGTAAACATGCTGACCTGTCTCATCTCATGCAGTTTGAACTTTGGTATGAAGATCTTAAAAATTTTGTGTTAGCGATGGAGTCTTAACGACCTATTGCTTCCGATAAGTTTTCTATGGGCGACAGGTTTCAAGATGCTGCTGACTATAGCAAAATATCTATGGCTGAGAGGTAAGATCTTGAGGTGGCAGCGAACGCGAACATTGTCTTCCTTGAATGAAGGACTGGAATTGGAGTTCACATAAGAATGGTCACTGGTTGAAAGACCTCACAAATATATCGTTTTTTTTTACAGAAATAAGTAACAGAATAAGTAAGAAATAAGAAAACACATTAAAAAAGGAAAATAACAGAAGGGAAAATTTAAGAGAAAAGAGGATTACGAATGTTTACGAAGAATTTGCAATGAAATTACAAAAATAGCCAAAATTATTTCTTTTGGATACAAGCTGTTGAAAATCAGGAGGCCAATTGATATTGATGCTTTTAAGAGCTAATTTTAGTGTCATTCTTTCACTGACGAATTTAGTACATAAGAGAATCACATATTCCACATTTTCCTCGCCACTAAAGCTGTAATCACAGGATACCACTGGATCCAAATTAAATCTGCTGAGGTAACTTTTAAAGTTTCTGTGACCAGTGAGGAATTTGGTCATTTTGAAATTCGTGAAAAAGTGATGGCATGACAATCTCAATTTAATGGAAGGGGGAAATCTCTTTGTTATGGTCCCTTTGTTTGAGCTGAAGTTTTGTTGGTTCTAAGACTCCACTATTACTTCTCTCGTGATTTTCTTTTTGAAGCATTTAGGAATATTTACAGTAGTATCAATTTCGCGCTTGGTAGCAGTCTTTGCGAGAAAATTGGTCCACTCGTTTCCAAAAATACCCGTGTATTCACGAGCAAATGAAAAGGCAGCTGAGATGCTTTTATCTTTTAGGGTTTGGAGTTGACTTTGAATCTCTAAAGTTATGTTATTGTAGGAAGAAATACATTTTAATGTTTTCAATGAGGAAAGGGAGTCGGTACAAATGAGAAAGTCTGATACGGCACTGTTTTGTTCAGAGATCCATTTGAAGGCGAAGTTTAAACTTAAAAATTTAGCAAATATACCTTTGAGCCCTCAAAGAGGCTCTGATGAAGACCAATGGTGATCGCATGAAATCGCAACCAATACCATTATACTCTTCATTCAGGATATGAGGTGAGTGATAACAAATCGTTTATCGTGACGTTGATAACATTGCCTACATACGCGGGTGCAGTTATCGATCTCATCAAGATTTAATCCAGACTAAAGATGAGCTATTGCTATTCCGCAAGGCTCCCTGCTACTCTTTCGTGGCATCATTGCTGCCTCTGGTGACGTTTCTGTGGTATCAGTGACCTTCTATTGAGGTGTGGCTATTAAATAGCGGAACTGAAGCTGTGAAGCATTTATTTTGACGTCATGTATATTTACTTATTATCACCTTACTTATTAGATCCCTCCTATATCCCTAAAATTCTCCAAGCGAATCTTCCATTGTTCAAAACAGTGCTGGAAGTCTTCTGGATGTCAGCACCTTCTGGACGTGTGCCGCCTTCTCTTTCACAGATTCAACGGACTCGGTTCTTGTTCCTTTTAATACCGATTTCATCTTAGGAAACATATGGTGTCGAATGGTTGAAGGTCCGGCGAATAAGGAGGATGGGGTGGAATACTGAGTTGCTGTACTTGGATTGAAAACCTCTTGAGAGACAATGTGGAATGAGGCGGTGCATTGTCTTGGTGGAAAAATGTACCTTGTAGATTTTATGTTTATACCTACAGTCTCAGCAATTGCACTAATATTTAACCGATAGACAAATCGAATGAGATAACCGACGTTTTCGATAATGTCATCCATTTTTGACGTAAAAGAGTGACCCAGGCATGAAATCATTTTCATCGACTTCCCTGCCATCTTGAAAACGCTTAGGCCACGCCAAAACACGTGCCCACAATAAATATTCACCGAAATACACTTCTTAATGATAATAAATTATAAGTTTCAGTAATGCGTTTTCCAACATTTACATGAAATTTCATGTGAACATTAGTAATAGTCAAGGATATAATGTACTATTGCCATGTCAGTTCCTCAGAAATTCATTTCGTTTTCATAGAGGAATTTCCGTCTAAAGCATCTAGAAGTTTCATTCCTATAAAAAAATTATTTTTATGCAAAACAGATTTAGGTATTTTTCTTAGTAATTGGTGAGTTCTTATGAAAATAAAATTAAATTTTTCTTGCGGACACAAATGAATCTAGGGGCGTGGTTTAATAGAAGCATGTAGAAGATTCTATGGAGTGTGAGTGAATTTTTTCAAACTTATTATATAAAACCAAGGTATTTCCAAGTTTAAAAGAACCAGTAACAAGTGAACCAAGTAGAAAAGGTCCACATTTCAATCCAGTGCGAGGAAACAGCTGTGTATCATCTCTAACAAACTCTAAGTAAAGCTTAGCGATTACCACAAGTGGAAACGAACGAGAAATCTACCAACTAGGTGGAAAGAAAAGTGTTTCAGATCATCTGTGCATTATTTCCATTAACTGTAATGTAATGTTTGATAAGTTTTAAGTGAAATCGAAACTTCTATCTGTGAACTAAGGGGAAAGGGACCAGATTTATGTCCAGGAAGAAAGCGACAGACCAACTGTACGCCATCTCCATTACATTCTATATAAAATCTGGTAATTCACAAGTGGAAACAATTCAGAAGTTTCCGCAAGCTTAACGGGACGAAGCAATGAGCACGGATAAAGAATTTCACAGTTTCCGGTTCAATTCCAATACACGCCTGTACTTCGCCAACACCGTTCTCTCTACTTTTTCCTAAGCCGTAAATGGTTCTAAACAGGACCAGATTTCAGTACAGGGAAGACATCACGCAAAATACGGTGAACCACCGGTACACCATCTCGAAAGAGACGTTATAGCGCCGTTTCCGACAGTTGCATAATTGTTGAAAGAAGTATGTGGTATTTCCACACCTCATATTTAGATTTGTTTGAGGTTGAGGTGGCAATTCTCGACCACAACAGAAGTTAAATGTTCTTAATAACTAACCCATCAAGGAGTTCCTTTCTGGCTGGGCTGTATAAATAAGCACTAGATAAGATTTCAACTCTACCGAAAGATCAGCAGTTCGAATCTGTGTCTTCACCGAAGTCTGAAACGATAGTAGTGCATTCCTTTTCCTTCTACTGTCCATATGGACTTTTCCTGGACTCTCCTTGATTCAAACAAATCAACTTCCAATTATGCAAAGAGGAGTTCAGATATAAATTGAAGTGTAGTGAGAAAGAAGACAGGAGGGGTAGGAAAATTGGAAAATGGAAATTTGAATCTGTTCCCATTTCAAGGGCTGCCGAACTCAGCCTCAAAAGGAAGGAAGGGGAATCCAAGGAGCCCAATCCATCCAAATTTGCAGAAAATAATTGGCCACTGAAAGGTATTCCAATAATGAGTATAATGATTTTTCTTTTTGATCTAGATTTTAAAAAATTTTAAAACTATATCTGCGTGGATCTTAAGACAGAATACATATGCTTGTTCCAGGGGTATTTCAGTGTATTTCTGTTACTTTGAAAATTACTATTGTTTTTGTTTAGTAATCGAAGCTCAACCTATATTGCTTTCCATAATAATGCTGCGTAAGGAACAAGGAAAGATTTCCTTAAGGTTAAAAAACGAAGCAAGCCTATTCTGAAAAACAATTGATTTTAATTTTTCAGAAGTCTTCACTTTTTAAAACGATTTGACATAAAAACCATATTCTTAGTAGCATATTCTAAAGTTGATTGATGTGAATGATTCTTCAGGAAAAAATTGTTAAAAAAACCATCAATAAGTTCGATGATAAAAATAAAAGTTAGCTATAAATATGGAAAAAAATTATAGATCTAAATTTTTTTTTGTAAAAACCCATTTTCAAAGATAAACGCGCCGTACAAAAGCTTTTGATTATTTTCACGCAATATTTCAAGAAATCGTGAATTATTACCGATGTTTTATTTGTATGTTTCGTGCATTAAATGTAGACAGTTTTGGAATATTAAATAAATAATGAAAGAAATTACAATTTTTTTAATAACAACAGTTTATTTTTACATTTCTAAATTTAATTTAAAACAAATAATTAATAACCATAACGAGCATATCCTAATCCTCCTAGGATACCAAGACCATTTCCACCATAGCCGAGGTTTCCATATCCTCCAGCAATTCCCAATCCTGCATATCCGAGTCCAGCTCCTCCAAGACCGGCGTATCCCAAGGGAGCGGCTACGGCTCCAGCGTATCCCAACCCGGCTGCTCCGGCGTATCCTCCATGGGCATAGGGAGCGTCGGAGACGAGGTGGACGGCTGCGGGGTTCTGGTTGGCGGTTCCGGGTTCGTTGGTCTTGACCTGGGCCCTGAAGCCACCGTGGTCGGCGACGTAGTGGACCTCTCGTCGGATGCCTCGGGCGTCGGTGAATCCGTAGCTTCCTCGGACGGCGTGACCTCCGTCGCCGGATTCCTCGCGGTGTTGTTCACCGTGCTTGTCCTTCACGCTGTACCCGAACTTGTAGGGATGGGGAGCATGGTGGTGAATGGGCTAAAACAACATAATTGTTTCTTAGTCATTATTGCTCCTTATTTATTGAGAAATGATCATTCAAAATATTTTACTTAAAAAAAATCCATTCAAAATATTTGATTTTTTTTTTTAAAAAAAAAGGAAATTCAGTATGAAATCATTCAGTGGAAACAAAGGAACGAAAAAGTGTACAGTTTAATTCTATTAACTAGTGTATAATATTCCGGTAAATTAATATATAAGAAAAACACATGTTCATTATTTCTCTTTATTTAATGAGAAGTAATCATCTGATTCAACAGAAAATTTTCAATTTAAATGAAAGATTTTAGTTTCAAATTATTTAGTAGTTATAATGACTAACAAAAGAACAAAAATATATATTCTACATTCTCTTTATCACTAAGAATTAAAAACAAGAGTGAAAATTTTTAAAGAGTGCTTTCATGCGAATCTAATTTATATGCCTGAAATTTTTTAAGTTAGCTAAACGTAAAGTTTGATGATGCAATATAATAATTTCAAATCATAACTTAATTCCCTTTATTTCATATTATGCTGCATATTGAACTTTGTTGGCTTAGTAGTTTTATAGAAATAAAAACATGTAAATATTCCAGCCACTTAAATATCTGTCCTGAAGAAAATACAGAGGGTTCCCATTAACATGAGATGCAGAAGCACACGAGTCTACTTCACACGTGTTTTTACTTTTGCTCCCTCGATATGCACTTCACACGTGGTTTTACTTTTGCTCCCTCGATATGCAATCCCTTGTGATATCCCTCCTAGACATTGTATAGTCTGAATTATTATTTTCTTTTGTTAAAGTCAGATGAGGTAACGACCTCTTGTAAAGAGCAGATTTAATGCCTTTCTTTCTTTTCATTTTATCTGTGGAAATCACCCATTTATATATATGAGAAGAGTCGAATCAAAATTGAAAATAACAGAGCAGACATTACGTGAGTTTGTGAAATTATGGTTAACAACTGATTATGATCAGTCAGTAGTAAAGGCAAGAACTGAGGAAGATATTGTTAAAGATATTCTAGGAGAAGAGATGCCCCGTAAGGAAAAGGGAAGTGTACCAAACAGACTCCAGTCACAAAGCTTTAGGGCCTAGAATCAAGAGAGCCATTACTAAATTATTTTGAGCAACAGTGATCTCGGTTGAAGGTGCAGCAAATAAGATTTATCATGCATGAGATAAAGAAGAAACAAAATTCCAGTAAAATTCAATCATCCATTAACGATTGGTTTATTAATCAGTAAACTCAATTTTCTTTAAATATTTACTATTCTTTTATTATTATTATTATTATGCAATATTTTGTAACAAGCAGTTGACTTACATATCGTAAAAATAGAATACATAACTATAAATTTAAAACTTCTTGAATTAACCAATCGCACTCTAATTTAATTCAAATGTTCATTACACAGAAAATTGATATCGATGTTGGGATTTATATTATCACTCAATTTATTGTAGTACTGTAAAAAGCGATTTACACAATCCATGGCTCAGCAATTTTGGGCGCCAACTACCGTGTCTTAACTAAGTCATCGCATAAATGCTATTAAATATTGATACTTAAGTAGTTATTTGTTTTTAAGGGGAATTTTATCCTAGTACATTTTTAACATCTTAAGTATTTTGCAATAGTAAATGAATTATGAAAGCCTTCAGTGTTATACTAAAGTAGAAACTAATTCAAAGATCGATCTTAGTAATAACTTAGGGAAAAAAGTTATTTATTTAATTTTTTTAATATATATGGAATATATATTTAGATACTTACTTCATGAAGACTTGCGAATGCAGTCACTGCCAAAGCAGCCAAGACAAAGGCCTGAAATGATTTGAAAAAAAAAATATGTAGTTATAAATGCTAAAGATTTATATACAATAACACATTTTGTAAATAAAAATATAAAAGCTATTGCAAAAAATTAAAATTTGTTTAATTACTTACTTGCTAATTAAGATAAAGGTGGCATTCTTCAGCCAGGAAAAATTATTTAACTTTTTTTTAGAAATAAATTTTTCTTACTTTTTTAAATTAAAAGCAATAGAAATTATATTTAAATGTTGCAATATTTGCTTATTCATGTATATGCAAAGAAAATCTTATTTATAAGCATAAATAATTGTGTAAGAACACAATAAACAATAGTTTTATTTACATTTGCAAGTCATATATTTGCTTTTAAGTACATCTTGCACAAACTCCAATATATTTGTATTTTTAAAACTTTTCATATTACATAAACGCATAACATTCTATGCACTGAACATAGTTATAATTTCGAACATCAAGTTTAATAAAAATTTTAAGAATCCTTGATCTAATTTTAAATTTTTATAAGTTTTATAAATGGTGCTCTACTTAAAATTTGAAAGTGTTTATTAGAAAAAATTTACATTCGCTGCACAGGAAATAACCTTATTTTATAATTTAGACTTTATATAAAGTAGACACTTTAAATAACGTAGATTTTTTTTTTTTTTTTTGAGAAATATGAACCGGAATCCCGAAAATCTCATTTTGGGGAAAAGTACTGGAAATACTTTTTTCCCGTCTTATTTGGCACGTGCATTAACTATTTTAAAATACATTATTAGAACGGTCTATTTATTACAAACTCTCATAATAACAAATCAACGGAATCCAAAAATTACCTCTATTTTTAATGGCAAACACGCACAAATTCAAACAATTCAAAATTTAAAGCATTTTAGAGTTTTAGTTGCCTTCATTCTTTATTTATTTTCACATATTGCTTTATCTCTAATGTCTGCACGTGCTTAAAGTTAATAATCAATAATAAAATGAATACAAACTAAATACCTGAAATACACAATATGAATGGGGTTTGTAAATTAAAGGATAATGGGACCTACCCTGAATTAAAAATGCCTTTTATTTTCTCACATGCAAATGTTACATAATTACATCCAGTGTAGATATTTTTTAGTCAAAAACTTTGAAACAAAACAAAAAATAATTATAATTATTCGTACTTAAAGTAAATTTCCAAATAAATTCGATTTATTAAATTAGATAAAGGAAATTTAAAAATTAATCAAAACCTATAGCAATAAGATGATATAATATTATTTAAATAACTGCGTAGTTGTATTAAATTTGTGTAAAGGACGTGAGTTAGTAATCATAAATCATAAATTCATGATTTTAATAGTTGTATTATTTGAATCACAATGTAATTATATCTGAGTGTGTTTCCCATGAGACAAGGAGAGAGAGAGAGATACTCCGGCTTTCTTACACGTTTTGAACAGGAAAGAATTTTTAAACGTATTAATTATATGTAACACTTTCTTAAATAAAAATAAACAATGAAGGAATGAGATAAATAGAGAGAATACCGAATACATTCCAAACACATTGTAACACCACCCTCTTATTTATTTCAGGGATCATCGCATTGTTTAATAAAGAAAAGTTATAATAAGGTTTTTAACGTACCCAAATTTCAAAAGAATCTTACCTGAGAGATCATATTGATGTGAGTTGTCAGAAAACTTGTGAACAAGTGATATCAAACAACGTTGTTCCGTCGTATTTATACCGCAGTTGACAAAATTGTGAAATTGTAACGATTCGAATTAAAATTTTTGATCTCTTACGCATGAATGAAATCCTCATTTTGCATAAGCTCTGGACAACATTCCGAGATAAAGATTCGATTAATGTAGGGCATATTAAAAATCCCCCATTGTTCAATTTTAATTCAGATAATTAGTTTTAATATAAAGGTCAAGGATAGTATCGGAAATGCGAATAAAAATTAAAAATCTGAACTTTAAATAATAGCACTTTGAGATAAAATCCTCCAAAACAATTTCTTTCCTGAATTTTCGCAATGGTCATAGTTGCAAGTTTCGCAGCTGCAATTGTTGAAGAGGAGCCATTAGCTTGAGTCTTAATTCTTCTAAGAATCCAAAATGAAAAATAAGGGAGGCTACTACATATGTGTAATAGAAATTAGCTTTAAAAACTTCACGTGGTGTGTAACCACACGAAGTAGTAGTAGGTGTCCTTCTAGTCCTGATGTTGAAAATTGTGTCCCTCTTTAAAAGCGTGATGTTATTCAGATTTATTTAGTTCGTCCACTGTAACACATACGTAAGGTTTACCAATGTTTTAACCACCACGATAAATAGTTACAATATTTATTGCCATAAAATACATTCCATTACACTTGATGGAAAGCCATATATCTACACTAATCACTCGTGTAATTATTTGTTAATATGTGATAATATTTTTAAATCTGTACAGACTAAGCATGATTCTAAAAATAAAATATCTCATATAATTTCACTTTCTACATTCCAAACAGGAGCTCCTACATTTTTTAAAATTCATTTAATTAACAGTTTCAAGGCTAATATAATATCCTTTTTATTTAAATAAATGTCTTTTCAAAATATCTAAAAGTTGAATCTAAAATATATAATATTCTTTTTCGCTCACTAAACATTTATCAATGGAATCCTTTTCAGATAACACCGTCTCTTAGAAATATATTTCCTTTTGCATTAATACTTAGTTGAATAATTTAACTATTTGATTAAAAATACTTGAGCTCCTCTCATTTAGCCAACTCTTAAAAAAATGCTCTTACAGAACAAAATGATTCTCCAAATTAAGCTTCACGAAGCAAACAAACGTCAAAAAATTAATGAATAATACTAAATTACGCATAAACTTCAATGCCGTTCTGAGTTTTTACTCTGTCCATCAGTAATATATTTCAAGTGACCAGAAGAAAAATGAAAATTGTAAAGTTTTTGAGACACTCGTTTATAAATAGAACATCTTCCCTTCATTATGTAGCTCTTGTGTCACATCTCAGTCTGATATATTAGTCAAAAACTTCTAAACTCAAATTGAAGACACGCAAGCATGAAACAGAATTCTTTACTTATTATTATTATAGACTATCTAATATCACTCTTTCTAGAATCCCAACCTAATTCACAATCCTACTTTATGAATTAAATGAGAAATCTATCTTACTAGTTCACTCGTTTTTAATTCCTCAACTCTCTTCGTCCGTGACTACGTAGCTTAGCTCTCTCAATTCTCTAACAGCAAGTCGTTATCCTCTATCTCCCTTCCTATTCTATGAATCCTATTTCCTTTATGTATCGTTATACCTAAGACATTTCACTTCATTTATATCTTCATTTAGTTTACCTATTCATGTTTTATTTGGGTTAGGAAGAAATATAATTTTATGTAATTTAAATTGATAAAAGTCCTTTTTATCTTTTTAGAAAAAAATGTCGGTCAAACGATACGAATAAATCGTCATTTAATAAATTTTTTGTAGATTATATATAATCTATAAAAAATGACACACCAAAAAGGAGTTATTTGAATGAAGACAAAAATTGGCGGATAGGAGAATTATGTACAGAATAGAAAATGATTAAAATTTCAACAAAATTGAATGTTTATTTCAGAGTTACAGAGTTAGAAAGTAAAGAGCTCAATAAGGTGTTGACCCACCTCTAGCCGGGATGCAAGCTGCCACACGGCGTGGCATAGAGTGATTAAGCTCCCTGATGGTCTCCTGCGGTATTTCTTGCTTAATTTGCTCCAATTGTCGGGCTAGGTCATTCACATTCCCTGGTACATGCTGTCGCCTTCCCATCATATCCTAGACATGCTCGATTGGAGAGAGATCTGGCTGGCCAAGGAAGTGTTTGACAAGCTGTAAGACAGTTCATAGCAACACGTGCTGCATGTGGTCTGGTATTAGCTTGCTGAAAAATAAGGCCAGGGTACTGCAAAAGGAACGGTAGCAAAACAGGTCTCGGAATATCGTCGACGTACCGCTGTGCTGTAAGTGTGCCTCTAATGATGTCCAAAGAGGTACGGTTATCAAGGGAAATAGCACCCCTGACCCTAAATCCTGGTTGAGGGCTTGTGTGACGTGCAATAGTGAAAGCAGGATCGGCACGCTGCCCTGGGCGTCTCCTGACATGTCTTCGATGATCGTCAGGACACAGTTGGAAATGGGATTTGTTGCTAAACACTATACGTCCTCAGTCAACATTGCTCATTGTAATTTGGCTCGAAAGTGTGCAAGCGTGAGTGGCAGCTGGCGTAGCAGTCGGTACGAGCGTAGATTTCGATCTAACAGCCGTCTGTGAATGGTCATGGTGGACACTCGTGTGCGGTTCGAACGTCTGATGGTTCATAACGATGAATCAAGCGATGTGACAGCTGATCAGACAATCACTCTGTCCTCCTGATCTGCTGTGGCCCTTGGTCGATCGCTACCATCCTGACGCTGAAATCTGCCATTGCCCACCCATTCTTGCCACCATCTTCTAATCACCGCATCCCTTCGATCCATATGATGAGCAATTCTACGATTTGCCTAACCTGCCTCTTTCAATCCAACGATACGATCTCTTTCAAACTCTGACAGTTGCTCGTAATGAGCTCGAATCCTGCGGCGAGGCATTTTCTTGAAAGGTATCCTAAATCGCAATGCCACAGAAAATTTGACCGATTGAGAATTGCTTCTTATACACACCTGCTGAGTGCGCAGTTCCGATGCGATGTAGCTCTCGCTCTTCATTCATTGGACTTCAAATTTTAATCATTTGCAAGTTCGGTTGAAATGTTTTTTAATACGAAATTTCATTATAATCATGAAACTTCTTCTTGGTGCGTCGTTGTTGTTTTTTTTGTTATAGAGTACATATATATATCGTTTGTTTGGGGACTAATTTAAAT
>BMAW01065083.1:0-10576 GCA_019974015.1 Nephila pilipes | reverse complement strand
TGTGTGTAAATGTGACTCTCAAAAAACTCGTATTAATTTCAGAACAATAACTAATTGATCGAATACATCTACTATACGTGCTGTTAAAAAGTTACAAAAAAATATGCAAATTATTACCTGTAAGTGGAAGAGAACTGCCATTATTAAAAATAATGGTGATATACCAGATAATCTGTTTAATATGAAAGACAGATTTAGGATCTTTATAGTTATGGTTTAGAATATCATTTTTAATTCTATTAACAGATATGATCATATTAAGTTTATTGAAGTAATTTCTTAGAAATTTAATAATAATAATATTATTGCATATAATTTTTTACTTAGTTATATTAGACTTATAAAATCATATGTATTTTTTGATGATGTTAATTTCCTTCAAATTAATTATAATAAACGCATTAAATTTCCTTGTCATTTTTATCCAGAGTATTTAAATTTTTATCAGTCTAACTTCAATATAAATGAAATGTAATATTTAAATTTTTCGAAAAAAATGAAGCATAATAAAAATTCTAGTATTGCTTCAAACAAAAGTATAATTTTTCTCGAAATTATTCAAAAAGTAACTTCTTAAGAAAGATAATTAATCTTAAATACTTTTAGAAATGTAATTTTTAACAATAGTTTACGTAATATACAGGACACGTACACAAGCAAAATCTTAGTGATTTTTATATTTTTATCAAGAATAAAAATATAATGAACATAAATTCAGTATTTTTTCCAAGTTCGGAATTCTATTTTCCTTTTCTTCTTATTTTGCTTTAATTTTTCTTTTAACGTCTACTAATTTTCTTGTATTCGTATTTTTTCTTTGTGATGGACAGCATAGTTGTTGCTGCCTAATCTCGAGCTAGAGAATGTGTTTCTAAAAATGGGAGATTTGTATGAAGATGGTTGCTACGCGTTGCACTTCAAATAAGTCTTATATATATTTTTTCCTTCTGGTTAATTTATTTTTAGAACATTTTTTTCCACTTCCTTTAGGTACAGATTGAGTATGATGTTTTTTCATATGTATATACATGACTTAATTCTTTTGCACCTGTTTCTTTTTGAATTTATAGCGTTTCCATTTTGGTGTGTAATATCTTTCTGTTGGGTACCTGGAAAATATTGTTCCCCAAACTAATTTGTAAAAAGCCAGATTCAGAATTTTTAAGCGTTACATTTAATTTTCTTAATGGATTTACTGTTGTTGGGTTTTTTTCATGCATTTGTTTGCATTTTTTTTTCTTGACTTCAATTTTATCTTCTTGCCATTTATGTTTACATTGTATTCCTTTAGGTTTTTCAGCACTTGATTAATTGATTTGTTACGCAATTTTTCTTTTATCTTTTTATAAATAAAAGGAATTTTTTTTAAAAAAATCATTTTACTTTCACTTTTCTTATCATCTAAAACGTTTTGTGAGTTTCCATTGAAATTAAATTTCGTTTTTTTTAATCTCGTTTCTATACTAATTTAAATTAATTACAACAAATATTTTTTTATATATCTGAATTAAGAATTATTTATCTTCGCTAAAATCTTGCCAATCCTCCATCAGCGTTTCAATATAAAATTATTTGGTATTTTTCCTTTTCGTACTCTCAAATCTCACCAAGTAAACTTAATTGGAGACAATACACAGTATGCATATAAAAATATGTATTCTGTTTGGCGTCGGTCATATCATTTTTGGCGATAAAGTCGCCAAAAATAACATAACCGATGGATAAGAATAGATTAACGGATGAAAATTACATTTTGGATAAGACTTCCGTAAAACCTGTTCTTAGTGAGCGTCTGCATCGCAAAATGAGTAACTATGCTAAATTTCAAGGCAATCGGTTGTATAGTCTTAGAGATCTCGTTATGAGTCAGTCAGTGATACTTCGCTTATATATATATATATATATATATATAGATAGATAGATATCCGAATTCGACTAAAGTTTAAAAGCTTACAAAAAGGATTAAGATATTCTTACTATTTGATTGAAGTACTACCTAAATTTGTATTTTGATTCTAAATTTTACAACTACAGTTAATATGGGAAATAAATCAGAATTTTATTACAATGGTTATTTAATTACGTTTATTTCTATGTACAAATGATTAAATATCTTTGAATTTCTTAGTAAGTTGCAATGATTTCATAATTTTTTAAAATTATTTCTCTATTCTGTTGAAATATTTTCCATTACAGTACATTTTCGGAAGAAGATATATGTAAGTACTTTTCTTTTATCAGTTTCCAAATATTTCCAGTTTTAAAAAGGATAAGGGTAAATGGGATAATTTCAGAAATGAAACATTAATTTAATTGTAAAACTCAAATTTCCAAACTGAATAATAAATTGGAATAACAATGATATAATATTTCTTTCAGATTCTTTTTTACTATGCTTTCAGTTTGTGAAGATTGCATTTTAGAGTCAACATTTTTTGAATTCCTTTTAATTCGTTCTTAAAATTTTTGTGATAATTAGAATAAATTGCGCACAAATCTTCCGATATTGTATTAAAAATACCTTTCGATTTGTAGACTAGTTTTTTAAAGGATTACTATTCGAATTCATTATGGATAAACAGTTCCGTAAAAGGAAAAAAGCCACTAGTAGCACTTGATATCTGAAAATTGTCTCATAAATATAATTTCGAAATTTCCGCACTTCTTTTGGAATGTAGAATTTCCTTCTATCTATTTATATCTTTCGTGTAAATAACAATATTAAGTTTCCCATCTATCTGCTACTTTGATTTTGTTAATAAACATATTGTTAATTCTATAGAATCTCGATTAACAACACTTCTAATATTCACTATTTTATGTCTTTGAATGCAAATTAGTAAGTTCAATAGAGTAAAAATTGAATAGAGTAATGAATTGTTTCTAGGAATTAAATTTGATTCTGATTGTAAAAATATTCGGATCCCTATTTTAATTATTCGATTCTTGGTTTTTCAGAATTTAAAAGAATATTCTAAAATGTTTTCCAAAATTAGAGGGAAAATATTATTTTACAAAAATTTTCATTATTCCTTGCTTTTTTGGATGCACTTTATATCATTCAAATAAAAAATATTAAAGTTTAAAGACCTGTTGTATGAATTCTATTAGATTAACATTATGTCCACGAAATCAAAATTACAAGTGTAAACGGAAGCCTTCATAACGCACATAATGCTCACAGAGTTCGTAACACATGGATCAATAAATTCCGAGACTAACCCAGAGATGGCGCTCGTAGTAAACCAGTAACCAGGTCTTTCTAGAGTACTAACCTTTGCTTGAAACGTGTCAAAATGTTAAGTCGATCGGACCAGAAACAGCTGAGTTATCGAGGTTGGAGTAAAGTCGTTTTGTAGTTTGTTTAAAAAATGGAAAAAACCGAGTTTCGTGTTCTGATAAAACATTGTTTTTTAATGGGTAAAACACCGCGCAAGCGAAACAATGGATTGAAAAATGTTACCCGGACTCTTGTCCATCAAAAGCAACGATTTGTCGGTGGTTTGCCGAGTTTAAACGTGGTCGTACCGACACAAATGACGCGGAACGCTCGGGTTGACCTGTGGAAGCCGTTACACCGGAAAATGTGAGTGAAGTGACAAAAATTATAATGAAAGATCGTAAAGTGAAGCTCCGTGAGATTGCTGAGATGACACAGATATCATATGGAAGTGTATTTACTCTCCTTCATGAAAAATTGAGCATGAAAAAGTTTTTTTCCAAGTGGGTGCCGCGATTGCTTTCGATGGAACAAAAACAGCAACGAGTCGATGATTCAGAAAGCTGTTTATCGCTATTTACTCGCAACAAAAAAGATTTCTTGCGTCTTTACGTGACCATGGACGAAACATGGATACATCACTACACTCCAGAGTGGAAGCGGCAGTGGCGCACAGCTGGCGAAAGCCGTCCGAAGCGTCCGAAAACGCAGCAGTCAGCTGGCAAAGTCATGGCGTCAGTTTTTTGGGATATGCATGGCGTGATTTTCATTGACTACCTCGAAAAAGGTAAATCGATCAACAGTGATTATTATATTGACTTGCTGGTGCGTTTGAAGGAGGAAATCGCATAAAAACGACCGCACAGTCTCGGGACTTATTGATCCATGTGTTAATTAACACTATATTTATAATAAAAATTAGTTATTGCAAAATCTTTTACTTTTTAAAATATCCTTTTAATTTTCATTAAAGTCATTATAAATCATCAGAAATCAGAGAAAGTACACAATCCCGTGAATATTGAAACAAAAAAAATCATAATTCCTTTGAATTTTGATTTGTTCTTTCGAGCTCTTTTGGCTCTTCCAGAACATGGCCGCGATCATCTAGTGATCATCGTTTCGGATTCTTGGCCTGCGGTTTTCGTTCAGTCGCGGGTTCGACTCTTGTCCGCTAAAGACCTGCCGTGTAGCCGGGGTTGATTCACATTAAAGCTGTTGAGGCCCAAAGTCCTCTCGTTGGGGTGGTGTGGAAGTTAGGAGAGGAAGGATGTCAGCTCAAGTGTCGTCCTTGTCACTTGACAGAGACCAAATTATATGGTCCGTCTCCAATTGCCCTCGTGTCGCTTCTAGTGTGACGTTAATAAGAAACAAAAACTAAGCTAAGCCCTTCTAGAGCATGGATTATGGTTTCTGTTCAGGATCATAAGCAAAATGTCGTCACACGTTATTGTCCTTTCCAATACTTTAAGTGGCGTTCAAAGTGTCAGTACAAGCAGAATTTTTGTGAGCTTCCTGTTATTCAAGCCTGAGAGTTTTAGACACCATTTTGACACATACTTTCTACAAGTTAAAATTGTTAAGTAAAATTTGCCGTACTGATTCTTTGACAATTCCTATAGTCTACGCAATCACTCGAATACTTAGTTGATGGTCTGTTCAAACCAGATTACCGATTGTTCAATCTTATCAACCATTTTTAATGCGATAGGGAGACTCGGGCGTGCATCATCTTCAGTGTTATCTCGATTATTCTAAAAACATTTAAACAGGTCCAAAATCACATGCATCCGATAAACATTCATTGTTATATACTTCTTTTAATAAATTATAACTTTCAGGAGCGGAGTTTACAAGTTTCATGTGAAATTTCGCAATTCGTTAATCTATTATTAAAGTTATCTCGTATAGTAGAGTACTTGGTTTGGAGTTCTAACGAAAACACTTGGAACTAATAGTCAGAGCTAAGGGAGGTTGGTGCTGCGGTCAAGACTCAAAGCAAGAAATTTGCTTAAAAGCGCTCGAGGAAGATATATCATGAATGTAATAAGAAAGGTTAAAAGAATACTAAACAGCCATAGACAAAAATCTTTTGATGGGACTGTCTTTATGTATCCATGCATTATTAGTAAATCTGTTTTATGAGCGAAAGAAAAATGCCAGTATCACCCTCAGTAAATTATGAAGTTTAAGAAAGTTACAAATGAATCCGATGAGCATAACTAACATACAGAAAATGATCGAACAATTTGAACCTGAAGAAACTTTAAGATATTAATCAGGTCGAGGATGCAAAAGAATCATGTATCAGGAAGATGAAATTTCAAATAATGTTACTGAACAGAAGATACTGCTTGATTCTTTAAGGCAGTGCACAAGCAATATCATATAATACATATATCCCACATTTATCACTATCATCTTCTCACACATTATCACATCAAAATGATGGACATATTGAACCATATTTGAAAGTAACGATAAACGTCCTTTATTACTAAAAAACTGTTTACAATGCAGTTGATAATTAGGTATTCATTATTATATATTGTAGCGCCTTATTTTTCTCTACTGGTGGCTTTCGTTAGAAATCGAAATCGCAAATTCAACAGCGCATTTAAACCAAATTTTGTTACATTTCGCTCGGTAGAATACGCGTTATAGTGCTTGGGATATTTACGTTATTTTAAGCCTTAATGATGAGCAATGCTGAGAAGAATGAGGAAAGAATAGGTGGAGTCAGAGGAGCCTAAAAGAAGTTATAACAATTGGGAGAAGTTTTTTAGAGAGAGTGGCTAGGGATAGGGGCTAGAATCAGATCCAACTATTAAAAAACATAATGCGTTGATTTCAAATGATAAATATAATTAATTATTCTAATTATTAGTTTGAATTGTTAAGTACACCATTTCCCCCATACATTTAATTTAATTTGATTATTGGTTATTCAGGGATATGGATAAATTGAGTAGCCCTCCTCCAAACAAAGAAAATTATCACATATTATTTTACAAAAAAAATAATGTTTTAAAATAATTTCCTAGGGATTAATAATTTATTATATATATATATATATATATTATTGGTGTTCAAAATTAAGAGAAATTTCTGAATTGGTTGATTATTACCAGAACTATTGCACAGATTTTAATGAAATTTGATTTGTACACAGGGTTGATATAATACACACAATAACCTATCAACAGTTATATTGCACACGTTTGATCGTACTGAACACTCATTGGAGTCGCAAGGTATGAAACAGTAATTGCAGAATAGAACAAGGAAACGAGTTAATAGAGGATATGGTTCCCTTTTACAGATATACAATCCTCCCAACGTGGTTTTATGCTGGAAATAAGAGAGTTCATGGTTAATGCGTCGATTTATCCAACTCGTTCAGCAACGTTATTTTAAGGTCTTGGATAGTTCTCGGAAGGGAGTTCGCCATCTTAAGAGCGTCCCTGGTATATTCTGTAGGATTAAGGTCAGGAGATCTGGCAGGCCAATCCATGCAGCGAATATCCTCATTTTCCAGAGAATCTTCGAAATGATGAACTCTATGTGGCATCGCGGTTTCATCCATAAAAAGGAAATCAGGACCAACTGCACACATGAAAAGGCAAACATAGGCCTCCAATCCCTCATCCCTATATCTCAACAATCGCCGTGCCTCTTTCAAAGACATAGAGATGTGTTCGGTCATCCAACATGATGGCTACCCAGACCATCAAGCCTCCTATGCCATAATGGTCAATTGCTCGAACATTGTATGACAAGTAGTGGGTCCCTGATTCTCTCCATATAAAAGTTTGGCGAGAGGTATTGGTTAGACTGAACTGGGATTCATCTTTGAAGAGAACGGTCACCCATTAATCCATATCCCAAACTCTTTGATCTCCGCATCACTTAAAGAGAATTCTCCTATCCGCAGAACTGAGTGGGACACATACAACAGGTCTTCTTGTAAACAGCCCTTTTTCATGAAGTCGTCTGGAAAAAATTACCTTTGCAACTTGGGTTCCTGTTGGTGCATACAACTTATGAGATACATGAGAAGCTGTAGAATCCTTGTTACACCTCGCTGTAATGGACAAATGACAATCTTCTCTGGCCTTCAAGGCTCTTGGACGAATTTGCACAGCCTTTCTACCTACCGACGGATCTGGTATCCTGAAACTGTTTCCATAAGATCGACAAGGTGCTAGGCGTTAATTAGAGTTCTCTGCAAATCTGGATTTGAGACTGGACTGCATTTAGCATATTCCCAATTTACCACCTCATTACATCATATAAACGTTAGTGGTTATTCAGTTTTATTGTTTGAATTTTAATTTAAGCGATTGCTGCTGCTGCAAAAAAAAAAGAAGAAACAAATTCGAAGAAATGTGTTATGGAACGAAATTTGGATTTTGATGCGCGCTTATAAATCCAGTTTTTCGATTAGTTTCGTCCACACGCACGTATACATTTTCGTATTCGACGTACAAGATTTGCTCTTTGTTTCGAAGCAGTGTTTTTACATTTCAATCAATTCTTTTCAAGAAATTCGATAAGATATGCAAATTATCTTAATTTTGAACATTTGTATATATATATATATATATATATATATATATATATATATAATTTCTATGTGCGGAGGAATCTATTTAATATGATAGTGACTAATATGGAAAACAAAAAAAGTGTTAATTATTAAACGAATGGATCATAAGAAAGAAACAGTAAAGTACTTTAAAAAAATAACTAGAGTAAAGGATTAATTTTTCTATTTAATTTCCAATGATATTAAAAGACAATATGAAAATTGAATAAGATATGAGTAAAAAATGGACTGGTTGAATTATATATGTACTATTAATGAAAAAGATGAGGGATATTTGTACACGCCGATCTAGAAGTTTCAAATAAAATATTGACACTTCATTAAAATGGCAAAAAGAATGCGAAACATAATTGCTCATAAAATTATTGAAAAGCTCATTCCAAAACTGAAAAGCTCCCTTGTTTTATATATGAGTACATGCAATGGTAGACGTTCTTTTTCGAAATCATGAAATAAAGAATACGGGAATTTGAGGCTAAATATATTTATCAAAAAATAAGAACCATCCAAGAATACAATAATGAAGAATGGTAATTTCTTGATTATTTTGACAAATTTCAGGATTTTAAAAAATAACTTTAATTCTTTAAAGATAAAACACATTAAGATAATTTATGGAATATATATTGAATAAAATTCTTATTTCTTTGAAATGTGAAAAGTTTTTATTCAGTATGAAATTTGAAAATTCATTTTAACAGTTTATTACATTACCATACTATTTCTATGACTTAAAAAAATATACTTCTGACATTATAATCTTGAGACTTAATATTGTTGATTATAATTCCTTAAATGTGAAAGTATAAAAAATTATTATTTGAATATTCTTATCATATTAGATTTTCTTTGGTTTTCGAACAAAAGAAAGTTTAATTGAATTTTTTTGGAGTACATTTTATTCAAAATTTATTGCGTTCTTATTTTTGTATTCTCTCAACTAATTCTTAGTATTTCTTAGAATCCTTTTCTCAGAATAATAAATTTATAAGAAATTGTCTTTTGAATACAAAAATGCATTTGTATATGTACTTATGAATATTAATAAATTCGAATATTAGTTTTTTATATGAACAAAAGAAAAGAAATAAAATCGAATTTTACCTTATTTAATTTAACATTTGAACAAAAATTATTAATTTCTAGAATTAATTTACTATATAACAACTTTTATAATAGTCAAAATACGGAATTCAAATCTTCAAATCTTAAGATGAGTGGTGGAAAGACTGTGAGAATCGATATTAAACAAGTAAAAACAAAATGAAATCATAAGAATAAAGATATTTTTTCAGCAGCCATGCTTTAATTATATTTTAATACATCACATTATACAACAATATTGAATAAGCCAAAATCTAACTAATTCATTAATAATAATTCTCTTGACTGTTGACGTGGTTGGTATCCCTCTATCTTAATCTCTTCCTAACTAGAATGAAGTTGAGTTATTGATTTATTACAGTTCTTAATGAAGTTGAGTAGTTCTCTTATAATTCCTTAATGTCAATGATACATTACCTGGGAGCTTCTGTTTTATTATTCATTTTGTGCAGTAAAATATAGTTCGATAAGTTGCCTATGAATGTAAAGTGTTACGAGATATTAATGAAATTAAATTTTATTTCATTAGTTTCCATTTACTGTACTAAGAAATGAATTATAGTTATGCATTTTTAATACATGTCATATTCTGGAATAAGAAATACATTTATTTTATAATAAATTTGCTATGTATAAATCACACAAATCAAACAAGTAATTGTAATGAAATACACTTAACTGTGTAAGCGTAATTGTAACCGTGTAATTGAAATGAAATACGCTTAATTTTTTATCCAGCTAAGGTAAAATAGGAATAATTTCGTGTTCCGAAAACGTTATTCAATGAAATTAATTTGCGTTTCCAAATGCTGATAAATTTTATAATATTATATAAAAGTAACAATATAGGCAAAAGTTAAAGGAAGAACACAAAGTACAAAGTAATAAAATAAAATATAAAATATAGTCAACCATCATTTTTAAAATTTTAAGAATTCATATTTACTACAAGAAGCCTTTTAAGTAAAATAAACAACATTTAGTAAAGTTTTAAACAAGTAAATTTATATAAACATATATTCTGTATGAATATTTATTCAATTCGAATGACTTTCTAGGGATTTCAATGCATTCACATCATTTTTATATTTCAAATCAAAAGCTTTCTCTTTCTCATTCGCTGTACACATTTCCCTTTCAAATCCTTTGGTACACTTAAATCAAAAGAAGATATTAGTTTTCTTTTAAAGATATTTTTAATAAAACATACTTAGATGAGAGTGAAATGTTTTGTTGACTTTTTAAAAAAACATTTCATCGCTTTTCACTTTCTCTTAAAATGTCGTCCAAATAAAATTTATTTGCTACAGAAATTGTGTTACTGAATTCTGCTGTTAGCTTGTTGGTTTTGTTTGAAATCTTTTTTTACATTCTTTAAAGAGAGCATGTAATTTATTCTTTCGTCGAAAATTATATAATATAATTTGAGAGTAGAATGTAATCGATTGAACTTCATTTATTTAATTTATTTCTGTTTTCATTAGAAAAATAAAAATCATTTCTGTTTTAAATGTAATTATTTTGGACAAATGCTAATTTTGCTAATCGCATTTCAAAGATAGAATTCATTTTACAAAGATTGTAAAATTTTGCATGTATATATATATATATATATATATATATATATATATATATATATATAT
>BMAW01065082.1:9265-26605 GCA_019974015.1 Nephila pilipes | reverse complement strand
AAGACAAAATACTTTATTATAAGTATTCTTATAAGTAAGACAAAATACTTTATTATAAGTATTCTTATAAGTAAGACAAAATACTTTATAAACTACTGAAGAATTGGTAAGTCGCTTTCTTTCGAATCTGTCTTAGTACATAAATCCTAAATTATGCCCTAATAGTAAAGTTTTAAGTTACCAAATCACTCGTTCTGATTCAAACACGTTTAGCTAACAACCGATTCTTATCTGAGTACTTTTAACTAAAATTCGCTTCAATCTAAAAGATTAATTATGATGCTACAATCCAAATTATAAATGCCTATCAGCATCTTATCGTTTATTTCTCTCCCCTCTTTCTTTCTATTTTATTTACATATCACTATATCTAATTCAATCCATTACATTTGTTATCTTCATCTAATTTACCTATTCACGTTTCACTTTGGTTGAGAAGAAATTGTATTTTTATGCAATTTAAATTACTAAAATGTTCCCAAGGTTAGTGCAGAGAAAATCGCGAGAATAGCTGATCATTACAAAGTGTCAAACGCACGAAATAACTGGTACTGCAAAAAATGCATGGTTTTGTACTACTGATAGTTTATATTATTCTACTGAAGTAGAATACATGAAATAATTTTCTGTGCAATAATTTTCCTCGGTAAAAACGTCGTATTGACGGGAGGGTTTAAGAGGTTGAAGTTCCGAAGTGTAGAGAGAGTACCTTCTTATGAATATGTAGAAACTTCTTATGAATCCTAGAATTCGAAGGTTGCTAAATGAAATACGTTTTTACAACTTCCCCATCTATATATTGATAATAACACCTTTCGATCCGTTGGAACCCTAATTCTAAAACGTTTTCAGGGAAATGTTTGTCATTAGTGACATTTTGGTCAACTTCAAGGCGAAACTGATCCAAAACCGATTGAAAGCCAGAAAATACGCGGAGACAAAAATAAATCTTTCGCAATACTTCCATTTCCCCACATTTAGTAATGAATAACAACAACTGTCCCACGCTGGCTAGGAATTCAAGCAGAACGGAATTATGGAAATTACAATTTTTTTTCGGTGTAACTTTTTCTTTAATTGACTGATTTTATTTTCGAAATGATATGAAGAAAAGGTTGATAAGTAAATGTGGATATGAAGTCAGCCAAGTAGGTCTGTATGTCATTAAAATCGCGTATATAAACACATAGTTATCGAATTTCAAGCAAAAAGATAGAGTGTGACGCGTTTTTTTTTCTTCCTTTATTTTTTAAGTAAAATTTCGCAACTTTTGTATCCAATTTGGTAATTGTATTTAAATGTATGCATTTTAAGAGAATATATATTTAGTTTTAGAATTTTAGTTGCTTTCAAAAAGTTAATTTGAAATGAAATAATGTTTTGTAAAAATGTATTTGTGGGAAATTAGTACAATAGTACCTCCTAATAAGGGACACCCACCGGAACAGGTATTTTGTCCTTTAAATAGAGGTGTCTTTCAATGACAGGTAAATACATATACTATTCAAAGGGACTAGGACCAAAAGAATTAGATGTCCATTACAAGTGGAACTACTGTATTTGATGTGTCATTTAAAATAATTTCCTCTCAGAAATTTAAAGGCAACGATCTATTCATGTGCCTTCAAGTTATTTTCTCTAAATAATATTTACTTAGTAAATAGGTCTGACGTTTCTTAAAGAAATAAATATACTAATTATAATGTGCAAATAAAGTACGATAAAATATCGTTTATCTGTCATTCCATTTTATCGGACTTTCCCCTACAAAAAAAAATGCATCAATATGCAAGTGCTGCAAATATCCTACGTAAATCGAAACACAGTGTAAAGGATGTTGCTTATTGGTGTGCAAGGGCCTAGGCTGATGCGTAAGGGTTCCAACAATGGATCCAAACTTGTTGCGTTTGCTTTTCATTATTAACCTCCACAAACATGTTAAAGTCTAATTAAAAAGTCAATAAGTTCAAAAACCCTAATGAATAAAACGTCAAAAAAGTACAACATAGTTGATCAACACAAAATATGCAAGATCACGCTATCTCGAATCCCCCTTAACGCACTATAATCCTAGGTTCTTATAATTAAACAATAAAGTCTTAGCTTACCAAATAACTCATTGTGATTCAAGCATTTCTTGCTTATAATAGGGTGTACTCCTGTTTACTGTAACCAGAAATCGCTTCTGGTCGCTTTCTATACAATCGATGTGTATTTAAGGAATCGTTTCCATCTTATAAATAAAAAAAGCTTCTGAAAAGTCTCATATACCGAGTGATTGTGGTTATTTATTAACGTCTCACTGTGAGATGAAACACTGAGGCTATTGGCGACAGTCCTTATAACTTTGGACCTCGGTCAAGTGAGGAGGAAGACATCTGAGCTAGTATCTCCCTCTCCAAACTTGCTCCCCGCGCAAACGGGGGGGGGGCCCGGGGATTTTAGACTTCGACTAGATTTAACGTGCATCAGACCCGCTATGCAGCGAATCTTTTGCGGCATCAGGGCTCGAACACATGACTCGACGAAAATAATGCCACCTGCGACCATGACCACCACTGCTACATTTTCAGTTTTAGGGAATCCGAACCAATGAGGCTAATTATATTATATTTTTTTTAGAAACTCTAGTTTTACATTTCATTTAAAGTCTCAGTGTATTGAAATCTCAATTTTCTTTTGGGAGAAGTGAATGCATATAAATCTGAAAATTTCAATAGTTTCAGGTCCCTGAAATTTATTCGTATTTAAACTATAAATAAAATCAAAGTTTAAACTTTTCTAAATGGAGTACATTTTAGAAAAGTTCAATTTTGATTTTATATTGTTCTGATAACATTACACAAAATATAATTTAAATGTTATTGCGACTTACGTAATGCGAATGTAACAAAATTTATTACAGTTGCTGTACATTGTTGTCTCAAAAATTGGCTGTTAAGACTAGGAGGCAATGACAAGTGTTCATCAAAATACATAAAACATTCACATTTTTTTTAAATGCAAATAAAAATACTTTTATGTAACAAAATCTAAAAGCATATTTCACGTTATAGAAAAACAGTTCATTCCGTAAAAATTAAGCTCTTCGTTCTTTTTTGATGTCTCAAAAATTGTATATTCTTAAGAAATTTAGAACAATCTACTTTTAGATTTTTTAGCTTTCCTAGGATCTCGAATATTTATTTACAAAATAATTAAAATTATATCCTTTTGTTTTGAACTTTAAATGTAGTGAGTACAACCAAAGTGATAAATATTATTTTAAGGAATATTTTTATTTTCTCTTTTTTTTTTTTTTTTACCATTTTTGTTACTGCTTTTTCCTAGCTGGTATTTTTCTCTAAATAAAAGCAATTTAACTCTACAATAATCTTGTATTTCTATCTGAGAATGATACTTAAAGTGATGATTCAACAAAAATATTCTATACAAACAAGAGATCATTGTTATAAAAAAAACTTACATATTTATTCCCGAGTCATTGCATTTAATAAATTGTTAGGGAATGTTTTAGAATTTCTGCTACCGTTTTATAAATGTGAAGAAATAAAGAAAGAAGGGTATAATAGAGCTGATACACATATTACAGCAAAAAGAAAGAAAAAGAAAATTGATAAATTGACTTAACTGAAGAAAAAAAAGATAGCAAGATAGCATTTATATTCTTATTACAGTAGAAGAAAGAAGGATGTAATAGAGTTAATTAATAAAATGAAATGTATTAGAAAACTGACACTTGCTATTATAATGAATTTTTATAAAATGTACCAGCTATTGTGATGGATATTAGAATTAGTCCAAGAGAGAAAATAGGATGAAAGGAATTTTAAATTAGTTCTTTCAAGTTCTTTGAAATTTCTTCTTTTTTACTATTCGAAAAATAATTGAACATTTTTGACATCTCCAAAATGTCTACACACCGTAAATACGCAAACCGGATTAAATGATGTAACAATAAAATTTGTGAGAAATATGGGTACAATTTTTTCTCACTCACGATGATTAACAATATTATTCTAACAATATTATTAACAATATTAACTAAGATTATTCTAATATTTTTGAATATTGAAATTAAGAGTATTGAAATTTTTATCATTTTGATAAGATAAAAGTATTTTCCTGAAACGCCTTAACCCCAGTTATCTTTTTCTATGTAACTTATAAAATTAAGTAATGTTTAGCACTTGGGCGGTATATTTATTGCGAATCCCCTCTTATGAATTTTTTTTATCTAATAAGAGAGATTATTTTTATCCAAGGACTAAAATATATCTCTTTTATAAAATAGTTATAATAATAATCTCAAAAAAGTACTTCTAAGGCGTGTGAAAACAAATAGTAACCAAACATTTAAAATTATTAACTTTTGAATGACTTTTCAAAATGATATTCTAATATAAAATAATTTGCGCAATTTATTTTGTAACTAATATACTGAATATAAGTGTTGCAACAAAACTATGATTATGTGCGTAAAAAATCGAATAATATTCTGAGCTTCAATTGCAATAATTTCAAAACAAGGCAATTAATTTCTCTTAAGGAATTCTTAACTTTTTGTATTTGCTTAAATTTACCATAACATTCTATATTGAATACTTTGGTATTTATCAATTTTTACGTAAAAATTTTCTTAACTCTTTCTGAATTGATCTTATTCCTCCCAAACTCGTCATTAAGTTTACCAAGTTATACCTCACTAGATTTTTTTTTTATCACGGCTATATTGTCATTTGGTATAGTTATAAATTATAACGAATTGCGTGTTTTTTATATTTCTGTAGAATATTAATATCTGATCAATAAAAATGCTAGGGAACTTATATGTTGAAACTGAAGGCTTATAAAAATTACTTTTACAGAATTTATATTTTCTTTTGCCTTAAAATTTATATTCACACAATTACACATTTTATAATTTTAGAATTGCTTTCATACATACGATGCTAATCATTTCATATATATATATATATATATATATATATATATATTACTATGTTAATCATTTTCTCCATAATTCTTCACAATTTGTTGGGAAAATATTTCTTGAAATTCTTTTACTGTAAATTGATAGTGAGTCAAAATTTATTATACGCATCTTACTTTTTGATATGAACTAATTTGAGCGAGGATGTTAGAGTGGGAAATGAGAATGGAGTAACATCATTGAGTTACCCCATTCTCATTCCATTGATCGATTTTTCTTCTTTTCTAAGAAGTCCAGGAGTATAACGCTCTTCGCATCGCTTTAAATCATCGCCATAACTTTTTCCTTCTTTGGAGCAGCAGATAACAAGAATCAAACCATTGTTGCTTGGTTTGAAGTGTATAATGATGAATTCGGATCCCTTTCGTTGGTGGCAAATCACCATAGCAACAATCAAATTTCCATTTGACACAAATGGCTATCAAAACGAAAACTAACCAATGAATCAATGTCACATTTGTTTGGGTTCTGTTTAATAGAGACAGAATATCATGGTAACACCCATTGGTCTGAGAAACATCCTCTGTCTTTAAATATAGGTACTTTTAGAACGAAATTGTATTTTGAAAATTTTCAGTTGTATTATACCCTATAAGTCAGTACTATATGCATGAAAAAATTATCTTTATCCTTAATCATAAGCGACATTCAAACATAAACGATAGCTGATTTTTTGTTTCAGTATCTCCCCTTTAAAAATACGTTGCCTTCAATTGAAAAGTCTACTCCCCTTAATTTTCAAATAATTAATGATTAATACCAGTTGTGTTCCAAAAACTGAAAGACTGTTGTTTTGTTGTCATCGTCTTAATGTATCAAATCAGGAAAGTAAAATTTGATTACACCAGTTGTAATTTTTAATAAGTAATTAAGGTAAAAAGCATGAATTACATAAAATATTATGTGCCCTATTTCTGCAATCGTAATTACAATTAGCTGGGTTTTTTATTAGAATTTCTCTCAATGAAAACTCACATGTTTTAATTGAATCTTGATTTAAAATTGTCCGTTGTCACAAGTAGACTATAATAATCAAAGTTGTACTCTAATTACGCATATTGATTATTTCAAATTATAATACATGATTCAGTTCTTATTTGATCTTAATAATTTATAATTTTAAATTTAATGCATTGTAATTTTATTATTATTTCTCCCTCAACGAGGAAAATAAAACAACCAATACAGAGAATATATATTCAAATTCGAAACAAACATTTTAAATTATAAATTTATTGCTCAAAATGCCCTCGCTTAAAAACTACTAAATGAATATAATTTTATATTAAGTAGTAGTATGAATAATATCTACAGTTATATTTTATAAAAAAAGAAAGAAATCTGATATATTTTGTTTAAGAAATAATCTTTTCATCCTTTATGTTATCAGTAATTAGTAATTTCCTGTTGATCCTCCATCACCTGTGTGTGTGTGAGAGATTCCTGTTTTCGATAATATTCTGTAACCGAATCGTTCCATCTCAATTCTCACGAATAGAGATGGAACGATAGGATGTACTTAGTTTTTATTTAAGCGACTGTTATTTAACAAAAACCGCACATTTTTCCATCTATTCCAAGCTCAAGTCATGAAATTTGACGGTCCCTTCTAACCAAGTTTCATGGAAAAGATTTTTTTTTTTTTTAATAATCAGCTTAAAGTAGCATGACGTGTAGACGAATTTCACTTCCTCTTGAAATAAAATATTCCATCTAATTAAAGTCCCTTCAATAAAATATCACTGGCTAGAGATAAGATATCTTGTCATCAGGTAAGAAAAAGTAGTTGGTATTTATTTTTATAAGTCCGAAGAAAGTAGACATAATAGTAATTTGTCAGCTAAAATTAGAAGTTCGTTCCATTTATGATTGTATCATATAGTTGGACTTATCTATAAGAAATTTATAAAAATTATAAATTACCGATGATAGAAGATATAGTTTTATAAAATTTCCATATGCTTTGAACAAAGCATTACTTTCAAATGGAACAATAATGTAATGGAATCATAATCTGTCTGATGATTGTGAGTTATGTACCTTGTAAGTGTACAAATTTGTAAAGGTGAAAGAATATTTTTGCCCTTAATGAATTATTAATTTTTGCTGGTATTTTTTTCTTCAAATTATACATTTTATAATTTTGCATTATTTTAGATGGAATTGAAACAGATTTCTTCATGATCTGCGACGTCTTTGATTTTGAAGATACTAGAAAAGTAAAAATTAAAACATGTAATGTATTTGGCAAAAATTTAAAATCAGTTTTTAATCTTTAATTTGGTGAAATAAATGGATACATTTGAATCTGTTTTTGTTGGAAGTGATTTGCTTACCAGCGCTTTAAAATATCATCTGAAAATGTTATTTTATTTCACCTTTAATGTTCAAAGGAATTTTAATTTTTTTTTTTCAAGAAGGAATTAAAATCGAAAGATTAATTTCTTTTCTTATCGTATATATTGGATAACTCATAATTTTTAGAAATTTAGGATAAGTTTAAGAAATAAGCCATATTGGCAAATTATGATACATATATGAATTTTAATTATTTATGCTTTTATTACAAATGATTTCATTCGCCTTTTTTTATTCCTTTACACCATCCTAAAGAATTTTTTTTTATGATGGAAATTGAAAATTGTATGACTGATTTAATTCCTGCTGTGTGAAATCTTAGCTCAAATTATTAGGTTTAAAGATAATCGTCGAAGACTTAAGCACTGTTTGCCAATCACTTGAAAAATTATATTTTATGTACGTGGAAATAATTCAGTTTAAATTGAAACACATATTAATCAACCAACAGATAAAAATTTGGTTGTTTAATCCTTTCTTCAACTTAAAAAAACGGACCTAGTTGTAAATCACCGTTATAATAAAAATAAAAGAATTTTTGCTGCAGTGACAGTAATGATTCAAATATTACTTTATAGTAGAAGCGTATGCATTCCTTAATAATGATAACTGCAGTTTCTGATGAAATTATCATATCGGTACTTTTTTGTATCGTATTTAAAGTTCGTTCTCTTTTTTTAGTGAACTTTATTTATTTATTTATTTTTTGAAAAAATTTGAATTTCTTTTTTTGAATAACATTCGATATGATCGTCCAGAGATAGCATATTTGTAAACATATTCCTCAATTATTTTGTCCATTTCTGTTACCTGTTACTTGAATTTTGATGCTCCTTTGATACGATAAGAGCACGGTATTTGTTTTTCAAATAACTTGGCTCTATGTTCGAGAATAGGTCTGACAAGCTCCAAGAGATGAGTCTCGTAGCAGTGAAAATGTTCGTTTATAGTAAACATCAGGATTCACTAGACAGCTGTCTAAGTCTCAGGTACTCGTGACTACGCCCTTCGCATCTCAAAACTTTTCGTGCAATTTTGCTCTTGATTTTTGCTTGATTTTCGTTGCATTATGATGAATCCAGGTCTCACCAACTGTGACAACTCAACGCGGCAACAATCAAATTTTGACAGCAAATGACTGCTAAATCAAAACTAACCAATGAATCAATATCAAATTTCTTTCGACTCCGCTCAACAGATGGCGACATTCAATGGTAACAACAATTTACCTTGATAATGTCATCTGTCTTCAAAATATATAAGTACATTTTGAATAAACTGATGACGACAGCGCTCGTGACTTCGAACACTAGTTCTGTGAGAAAGAATACACCTAAGCTGGTACCTTACACTTAAAAGTTCCTTGTGGGACCGCATACCCTGCGAAGTTCAAGGCCTTCGAGGTCTCTAAGAATGGTATGAGGAATGGAGGCTGTTTTATATCAAATCGTGCTCGTTAAATTTGCAAGTGTGGCTCGATGTGATACCAACTTGAAGTATTGTCTTCTACCACTTACCATGGCTCAAAATTGTGAAGATAATGGCCGATAACTTGCCCTAATGTGTTTTTTATCCAAAATAAATTCGTTTTAGATGCTCCATCAAGTGAGGACTTTAAGGCATTGCAGATTTTCGTGTAGAAACTTCATTGACTTATAACATGGTTTTCAGCGCAGAAGAGCCGCGATCCATCAATCCATTATTCTATCAACAGGTCTGCAGAAACTTGTATGGTGTATGAGTGCATTAGGTATAGCAATACCGGTCAACGGGTTAATTGATAAAATGTGATTTTAAGCCATAAACTATTAGCCATTATTCTACATTATTTTTACCGGTAATTCGGTAAATTTTGTACGTGACTATAATACACTTTTCCCTATGGCATTTGTAATTACGTTAGCCAAGAAAGAGAAGGTGAACCGTTGGATCAAAACATAGAAATACAACGTGATAATCCATAGCTACCACAAACAAAAATATTAATAAAATCGTTAAATGGGATCTGGATTGATTCAACTTGTTACAGGGAAATATATTTAAATGATGAATGAGATTCTTTTATTATTATTAAACCGAAAAGTGTGGAATCAGGAAGAGATTTTTCTACGGTAAGAGGGATTATTTTGCACAAAAATTAAATCGGAATTTTGAGACTATAGAGTTGATCAGTTATGTTTCTTAAATGCTTAGTTTTTAAAACATGTTAGCAAATAGATCGCGTTAATTGTACATTTAATGATTGCTTTCATTGCGTAAAATTATATTCATGCTTGCAAGTATTACTTATATATAATTTTTTTTATATAATTTTTAAATTTTATTTGTATCATGCATGATCAGGATGCATTTTTTATATATAAACCTTTGCCGCGAGGTACTAAGAATCAAATGTATTGTTTTATAATTATGAGTTTTTAATTTACATTCACAGTTTAAAATATTATGGTAGTTTATAGGTATATTGGCAGAATTTGGAGTATTTTACCGAACCACATAGAACAGAAAAAGTCCGTAAAACTGTAGTTCCACCACCGTATACAAAATCCTCTCCTTCGAATATTCAAAATGTCAATAGACTTTATCGTTTTTATTTTTAGTACAGTCATTGTTATTTGATTAGCATATTCATTACAGCTTATTCAATATGAAAATGACATATAATCCTTTTTTTGTCACTTTTAAATGACGTTCTTCCTCGTGCAGGTGCTGGGCGCCATCACCATCGGCCTTGTGGCAGACATGGGCAGCTACCAGGCCCAAGCCGTTCTGTCCGAGAACGAGTTCACCGTGGCAGCGTTCATCTCGTTCGGTGAGTCGACAGCTCTGATGATGATTGCTTACGGCTGCCTCATCACCACCTTCCTGCTGCTTGTTTCCTCGATTCTCTCCTCAAGGAGTTTTTATCACGTGCCCAAGTCTCTCTTCGTGAGTGCCTAGATATTATTTGATTGCATGTCGACACTGCTTGACATGCATGTTTTTTTAAAACAGCATATAATGGAAAATTTTTGCTTCAGTGTAAATTTGTAACTTATAATGTAAATTTGCTTAGTTCTTAAACAGTATAATAATATTTAAATGTAGAATATTCTTGTTAATTAGATTAAAGTTTTTGATTAATGTTTTACAGATATCTATTTTATTTGAGTGTTTTTATCGCCTTTCTGATGATTTATTGTCGGAAGTATATTTTATATATATTTTATTATTTTATTATTGTCGGAAGTATAGGAAATAGTTAATCAAAATTGTGTTATTAATACTCCTTTTAAAATCTGAATTATTTTTTGTGATATCCCGTTTAACTCGAGTAGAAAACACATAAATACATATAGGATAGTTGTTGTTTTTAAAACGTTTTTGTGTATTTCACCTGGTGAATGTGTGTGTGTATCAGTGTGTTAGTGTGTCATCAAATTTTTGATTAATTTAACCAATTTCCCATCAAGCTAGAGCTCTGAAACTTTGGGAATCGTTTTTACTAGCCCAACAATGCAACATTTGCGACAAGTTTTAACTAATATTTCAATAATTTATTTTTAATAATACAAGTTTAGCCCAACAACTTGGCGGGATTTCAAAAATTGGCAAACTTGGCCATTTTTTTTTTTGGCTGAACTATATTTAGACATTTGCCAATGCAATATTTAGACATTTCCGGCTAGTTTTAGCTAATATTTCAATGATTTTTTTTAATAAACTTTGCCACCATATAAAAACGTTGGTTTTTTATCTCGAATTATTTAAAATTTTTCTTTATAACAAACATTTTTATTTTTGCATTGCGTTCATTATAAACAATTGTAGATTTTTTAATAATTGCGATTAGCACGCTTTGGAGTTGAAAACGCTCGAGTAAATAATTTCTGCTTGTGAGTAAATAATTTATGCTTAATAAATTTTTTAAATTTGACATTTTTGTTTTTTTGTTTTTTTTTGTTTCTTAAGATGTCCTCTAAAGCCATTTGCCTTATTCTCCTCTTTCAGCAAATACTTGTCGATAGCACGATTTAAAAAAAAAATGACATTTTGTCTTTCTTTTAAATGTTTATAATTTTTTAAATTTTTTTTGAACGAACTGTTCCTTAATTTGCGTAAAAGTAACTAAACTTTGTCCTTTTGAGAATATTCATTACAAGCCCCTTTTCCTTCTCACGTTTTGAAAAGTTAATTTCAACATCTTAGAGTTTTGTGTAGTAGTCATTATTTGAATTTAAATCGAAATGGGACCACGTTTTTATGCGAATATGATGATTTGAAAAACCAAAATATAAATTGATAATTAAAACTATTCATGCAATTAAAAAAAAACTTCGTTATTGGGGACTTAATGAATGTATAAATTCGCAAAAAATACGAACTTATTATTTCCAATAGACTCTCGTGAGAATTCTGTTCAGATATGAATTTTTAAAATAAATTGCGAATTCCGTGCTTTTTATATTCTTTTGGAGCCTTTTGAACACAAATAGAGATGTTGTTTCGAATTTTAAATTTAAAATGCCGCATGAAGATGTACATAAATATTTTGGAATTAAACTACGTCATAATGGATTCTTATCACTAAGAGTATTACAGGAGAGGTAGAATCAAACTTATTTTCAGAAACCAGACTTATTTGCAGAATCCTAATAAACATTGATTTTCAATGAATTTAAGTATTACAATTATGTCCGTATTCATTCAGGTACAGTGTACCGCAAATTATAATTTACAACATTATTTTTTGATAATCACTGTCATTGTAATTTTTATTTGTAATGAATACAATTAAAACTTCAATTTGATTTAGAAAATAATCTGTCAGTTTTATTTCATTTAGAAAATTCAATGTAATTAGATTCAATGCAAAGTTGATCGAATGATCAAATCTCCCGAGCTGTTTTTTTTTTTTTTTTTTCTCTTTCTTTTATAAGGATGACACACTTAAAATGACTTCTAGCTTAAAACTTTCCTTTCACGTGTCTGCCTTCTGCATTACCAGACTTTCCTTTTTTTTAACCTTTTATTGCGATAATTATCTACTTAACGCAGCTTAATGAGGAAAATCAAGTTCGCGTCAAATCAGACGATCATAATACGAGAAAGATTAAATTTTTACAATCACAAGCAATTAAACATGGGATAACAAAATCGATTTAATTACATGCTGTACAGTTTGATTTCTTGTAGTTTTATTATTATAAACTTAACCTCAAAAAGAACCATGATTTATTTTCCTGTCTTTTATTTAAGAATAGATGAATGGAATGTATTTATGAAACTTGATAAGCAAATAGATTTAACTAGATATAGTGAAGTAATAATTTGTTTTTTGTTTAAAAAATACTGCAAATTAACAAATAATATAACTGCAATGTTTTTAATTATGTTGTTGAATATTATGGAAATTAAATCACGAAACCGCAAACGCTTTAACAATTATTTAGTAACAACGGGGGAAAGCATTTGGTATAATAAATATATATTTTCAGTTTTAGAAAGAAAAAAAAAACAAATTAAGTCTTCTGACGTTGTTAAATACTTACGTTACTTAAATTATTACAAATTCAATGGTAATCGGGTCAATAAATATTGGAAAAAATTGTGTCAAATAATAAAGTCAAATTCTTTTCCCTCAAAATATTTTATATCATCAATATTCCATCTCATTAGTTATTATTCAGTAAAATAATTTTAAAGAAAACGATCCAAAAAGACATTCTTTGTATAATGAAGTGTTTCGTGTGATCTATCGAAAAGGAAATAAAAATAAATTCCTTCCATATAGTGTTAGTTCTTTTAATCATATAATTTCAAATTATGCAGATAAGTAGGCAAGATCTTATAATATTATTAGCATTAGAATTTAATATTATTAGGTAAGGTATAGCAAAAATGATCACGAAATAGTGACAATTATATTTGTTTAAGTACCAGTATTTAGTTGAATATTTACTATATTGTCTGAGTCATGTTTAATTTATAGCAATGGCTATTACTTCTACGCATGTCTTAGTCTTACAGATTCTGATAAAGAGTTCTTTCTAGTTCTTCTGTTCTCTTCTGCACGAATTTATATAAAAACAATTTAACCTTTTGTTTCATTGAATGTACATAATGAAATAAATTTCAAGGTGATATATTAGTTTAATATTTAAATACATTTTGACTTAATAGAATTTACGGTATTTCAAGAACTTGGAACGATGTTTATTAACAACTAACTAATGAATTTTTTCAAAATTATTTCAAATTTGTTTTCCTGCGAAAAAAATATATAAGAACGATAAAAATAAAAATTTGTGTGTGAGAAATCGTCCTTTTTTTCCTCTCGTATTACGTTATTTTAGCAAGATTTATGTTGCTCGATCCAAAGCAGCGAATTTGAAGCATTCGATTTTTTTTTATGTATATAAAAAAAGTTCTCATTTATCTGTTTTTAATATGTTTAAATCACTTATTGTAATAGAAAAAAATTCAAATCATCACTGATAAATATGATCTTGTTCTTCTTTGCAATTCTTTGAATGTATTTATCTTGTTCCAGAATCTTAATAATGACCTTCCATGGTTGAAATTTCAGGAAGCTTGATTCTTTAATCTGATTTAAAAGTCTTAAGACTACAGAATGATTCACATAAACCATCTATCAGAAAGATTTCGGCGTTGTCAAGAGAGAAGCAAAAATCCTCTCTTTCGAATATCTGTTAATAGATCTTAGGTAAATGATGCCTTGAAGCAATTTTTAACAAACGACTACTTCAAAAACATTTTATTCATGATCTAGGGGGAAATGACTAATTCCCCGTTAAAGATTTTTCTGTTTGATTAAATTCGGTGAGAACTTCCAGTGAATAACTATTTGCATATAATTCCCGGTATCAATTTCCTTCTATTTATAATATACATGACTTTTATATTTATATTTTTACAAAGATATCGATCAAATTTATTGGATGTATAACATTGTTACTTTGTAAATACCCAAATTGAAAGGGGAAAAAATTAAAAGGAATCAAAATTGTTTTTTTTTTTATGAATAAGTGTATGTAATCTAATCTTTAATCAAAACTTTACTGTGTTATTTACGACTTTTTATAAATTCCTAAAAAATTAATCCTTTTTTTTTCTCTAATTCCATCAATTTTAGTATTTACTATTCGCAGTTTTGTGATGTAAGAATAAAATATAGCAGTCAATATGTATTAAATTGCATATGTTCTCAAAGATAAGCAATTATACTTTATTTTACTTAAATTTAGTTTCTTTCCTGTTGGATATAAAAGGCAATTTAAATGCTAAAATCTATGAATGTAAGAGACTAATAAGTATTAACATTATACATTGATATTATAAAATGTATCCTCATTACATTCATTTCACTTTTTTTCAATTCGTATGCATTCTGTTCAATAATTTTAGTTTATCGTATTCAACTAAATTACTCATATGAATCAATAATATTTCATCCGATTCCTTACATTAAAATAACTATTGCAATTATTATATTAAGTTACAAAATATATTTTCATTTCTGATACGAATGATGTATTAAGGCTCCCGTCTAGCCGCCATTTTGATTTCGTGGACGTAATGTTAATCCTATGTGGAATATCGACTTTAATTCTCCCATCTTTATTTACTATTAGATCTATTTGAATGCAATAAAGTGCACCTGAAAGAGCAAAAAATAATCAATGCTTCTGTGGAATTACTTTTTTCCTAAGATTTTTAAAAATATTTTTATTCTTATTTTAATTATTCGATTTTGAGTTTTCCGGTCTTTAAAGAATATTTTAAAATATTTTTAAGAATCGGAAGAAAAAAGTAATTCCACAGAAGCATTCATTATTATTTGCTCTTTCAGATGCACTTTGTCGCATTCAAATAGATCAAATAATAAAGATGGGAGAATTCAAGTTGAAATTCCATAGGATTAACATTAAGCTGATGAAATTAAAATGGCGGGTAGACGGGAGCCTTAAGCGTGTACGCACTAACCGTAATTTTTGTTTACTTTTTAACAATTACAGAAATTGTATAATGGACTATTTATATATTGTTATATTTATGTACAATCTAACGTTAATAAATCTAACGTTAAAGCTTATAAAAATAAAAAAAATTCCATATATTTAAATGCCATTATACACTTTTACTTTTTAAATATGATGATCGCTGAAGGCTTGGTACGTTTTATTTGCAATAAAAATTTTATTTTAGAAATATTGTTTTTCTAGAAACTGCTTGCTATGAAAGAAAGGTGCTTTAAATCACGCGCAAAAACCAAACAAATCACGAAAAGGCATTGTATTCAGATACATCTTGCGTCATAGATGACTTCGATAGCGAAAGAATAGGGCTTACAATTTTAGTGCATCAACCCAGCGCGTGCCACACTACAAAAAAGAATCACAGCCCTTGAAATTCATCTCATTCAAGTGTGACGCCGTTGCTCTATGCGATATACATGTTAAAACACGAGCTCGTATATAACTTTTTGTAGGATTGAGAATCTAGATATTATTGTTAAAACTCTTCTATTCATTAAAAGTTGTAATTTACATCTTTTTTCTGATAGGTTAATGTTTTATAAATGTCATAGCTTTTCTTGTTGCGAGCAATTTCTTTATAAAGAAAACAAATTAAATGAATTGTTTCAAGCCTGAATAATAATAAAAAAAAAATATGAAAGAAATTGATGTGTTATAAATTTGTTTCAGTTTTTAACTTCATTCAAAATATTCTTAAAAAAAAAAAGAGATGTGTGTTAACATATCAATCTTAAGATCAATATGTAATTAATATTTTTTTTATTTTTTATTCGTAACGCAGGCAGCATCTCGAGAAAACCGTTACTTTTTTTTTTTGCAAATCTGAAATTTATATGTAAAAGTCGTATGCATGTTCGATATTTTTGTGATAATCGCATTCCTTCATGTGTTGAAACTCTTTAAATTTTATTAATATATGCTAACATGTTTTTTTTTTTTGAGATAATGGCGTCAACAAAAATGAACGTGTATAAAATAAGGATACTTGGATATTAATTACATTTAGTTTACTTAAGGTACATTTACATTGCTAAGATATGTTTAATATTTTAATATCCCAACAAATTATTATTATCAAAATTATTATTTATCTTTTGCTCTTGTTTTTAACACGTGATTTTTAAGGGAGTATCGTCCTGTTTTATTAACATGTGCTAAAATACTATGTTTTGGGGAAAGCTAAAAATTATGTCCTCAACAAAAATTCATGGGCATAAAATAAAGCATGCGAGGGTCGCCCAAAACTGTCGCCAGGAGAAGCTTTGAAAAGAAAACGAGAATATTTACGAAAGAGTAAACAAAGACCAGAAGCTAAGGGAAGGCGTTGAGAATTAGAACGAAAAAGAGAATCTTTGAAACGTGCCGTTTAAAACAACCATTTTTAAAAAAACGATAGGCACGAAAAATTACTTGAAACTAAAATCCAGAGTCGACCCTCATTAACATGAACACGAAGAGCTCTTAAGATGGAAACGTTGAAAAACTCTTTCTATCCTTATGCTAATAAGAAGCCAAATCTCGATACTGGCGACTTTACTTCCATTTCATTAAACGACCATTTATGGGACAAGACAGTTTCAAGATACTGAGTGGGTAATATGTGTTGGTCTTATTCATCGACGTATTTGTTGTGACCGTTCATGGTTCAAAGAATCAATATCTAGTCGTTCAAAGTTTGCCTTTCAATGCAAAAAAGAAAAAAAAAAATTAATGCCGATGTCATTGAATGTATTTTTGCTTCATACACGGATGAGGGTTAGTTTTGTTCTAAATGTATGAGATACATTTGAATGGTTCAAGTGCCACCACTGGGTGTATCGAATAGATTCAAGTATCCATACCAATCCGCTTACCTTTCAATTTTAAACGATTTGAAAGACCGGAAACGTTAGTACATGTTAAAATGAAATAAGCAAACCAATTTCATCAGTGGCATTCTCGGGGGGGGGG
>BMAW01065074.1:0-14532 GCA_019974015.1 Nephila pilipes | reverse complement strand
TAAGTTTCTGAAAATATTTTTACAATTTATTTAATTTTTAACTTCCTTAGTTTAGTATAAGAATATTGTTTAATTTATTATTGAGTGTGATATTGTTTTTGCTCTTGTTTCATTAGAACAATCAAACAGTTGTTTTGGTGAGCCGGAAGAAATATGTAAAAGCAATCGTCGTTAATTACAGATTTCGGAAGAACTCTTGCTAATGTGAAAGTTAAAATATTTTAGCTCTATTCATTATCTTCATATAAGAATGTGTAACCATATGAAGTTTAAGGTAGCAAATAGCCAAAATAGATTTTATTTCCTGATTTAATTTTCTTTAACATATTTAAGTTTATTAATTAATTATATTTTATGACTTTGGACTGATTCAAATTCTTATGGTTTTTATCAATTTTTCTTATAGAGTAATTTAATTTGCTTGGAGGGATATATAGTCGATGTAAAGTCTTGTAACCAAGTATTGCATTCCGATAGTCTCTTTTAATTTCAAAGTTTTATTTTCTTGATTTTTATTTTGCAAAATTTTTGAATATGTTTTTGTCGTTTAAAACCAGGATAATAATAACTTCCATAAACTTGAATTTATATTAAATACAATTTAATTTTTTTTGCGATAATTAAGTTTAACATTATGACTAGCCAGTATACATTTTATTATGTACTTCTTTCATATATTCATATATAAGGTATAGGATAAAACAAATAAGCACGTTTAGAAATGAGTCGTACTTCTACCATCCAATAAGACAGCCTTACATGATGCACCACAGTCTACTACCTAATGGCGGCAATCGGAAGCTTTCGTCATGGTGAAGTCAGTGTGAGATTTGCATGAGAGAAATTCCGTTGTCTCAGTAACAATCGTTATATCCGACCAAAAAGGCATGATAATTCGGACTCGCCTCACTAGATTGCGTCCGTTTCCAGAACGTCAACCTTGTGGATGTCAAGACCACTGTGGAAATTATGGAGTCATCACAAGCCTGGAAAGAATGGCATCCGTAAAGCACTGCAGTGGATGTAATTCAAGTTGAGGGAAGGATCTGATTATAGATAAGGTGTTGAAGAATAATCGCTAAAGCAGAAAGTCTACAATGCCTAAATTTTTTTCTTTTTTTACATAATATAATTTAAGCCGATGACAAAATTAGAATAATTAAAAATTTACTAAACTGCAATTCATGTAGACAACGGTCACGTATAAAAAGACATCGTATGAAAAGCATTTCTGGCACAAAAAAAACCTTAAAATTAATTTAATAATTAATTATTTGTGTAAGACAGACCTAAAATTACATTAACATTTATATAATCATTCTTAAATGTCAATTTAAGAATTAATACAGGGGGTGGACAAAAATATGGAAACACCTTATAAAATGCATGTTTGAAAAGAAAGATTGATTTTAATGAAATATGTAGGTGGCGCTGGCGTTTTTGACTACTAACGCCACCTATACAACTTCGTAAATGTGCTGAACAGTTCAGTTGTTGTCGGAGTACTGTTATGTGAGGTTGTCATTGCATTATGTCAGAGTTAACAGACTTCGAACGTGGGCAAATTGTTGGAGCACATATGGTAGGTGCTTCCGTAAGCAAGGTAGCCGAGGTGTTTAGTGTTTCAAGAGGTACTGTATCGAAGATTTATTCCGCATATTTGAAAAGCGGAAAAACATCATCTGCTAAATCACACTCCGGACGAAAGTGTGTGCTGAGTGATCGTGACAGACGATCATTAAGGGCAATTGTGACGAAAAATAAGAAGACCACAGCTGCAAAAGTTACTGCTGAAATGAATGTTGTGTTACAGAACCCTGTGAGTACCAAAACAATTAGAAGGGAGCTTCATAAACAGGGAATTTCTGGCCGTGCTGCAATTGAGAAGCCACTCATCAGTGATGCTAATGCCCGTAACAGGAAAAGGTGGTGTTTAAGTCATAAAGCCTGGACTATAGGGCAGTGGAAGCGTGTAATATGGTCTGACGAGTCTTCTTTCACATTGTTTCCCACTTCTGGCCGAGTTTACGTCTGGAGAACGCCATCTCAAGCCTATAATACAGACTGCTTGTTGCCAAGAGTGAAACATGGCGGGGGTTCTGTTATGGTTTGGGCAGCCATATCGTGGTTCTCTGCTGGGCCCATGATAACTGTGTTAGGGCACATGACTGCCAAGACTTATGTGAACATTTTGGCAGATCAAGTTCATCCCATGGTACAAACTTTGTTCCCCGATGGTGATGGTGTCTTCCAAGACGACAAAGCCCCTGTTCACACAGCTCACATTGTCCAGGACTGGTTTTCTGAGCACGAGGAGGATTTGTCCCATCTCCCCTGGCCACCACAGTCACCAGACCTGAATATTATCGAACCTTTGTGGTCTACATTGGAACGGAAAGTGCGTTCTCGTTATCCACCGCCAACATCGTTATCTGAACTTGCCACCGTTTTGCAGGAAGAATGGTATAATATTCCCTTGGCACACATACAGGAACTGTATTTATCCATTCCGAGAAGACTGCAAGCTGTTTTGGATGCCAACGGGTTTCCTACACCATATTAAGCAAAGAAACATATTTTTTAAAAGGTGTTTCCATATTTTTGTCCAACCCCTGTAGGTTAGTTAGCATTGCTACAACTAATAAAAAATGTCTAATATATGAGCAATTTAAATGTTTTTAGTAAAGTATTTAGTACTAATTTCATGTTACATATTAAATAACTAAATAAAATTTCTTGAGATAGAAATATGAATATTAATATTTCTGAGAAGTACTTTATCAATATTACATTTAAAATTATCTTTCGAATCATAAGTATTACGTCTCATTTTATTATCTATATAATCTATATAATATATTCCGTTTAATGTATATATATATATATATATATATATATATATATCTGTGTATATATATAATTTGGTATCCATGTGTAATTTATTATATTTGGTATTAATGTGTAAAAGCATTATTGTACACAAATCTATAATAATAAACACGTAAAATGCTGCAAACAATTAAAAATGAATAAAAATAAAGTTCCAAATTTAACTATAAAAAGAAAACATCATATAAAAGAGAAATTTCCAAAAGAAAAGAAATTAAATGAAAAATTATATTGAAAACAATTAAAATTATCAGAAAAGATAAATTTAAATGCTGTAAAAAAATCAAAATTTGATAAAAGTCAAAATAATGGAAAATTATATATATATTCAATGTTATAACAGGGTTTAGACTGTTAGAAACACAAATTGGTTTTAAAATTGTCGAATAAAGAGTTTTTCTCGTTGGAGCCTACTTTATAAACACATTTCAGATAATTATACGACAGTGCATTGTGTCTCAAATGCATCAAATATCTTACATTCAGCAATTATTACTGTAATATCTCTTCTATTAAGAAATCCTTTTTCAACAGAAAGAAATTTATTTACAAATAGAGTGAATAATAATAAATTCATGACAGTTCATATCTAACTAAAGTAATATTCAAAGGCATGTGCCGTACAGTTTTAATAATTACTAAAAAATAATTGACAGTATTTTAAGTTTTATGTCATATTCTTAAGAATTCTCTTCGTAGTCACAAACAATAGAATTTTTCCATTGTTTCTGGACCTTTGGAAGGGCATCATTAAAAAAGGCAGATTGTGCTCTATCTTCTCCCTACAGCTGATTATTTCAATCTACGTCTTCCTGAAACCAAACATATCGACAATAATAGTTGTTATTTATTACATTATGTGCATAAGAATGAATAAGTCGAAACAAATTTGACCCAGATAGCTCGGTTATTTCTTAGTAATAATGAAAACTTAATGATACCCCTTCGTAATCCTAGTAATAAAGAAAATGACTATCTAAGCTTGCATCCAATCATAAATAATTAATTGGCATATTCATTCTTTTTTTGGAAAACCTTTCTTATAAAGGAATCGAAATTCTTCTTTGAAAGTAACTATTGTTGAGAAAACTAACTAATTGTTTCTGTAGTAATTTTTCGTTCAAAATAAAAGCTTTATTTTCAAAATTTTATGATAAGCAAATCTCATAATTTACGGAACTTTGATATTTAACATATATACAAAAATGTTTTCTTGTTACAAAAGCATTTTCTGTAATGAAAAAACATTGTTTGCTATGAAAACATGATTTGAATTTGTCAACACCAATGTAAAAAGCAAAAGAGAAACTGCATATAAATATGAGTAAATATCTTGAACAAAAAAAATTTCAAGCATATGTGTACAGATGTAATCATTTAATGTTTTTTTTATAAATATTTATAACTTAGAACTTCTAAATCAATTTTTTTTCAACTGTTTTTGTTTCTCATTGAGAACAACTTATTACCATGAAATGCATTTTCTGAATAATCACATATTTCATAAAATATTCAGTTTACAATAAAAGTTTCTTTAGAAATCTGTAGTTTTTTTTCCTAATAAAGTCAAATGTACGGAACCATGTGTCATTGGTTCATTGATTTGTATACCATTTAACAATTTCAGTTTATTATTATTACTTTAACTTCTCCAAAACGTTTACTTCATTTTTCACAAAAAAGTTAGCTTACACGCAGTATTTTTTTGAAACTATTTATCGTATAATTTGAAATTTCATACACATGTTCGAAGTATATTTCCTTGTGACTCGTACATCAATGTTTATACAATTTATCGACAGAAAAAAAGTTCCTGTAAATTTAAGTTGGATTTTTTTAAAATTCATAACTTTCTTGATAATTGAATTTAAAATATTCTCTAAATTTCTTAAAAATTATGTACAAAACTTAGCACTTTTCTACTAGATTACGTTACTTTTGTAAATTTTGAGAAGTGTTGTACTTCTGAATCGTGCGCGTTGTAAAATGATTTCTTAATTTTGAAAACAAATTCAATTTATTTTTCTGCATAAAGTCTTAAGAATGTATTAAAATTACCTGAAAATATGGGAAGTATGTAAATACACATGGCTATTATATGGTGAATGTCTAAAATATATTTCTTGTTCAATTAGGAAAGTATATTGGTTTAAATAATACCACATACATGGATAAATACACCACATACGTCTTTTTCACATACATGGATAAGTATTAAAACCTGAGATCACTTTAAGAAGAGGTTTGTTATAGAACGAATTTTTCTGCATATATTTTAAATTTATATTTTTTAAGAAGGTAAAATCAAATGAACTTTTATGAAATAAAATTAAAGACATATTAATGTACTTTTCAAAGTTTAAATTTAATTTACAGTATAAGAAAAATTTTTGATTCACAATTTGAAAGAGAACTCTCTATAAATTTTTGACAGATTTCGTATAATACGTGTCTTTTTAATTCGCGAATAATATCATGCTTTCAACAATTTTTATAACCATATTAGCATCCAAACCATTGTAATCACATACGAGTGAAAGAATCTCTGTTAATCTATTCATGATATTCAATTGCTACTTCTGTTCAAATTTCATTGCCGCTTTCTGTACAATAACCCCATTACATTTGTTCTAATTTAATTTTCCAATTTTAAAATAAACGGTATCTGTGAAAGTTCTCTTTGGTAATTTGTCTCACAAACAATTTAAACTCAATTAAATAGGAAACCTGAAAGTGGTCGAATATTTTATAACAAAAGTACTAAATCGTGACACTGCTCAGGCTTCTTTCAATACAGAAACCTTAACAATCAGAATGTAGAATTGAGGCCCGATAGTCACCACCCATTTCCAAGATGGAAAGGAAAACATGGTATAATGATCTAGTATTTGCATAAATTATTTCAGTAAACACGTCCCACCACAATCATTCATTGGAGATTTTAAATCGCCAATTTCCCTCCTTTGCCTCGTTGCAATGGATAAATAAGTGTGTATTCATTGCATAAGTGTTAACTCAGAGCAGCGTTAACTTTTCTACTCAACCTCGTATTTTCAAGGAATAAGGTCGAACTTCCTCTAGAGCTTCCTCTGGCGGACTTGAAACTTAGGAATAAACAAAGGATTTCTAAAATAGTTTGAAGGAGAGACGAGATAATTGGTTCTGTAATCTTCTTTTCAAATTACTAAGTTTCCACAAAGAGTGAATAGATAGAATCTCTCTTGAATTCGATAATTAGTTAAAATGTTTTCCCAGCTTTTTAAAAGAAGAAAGTCACTCTAAAAAGTGCCAAGAATAGACAAAAGCAGAATGAAGGCTTTAGCAATATACGATAAAATTTATTCAAGCAACAATCTAGAAAGCTTATGGAGCTTAAGCTTAAGCTTATTATTTACTTCATCAGACATCAAATTCAAAAGTCATTTATACTTTCAAAAAGCCTCTACAGTTTAGTTTGAAATGTAATGTTTGTAATTGATTGATACTGTAAACTTTTCTAAAAAATGCTTTGTGTATTTAAAGTTCAGCTTTTTTTTTTTTTTTTTTTTTTTTTTAGTAAACTTTTTCTTCTGTTCATGTAAGAATACTTATGAATTGGGATTTGAGGGGAAAGTTTTTTGTACATTTCATAAATTACAGGAAATAATTTTCAGTGTTTACTGTTATGTCAGACAAAACTCTTCCCATGATAAAAATTAAATTCATTTTTAAAAATGTACTAACCGCACATAATGCAACTGCAACTCATGCACCTAACTGAATGGATCCTAAAACTGCCTTGCGTTTAACCTAAACAATATTCAAGTGGCTTCAACGAACTTAATCTGAACATACGATTAAAATAATATTTCTTTATCTGTTTGGAATATGATGCAGTAGTTAACTTTGAAAAGTATCTGGACAATTTGCGGTGGATCAAAATAAAACATATTATGTATTCTAAAATAAAATATAAAATGTACATTTAAAAATTCAGTTTTTTGTAACTGTAAAAAATCAATATTTTGTAATATCATTATTTTAATAAGAAAACGTGATATTTTAAATAAAATTTATAATCGTCTTAATCATATTTGACATCCAAAATATGAATTATAATATTGAGACATAAATGTTTACTTATGTTCGAAATATTGAATATATAACAAATTTATAAATCTAAGTAAGATTCTTAACAATTGAAAAAAGGTAGGAGTATTTCTATTAAATAGTATGAATAAACAAATTATTGAAATCATTATTAAATGAGATCTTCAGCAAAGATTGTTGATCCTTTTTTTTTTAATCATGTCATTCTTGATTAATCAACTGTTATACAGCTTTCGAATAAATATCGTATTCTTTGAGAACCCTACCTGACACTGTTTTATTTATCATGCTACTTCATCAACTTTAATGAGTTTTATAAGCAAACTTATTATCAAATGGTATAATTTAATCAATGAAAATGCATCAAATTAACAATTTTCCCTATCATTTATGAAAAATGCTTACAAACCTCAAGACTGTTTTGTGTACTAATTATATTTTACTGATGCCCTGCAACATATCTTATTGAGTTTTAATGTTCATGACTTTTATGTAATATTGTCTAAATTAACTCGATCATTTTTTGATGAAATCAAGGGAAATTTATTTTTTAAAATAGACACGTTTCCCAAATTTCAGTACTTTAACTGACAAATGAATAAGAAATTTCGTAATTTAAAATGTATAGATTACGATGAATAGGCGAAAATAACTCTAGTAAAATTAACTAGCTATTTATATTTAATCAAGCATTTACTTTATATTTAGCCTTTTAGTACCAAGTTTCTACACGCTTCTTTCTTAAAAACATTTCCATATAAAATCAGCTCATTGTATTCAAAAAATTTTCATAACTGGACTCATAAAGTGGTTTAAAATTAATAGCCATTTTTGTACCGATTTTGCATGAAAATAATTAAGTAAAACCTTATGTAAACCTTAAGTTTATCAACAAAAAGAATTGCAAAATTTTGAATATTATACCTTTATTTAAGACTATTTAAGACATTTTTAAGTATTCCACTTGACTGGAAATTTGAATTCTTAATTATTTGTCAATATATTTAAAACCTTAGTGTTTTAAAACTGGATCTATTTTGATTTCATTGTTTGGAGCAAATAAATAGTATGTAATTAAAATGCAACAGTTTACATACTTAATATCATTACGTATGCACTCTAAGTAAGTTTCTTTAAAACTGCATTTTGTGCAAAAAGGAATCAATTTTTGTAAAATAATTCAAAATATTTCATTTGAAAAATTACGAAATTCGGAATTATTTTTATATTGTTTCGGGGTATTTGAAATATATAAAATAAATGTGTATTATTAGTAAATTATACCACTCTAAAATGTTTGATTTTTCATATTACTGACTTTAAAACTTAAAAAAAAGGAGCAAGATATTTCCGCGAGAGTTCAAATTTTATCAATTCGGTTTACAATATATTACACATAACAGGAGACTTAATATAAGCTCTACCCGTAAATATAAAATGAAATACTATGAGATATAAGAAATATTTGAAAACATACTACAAAAATATGTCTTTTTTAAATAGCTATTCATAAAATTTTCAAATAAAATTTGTTTCCAAAGTAGTTATGACTGCTATTTGAATTATTGTTCTCGAAAAAACAGATTCTAAATATAATAAACACATTAATGTGTAGCATATTCCCGAGGAAGTCTATTTCATAAAAAAATGCCTTTATTTACTATAAAAAAAGCCTGTTTGTTTTTGTTATTTTTTCTGAGAGTTTTAAATTTAAATTAAAATTCCTTCAAAATTTCTGATGAATTACTATAAAGTGAGCATTATAAATTAAATATTTTAACCTTAATTTAATCTTAATTTATATGCAAGCATAGATCACTTAAATTTTGCAAATTAAATTATTTTTAACTTTTACTATACTGGTATATTTTATGTAATGCTCTTAGTAACTAGAGAACGGAACACAATTAATAGTTTTGACAATTTTATTAACTGATTATAATAATTTTTACAGTTACTTCAGAAGAATCATTAAATCTTAGAAAGGTGTAGGAACAACCCTCTAAATTAAGGATTAATTACCTTTGAAAAATGCAAACCATTTGCAAAATAATCATTTATCATTGTTCATATTTTTCATAATGCGATCACCACAAGTAAAATATATTTTTTCTAAAAACAAAAAAAAGTTATTGTCTAGGAATGCACAATTTTAATTTAACTCAATTTAGTAGGTATCTTTCCAAAAGTCATTTTCAAAATTTATTTTAGCAGTTTTATTTAAAATTTTAAGGTAGCGTTAATCTTTGGAGGTGTATTTTTAAAATTTTCATAAACCATCAAAGTAGTTTTTTTTTATAAAATATTACTATGTATGCGTTCCCCCTTTCCCCTCATGTTTGATGTTTTTGAGCTACATAAGACTAATTATTGTAAAATTAAAATTGCTTCTACTTAAATTGGCCTTTATAATTTCCTTTTATACAATAACGTACATAATAAAATTTTAAAAGGAAAAAAAATGTGTAAATCAATTTGAACAATAAGAAAAACTAAGTAAAACAAACAAAAAATGCTTCTATTTTACTTAAAGACTGAGAAGAGAGAGTAGTATTAAGTAAGAAAATAACGATGAATAAGCATAAACATTTTAGTAATTACAAACTATGCTTTCTAAAAATTTAGATTTATATGAGTTTATATTGATATTTTTATGGTTTCTGAAAAAAAAAAAAATATCGATACATTCTGAAATGTATGCATTTACTTAAGGAAATTAAGCCTACTTAAATTAAAATTAAATATCTTAATATGAATTTAAAAATAAATATTTTAGAAAAAAGATTGCAAATAATTTATCATCATTCATTAGTGCAATATTTAACAAAAAGTTATGTTAGTATTATTAAGAAACAATATGAGAAAAGTACTTCATATTTAATCATTTATTACATTTTTTAGAAATTTTTAATGGTAACAATGCATTCAAAAATTTGAAGTTTCATATAATTCTAGTATTAGATAAATAATCAAATCATGCATTGAAAGTTCGAATTATTGATGATTTAATGAAACAAAATTACATGCTCATTATCTATTTGTCTGGGTAGTTTTCTTTAAACAAATGATAATATCATTATTTTTTTTCTTTAATGAGTTTTCTATACATATAGGTAATATTTATGAGATAATAAAACCATCAGTATTTGAAATTTTGAAAAATGAATTATTGGTGTCATTGACAACAAAAATAATTCTTTCTTTTCCTTAACGTTTCCTCAAAATGCAAATCATGCAACTTCAAAATGTGCTTCAGCAAATTGGAATTTGTAAAATCCTAAGACACAAATGAAAAACTTCCTAGAAACTGATTATTTATTGTGTAATCCACAAATAGTTATTTAAAATTTTCTTACCTTTAAAAAAATTATTGAAAACAAAAATTGAGTTAAGGTAAAATATAGTAGTATACATTATTCATACATTGTAGACAGCTGCACACTTCAAAAATAAAAATAAATTTTAGCATTTACCTTCACATAAAAGTTTTCCCCCCTTAAGTTTCCATTTGCAGATTGAATTTTTATGCTTCAGAAAAGGAGCACTTACTAACGTTATATTCAAAGCACCATAAATTTTTTCTTTCCAAATTTGAGCGTAAATAGCTCTAAAAAATATGGCATTTTTTTCCTTAGTTAACTTTTCATTTAATTTTAAAAGTAAACTAATACTACCCATATGTGCAAATGTGGCTTCACTTGAATTAAAATATTTCTTTCCAATTATCTATAATTTTTAAAACGACTCACGTAACTTAGGAAAAGTAAGGAAATATTTAATATTCTAGATTTCTTTGAATATATGATAATTTATATATCATATAATCCTTCAATCTCCTCTAGAAATTAGAAAATGTTTTGAACGTATCCGTAAAAGTTAACTTTCAGAAAATATTTTATTCTTATGTTAAAATGTATGCTAATTTAGTATTCAAACTGAGTAATAAAACATTTATACTATGAAAGTAAAAATTTATGACTAAACCAATTTTTCTTTACAAAAAAGTTGAATGTTCATAATGGATATTAGAAACGTAGGCATTAACCTGAAAAAATTATTAATTTCTTAAAATTCTGTTAAATTAGGAAACATTATAAAATTAAGAAAAAATATTTATATGAGAACTGAGCTGTTTTATATAAAAGTGAATAAATGCATTGGAACTTTAATTTTTACATCTTTTTAGTTTAAAATTCTATTGTTGTCAGATATTTAAAATAGTTTTCATAAAAATAGTTAATTCAGAACCTTAGTTTGCACAAATGTTATGCGATTATACATGTAAGATATTAATATGCAATTACATACAGATGGAACACCTGTGAAATAATGGAAAATCTCTATTAATAGGGGATTGGACCACCCTTTGACTGAAGTACAAATTTAATGCGACTTGGGATAGATACATAAAGGTCATGGACAATATGTAAAGGAATATTAAGTCATTCCTCCTGCAGAACGATCTCTAATTCCGAAGGCTGGATGGAGGTGGAAATCGGGAAAGAAGTTTGGACTCCAAATATTCTCATAAATATTCAATAATATTCAAGTCCGGTGACTGAGGGGACCAGTAAAGTTCTTCTACTTCATCATCATGCTCTTCGAACCATGTTTGAACACACCTAGAAGTGTGGAAGTGTTGTTGTCTTGAAAAAGCGGTTGCTCTTCAGGGAATATATTCTGGACAAAAGGATGGACATGATCCCCCAGAATGCTTAGATAGTAATTGGATTTGATTCTCTTATGCAGAACCACACATGGTCCAAGACTGCGCCAAGATATCGCACCCCATACCATAATGGAGCCATCCCCATGCTTCACAGTTGGCAAGAGGCATTCAGGATTAAACGCTTCTCTGGGCGTTCTTCAGACATAAACGCTTCAGGTCGTCTGAAATAGGGTGAATGACGATTCATGCAGTTGTCAATGCTGTGGGGGCCAGCCTTTGTGATCTCTGCACCATTGGCGTCTCTAGAAAGCATTAGTTGCTGTTAACAAAGGTTTATGAATTACCACTCTGCCATAAATGTTCGCAGCATGAAGTTTCCTTTCACATTTTTTGTTGAAATGAGGTCCTTGGGATGACTGATCATTCCGAATGTTATCTCGGATAACGATTACTTGTGCTTTCGGGCTACTATGCGCTTCAAGACCCGTCTACCCCTATCAGCAAGCTTTGACTTTCGGTCACTGTCGTGCGATTAAGACTTCGTTATACCCTCTCTCGTGTATGCTGTCATAACGGCTGATTACTCCTAGCAAACCCCAAAAGGTTTGCTGCTTCCGTTGACACCTTCCTCTTCACGCTCACTAGAGGGCAGACTTTTGTTGCTGATGGCGCCGCTGTACCGCAAGTGTGAAATACGTCATACTTTTTCGCAGGTGTTCGTATTATTTTGTCCTCCGTCTGTATATGGGATTTATCATTCTTTCTGAATTAAATCACTTATAAATAAACTAAAGATGCTTATAAGGTACCAATTTGGAAGCAAAACTATAATTTATAGAACTAAAGATGTATTTAACATTTAAAAAAAATATCAAATAGATGCTCAAGAAAATTAACAATTGTCTTAAACCAACCATTTTGACAAATGAATTAATAACCTCAAATATCTCCATCTATTATTTTAAATACTTTTTAATACCAATTATTTATTTTCTGAGATTAATTAATTCTTTTAAACATTTCATTGCATTAAACTTTCGAAATAATAGGAATATATTAATACAGGAAATAACTCAAGTTAAAATTTGTGTATGATAATACTTGTGTGTCTGCTAAAGTAACTACTGACAAATATTTTAATATGTCTGATGTTTGGTCAAAATGAACACATAAAGCCTCAAAATATACAAAATACAAATAATACCATTATGTAACATTATGGAGATTTTAAATACATTATACTTATTAAGTAAAAGCATTAAGTTTTCTCAATTTCAGTATTAGCAACAAGCTTATAAAACCCTTATCAAAAATTTAAATTTCTATTTACATTATCAAACCAAATTATCTTAACTCGGAAACATATTTTTTCAAATAAAAAAATATTTCGTACGCTGAATTGTGAGTATAAAAATGCTGCTACTAATGTTTCTTCATAAATTAAAATTTATGAACAACTGCTTTAAAAATTTCATATAGTGTAAAATTTTAAATAGAAGCACTCCCTTCATTATGTTATGAACATTTAAAATAAGAACACATATAAGTCATTGTTACATGTCATTTGTTTGAGTATGTTACTTGGACGTTTTTTAAAGTGTATGGGAATTATATATATTATCTTTTTCTTTCTAAAAATCAAAGTTGCGCATGTTTGTGATTCTTCTTATATAAGCACTTACTTATCTTTTGATTTTTGATAAAATTATTTTATTACAAATATAAATTAATTCAAAATGAATTGATTAGTTAAAAAAACATCCTTGATTCTTTAATATTCCGAATGTTAATAATGTTTGTGAAGCAATGCTTAATAACGTTTTATTTTCAGAATAGAACTCAAAGAAATAGCAAAAACTAGAATTCCAATGAAAATAGTAATAATCAAAATTAGGGATTTCACAAATTATTAATACTTAAAGCTCTGTACATATCACTGTCTAAAAAAATCACGATTAATTATTTATTTATTACATTTGTGCCGCAGCAAAAGCTTTCGTATTCGTTATCCATATTCCGTTAAAAAGTATTGTGGGAAATAAACAGCAATTAATTTTTCTGTTATATAGACTTCAAATACAGAGACTTAATGTATTTTTAAGGATAAAAATTAATTTATTTGAAGGTGATAATTGAGATTATACTATTAGAGAATTTATAGTAATAACATATTATATTATATGTAATAAAAAAATTAAATATTAGAGAGAAGCACATAATTAAAATAATATTAATATGATACATATTTTAAAAAACATAACTAACAGATTTCATTACTAAATTTGAGCAAATGCATAGTACTCCCTTTTACCAAATTAAATAATTTAATGAATTCTCGTTTTACAGCCTAAATCTTTACTCTAAGGTTTTTGAAAATAATCTTTTTTATTTGTTATGCTGTTTAGAAAGTTATGCTATGATTGCTTTTTAATATACGAAATAACTCTGATGAACGAAAACGATTCATATAATATGAAATAGCGCTTCTCATAATTTATATATTTAAATCTCTCAAAATTGTTAGCTGAAAAGTAATTTTGAGAAATTAATAAATATGTAAGTTATAGGAATAAAAAGATAAGCATCATTCGGCACCTGAGAGGAAAACATAACATAATTCAAAATTTTTTCTTTTAATCTAAAAACTTAAATGCAGTTGCCTTATGGTAAAATATTTATGAACTAATCATTCTCCTTCGGTAACAGTTTTTAGAGCAACTCCGTTTTTGAATAGATGACTTAACATATTTTGGAATACTCTGTTTACAAAATTCCACTGCAAATATTGTTGTAAACTTTATTCTTAAAATTAATTCAAAAATTTATTTTTCAAATTAATTCCGGAACATTATTTTTAACTATAAATTGAAAAAGTGGCTCTGTTT